>OZ012741.1:425687507-426287507 GCA_963859935.3 Lathyrus sativus
AAACAATTATACATACATGAGTAAAAGTACTATTAAACTCATAATTGGCCAACATGAGTAGAAGTAATATTACAACTTAAATAGTAATAATAATATAACTATTATCAATGGCCTTCCACATATGACTCCAATAAGCTTTCCTTCCCATAAAGAGATATACTATTATGCACGTTGTAAATGTTCACACCAACACCAGTAGTAAGAATAACCTACTCAAAACAACCAAAATAAATTTATTAGCAATAAAAAACATAATACACAAATTTATATCAACTAAAATATTTTTTTACTCCTCAAATTCTTAATAATTGTCAAGTCATAATGCACAAATCTACACTCAAGTTTCTGCTATTGCATAGCTTCTGCTGCTGCTGCACAAAGTGTGATCCAAATGTCATCAAAATATTCTATTAGCATAATTAGCAATACTTCATCTAACTAATGGACTTAAATTAGTAAATAAATAAAACACATAAAAAATACATAACTGGACTTAAAGTAGAGTTAAAAGCATGGGAAGGATCTTCCTAACCCAAGTTTAATGTATACCAAAATTTGGCTAGCTTGAGCATCTTTAAAATCCACAGGACAAATTATATATTGTTCGTTTGGCTATTGAGTAGTGACAAAATATAATTCACAGGTTGACTTAAAAAAAAAACATGAAAAATTAAACAAGAAAAATATAAAGCTTTAAAAAAAATAGAGTAATAAGTAAATCAAATTAATAAAATAAATATATCTCCATATTTTTTAAGCACAATCAGAAGGTTGTGGTTGAGACTGTGAAGATCCTCTTCTTGCTACAAAAGAAATTTTTTCAAACTCTAAAATAATGAAATAAATATTCTTTTTTAGAAAGATATAACAATTTTGAAATAAAGATTTAATATTTTTTAGAAATAATTTTACCTACTATAATATCTTCAGAAAGCTCAAAATCTTCCATGAGGTTCAAGTCTTTGAAATAGGTAAAAGACGACTTTAACCAATTATGGGTGCAAATTAATGCCTCTGCCATTTTAGGTTTTAGGAATCTCCTGTAAGTTTCTAAGACTCTCCCTCTCGTGCTGAAGGCACTTTCTGATGCAACAGTAGATATTGGTGTGACAAAAATCTTTAGTTATTGTTGATTAAAATAGGATATTGTGCAGAATTGTGTTTCCACCATACAAGAAGGTAAACTTTTAGGATTCCTTTTGACACACTTACTAGAGTAAAAATCCTCAAGCTTATTTTGTTGATCAATCGAGTCTTGTTTCTCTAAATGTTGCTTAAAAACATCGACACTAGCCATTAGTGAAGGACGACCAACAACTGTTTCATCATTGGAAACATTGTTAATTTTCACCACTACCAAGAGGTTTTCCATTATGCTTTTGGTCATAAGCTTGCTTATACCAATCACACAATTTTTGTAAGCTCACTTTTATAGATTTGATCAACCTGGTAGCAAACACAGATTCAACTCCATATATATCCTTAAAAGTTCTTTCAATATAACTCAACTTGTATCTTGGATCCAAAATAATTCTAAAATAAATCAACTTGTTCATCTTAGTAGCACACTATTAACTTTCAAATTTGACTACTGGATTTTTATTAAAGAAATAATAAAAAGAATTACATGAAGTAATGAATAGGTGTTTCGACATGGCTATATTTAATTTAGTCAAAATGGCCATTTGTGCGAAGAGGGAATGCTGGATAAAGACATGAAGAAAAATATTCTGAAGATGGTTCGCTGGAGATGGTATTTCGACGCGTAATTTGAATTCAAATAAAGGAGAAAATTTTCGTTCTTATCCAGATTTATGAAGAATGACACATGGAGTTTTCCAAGGAAGAGAGACATACCGAGCGCCACTTGTCATTTGTTTATGGTGTAACGTTAGAGTTGATTATTTTCTACCATTATAAATAGAAGGTCTTAGTGTTAGAATAGGGGTGTTCCAAAGATTGTACAAAGTTTCTGAAAATACTCAAAGCATCCGCGTGTAGAGAAAATATGTATGTCGAAGAAAATGTACGTTTGATTACACCATGTCTTTATATTTTAATTCCAATTTCATCTTTTTATTACAAAGTCCATCTATTTAGTGTTTAAGTTTTCTTTTACTATCTTTGATCCAATTCTTCTGCACTTTACTTCTTCTAAGTTTTTTCAAAGTGTTTAGTTGTTAGATCATGGATAATATGAAACTCTTCATTACTTCCCAAACCTCAAATTAAGAATTGCTAGCACATGTCCTAGGATTTGTGTGGTCGATCCTATACGTAAACCAATTCTTTTAAATTGGAAAGACCAGTGATTGTTTACCATTTTTTCCAGTAAACAAATTGGCACGCCCAGTGGGATAGTGCTAGTAGTTTTTTGTCGCAATTTTGTTTATTCTTGTTTCTCTTTGAAAATTTTGTTACATGTTATTGAGAAGTGACAAAGTAGCCACCGGTAACGAAGATAGACCAAAGAGAATGTATACTAAGAAAATGGAGAATCCTAACTAGCCAAATGTTTCAATTCTTCAAATTTCATCGAGTAATAATAGAGAACAACCCCAAGCGTCTTCGATTGGGGCAACAACAATCCTAGTGACTGTATCAGAACCAATGTTGTCTATGACAAGTTCGATGCCCACACAATCAATTACCCATAGTGATCCCATTCTAAATTATACTGGGCCAAGGGGCCCTCAAGTAACTCCTCCACCAGTGGGGATTGCCTCGAATAGGCCTTTCACGCCCCCAAGTTTCTCTATGCCTTTTGGAAATTGAGATCAACCATATGGAATGCCAACATTCATGACGACAAATTTGCACCATGTCACCTCAACATTCTCAGAACCTATAGTGAACGTTACTTCACCACTACAAGAATCAGGCTCTGGGATAAACATAGGGCGAAATAGCCAACTTGTAGGAATCGATTATTCCATCCAAATGCCAAACTTCACCAACAACTCTGCAAAAGTCATTAGGCAACAAATGGGTGAGAGTAACCACGAAATGGTCCAAATGTTGGCCCAAATAATGGGAACGATTCTTAATCCCCTAATACAAAGCACCACCCTATCCAACCAAAAAGTAATGGTACAAATGACACGCATTGCAGAATTTATTGGAGTATCACAGCCTCCTCGACATCCGCAGAGAGAATACATATTGGCAAATCAGGAAGTAGCCCTCAAAGAGGATCCCACTATTAATCAGGTTCAACAAAACCAAGGGAATCCACCCCATGTAAATCTAGCTGATGCAAGAGTGACACTCGAACAACCTAGGGTCGAAATTCCTAGAGCCCAACCCCAAATTCCCATCGAGGAAAGACCTAGGGTAGTAATGGTAAACATGGACCAAAATGCTGATAATGTTGTATAGTAGATTCAACATGATGATATGGCTGCGGATAATAATCTAGCAGTCATGGTCAAAAGGATAATGGCACGAAACAGAGTAAACTTTGGTCTTCGACTTCGCCATTATCAAAGTATATTTTACAATCAGACTTGCCACCTAGATGGAAGGTCCCTAAGTTCACTAAGTTTTTGGGGGATACCATTGAATCTACTGTCGAACATGTGGCTAGGTATTTGATAGAGGCTGGAGAGATTTCGAACAATGAAAATCTTAGGATAAAATATTTTCCAAATTCTCTCACCAAAAATGCTTTTACATGGTTCACAACCTTGCCACCAAATTCGATCCATAACTGGAATCAGTTAGAAAGTTTGTTTAATGAACAGTTTTATATGGGCTAAACCAAGATTAGTTTGAAGGATTTGACCAGTATCAAATGAAGTTCACAGAGCCAATAGATGATTACTTGAACAAATTTTGTCTACTTAAGGCCAGATGCTTTACGCAAGTTCCAGAACACGAACTGGTCGAAATGGCCGCTGGAGGTCTAGATTATTCTATTAGGAAGAAACTAGATACCCAGTACCTTAGAGATATTGCCCAATTGGCTGACAAGGTTCGACAATTAGAAAGTTTGAAAGAGGAAAAGGCTAGGGTAAATAAAAACAAGAGGGTAGCCTACGTTGAATCTAATGAAGATGATGGGGGCCAGTATAATGAACCATCAGACTTCGATGAAAGTGAGATCGATCTTGCTGAATTAAAACAGGAGCCCTCTTATTCATGTAAGGTCTTAGCTCCCTCAAACGGAAAAAATCCGTTCGAAACCGATAAAAACGATATATTCCCTAAGAGAACTTACACCTTCAGCGTCACTAAATGTGATGATATTTTTGACTTATTAGTTAAGGATGGTCAAATGATAGTGTCTCCCGATGCTACAATACCTCATTTAGAGCAAAGGAAGAAAATATGGTTTTGTAAGTATCATAATTTTTTGGGTCATAAAACTTCTTAAGGTTTTCTTTTCAGGGATCTCATTCAAAATGCCATCAAAGACGGAAGATTGAGGTTCGGTGAGAAAACAAAGGCTCAAATGAAAATTGACGCTGACCCTTTACAGATAGCTGACGCCCATTTCACTAAGTTTGCTATTGTGAATATGATCGAGGTCACTGATGATTTCGCTCATAATGTTAACATGCTCGAAGTCGCCTCAGACTTTGTTAACAATGCTGTCATGATCAAGATCACTGAGGATCTTGATGAGGAAGATATAAAAGATGGTCGATGTGGGGTTAATGATGGCCTCACCTGTCGCTACTGTGAAAATCGGCGTCGGCTAAACAGAAGAGTCGCCACCGTGCGTTATTTATCCCAACGGAGGGAAAGGAAACGCTCAGAGTAAACCTAACGCAAAACGGGAAAGGAATGGTCGTCGCAGCCAAATTCCTGGATTCGGGAGTCGATTACGCAAGGGGAAGGTACTAGCACCCCTCACGTCCGCCGTACTCGACGGGATCCACGCTTGTTTTCTAGTACGGATTGTTATTCTATCTACTCTAGAGGTCTGGGTTAAAAAGAAAAGAAAATGACTCAGCAAAGTATCGCACTTTATGCCTACGTATTCCCGTCTGGAACGAGAAATCAGAGTCAACGTAGTTCGCCTACCTACGGGAAAGGAGGGGAAGGTTGCTCGCTAGGATACGACATCCTATGCCTACGTACTTTCATACAGCATGAAAGATCAGAGCAAACGTAGTTCGGGCTACGGAAGACACAAGCTTGTCTGACTGTTTTTTATTACCTTCAAAAAGGGTTTTTCTTGATTAAGAGTCCAAGCGGACAAAAATGACACTTTGATGTTTGTTTTGAATCTTTTACGAAAGAAGTGTTTTTCAGTTTGTTTGCAATCTCTGACGCACTAGAGACTATGATTTGAGAGTGACTACATCGCGTGTCACCCAAAGGGTACCACACTAAGCAGCCAGACTACTAGAAAGAAGCTCTCCAGCAACCCTTTATCAAATAGCTTAAGGCCCGTAACGTACGACATCGATTAACCTTATTACTGTGTTTTTGAGTTGTTTTGAGATAAGAAGAGAAAGAAACTCTAAAAAACCTAGGGTTGAAAAGGGAATAAAAAACTAACCTAATGTTGTCATGCATGGATAAGAATCCTAATGTCTGTCATAATTCCCTCCTGCACAGAGGAAACCAGAGATCCTAGGGGATAAACAGAAAAGAAAGCAAGCAAGTACAGTAAAATGCATGCAATGCAGCAATACAAGCGAGGCAAGGGAGTCTCACTATACCTCGAACCTGGGAAAACAACAGGCAAAGTGAATCAACATTCACCTCAAACCTAGGGGGCGAGCTACACAAGCCAACAAACAATACAGAAAACAAAACCCAAAGGAGGCAGCCCAAGCAGCAGCACCAAACTCCTACAGCAGCTCTGACAGCAAAGTTGACAGTAACATAACTCCATCTTCAAGCAGACCTTATGAAAGGCATCTTCAACATCTTAGATCTTCATCCCCAAGCTCTAGCAAGCTCCACCAAGAAATATTGGTTATTGAGATCAATTTATAATGAATGGGAACCAGTGAAAACCAAAGGAAATCACTAGAAACCATCATCTGCAAAGAAGGGTATCCTCAAAAGTTCTACTCTTTAAGGCATACCACTCATCCCTCCAAGGGAGGGATGGGGCTTCCTTAAGATGACTTTGAATCACATGATAGGATAGAAGTAAGCAAAACATTCCATGTTTGAGGCAAGAAATGAACTAAGTCTAAAAAGCTCTTCCTAAAACCATATTTTTCCTAAGCTCTTGACAAGCACTCCAACAGATGAGAGAATCTTCACATCCAAGCTCCTTCAAGCTCTCCAAAGAATCTTCAATTGGTCTTCATGATCACCCAAGCACAAGAACAACACCACCCTAGTCTAAGGGGAACTATTGAATTAAACTAGCCAAATTAGTTCATCAGAAACACCTAGAAGTTAGTCTTAAAACTAATTCTACTTAAAATACCAAAAGTGATTATAAAATCCTACAAAAATTACTAAGGGTTCCTAAACCTCTTATGAACCTCTCATACAAAAACCAGGGGGTTAACCATTCATTTGGACCTAAAACTATGCCCTAAACCTAAAGGTATCAACTTAAAACCCTAATTCTAAACCCTCTAATGTCCAATGCTCAAACTAGCCTAAAATTCTCTCACAAAAATATTAGAAAATTACTATGGGTACATGCATATCTAAGCTATCTAGCCCAAAAAGAATCAGCTCAAAATTCATCACCAATTATTCATAATAAAATCAGCAAAAACATGTAGCAAATATACAAAATTAAAGAAAATAATAAAATGGAGAAAATCAAATTAAATTGAAAAAATGGATGAAAATGAGATTTATTGATTTCAGAAAATAACAAATAAATCCAAGATCATGGAGATATTTTTAAAATATATTTTGGATCAATATTGGATTTATTATGGATTTTAGAAATTAAATGGAATAAAAGAAAATACTAAAATGATTAAAAGAAAATAAAAAGCTGGATTAAACATGAGCCAATGGATCAGAAGACCGTTAATCAAATCCAAAAGCTGAGGGCGCGTCCACGTGAGGATGAGGTGGCTGGTGACTCACAAGCTGAGTCACGTTAATGAAACGCTGCGTATTGGTCTTGGAGGCAAATCCCAAGTTTAAATCAAGGCCCTTAGATCAGCATACAAAGTCTCTTCTCAGACTAATCCAATGGTCCCTCGTTCATCTTCTCCAACAATCTCAGGTGGCCTGAAACTATTGCCAGGCGGTGGTCCATGGTGGAAAACACCGTCTTCTCCGGTGAGGTCCCAAACTCAGGTGACCAAAACTGATGAACCTTATATCTATCTTACTCAGAAAATCACCAGGATCACGAATATCATCTCCAAATATCTCAACTCTCAATGGAAATTAAAACACGAAGCAATCTTCAGAATATGCCAAAATCTCAACCATCACCAATTACAAAATTGGAACCACATAAATGATCCTCATGTTTTGTACATCATAATGATCTATCCAAATCAGTTCATGGCCTTAGGATCAACTCAATTTGTGCTCAAACAGAAATCACATGTCATCTTGGAATGTCTCTAACTGCTCAAATTTCTATCTAGAAACGACCTAGGTTCCATCTAAACCCTAACCACATGCAAGAATCTACCTAGTTCAGCCTAGATCATGGGGAAACTTGAGAGTTACATACCTGAGAAAAATGAATCAATAGAGGTAGAAGATGATGGATTCAAGCTCCACAACTCTTCAGACACGATCAGTGAGGCAAGAGGAAGCTTTTCCAACCTTCAATTGTGCTTGATTGTGCCTTGAACTTCAAAACCGTTTTCAGTTAGAAACCTTGAAAGCTCAACTTCAATCTTCACTCTCTCCACGAAATCATCACCAAACCCAATCTGAACTCATTCTAGAACTTAAATATGAAGTGTTTGTGGGCTTTTGCAATCCAATTCAGGCCCAATTCGGTTGATCCGAAATTCTGTCATGGCCATGAAAGTCCAATGCTACAGTCACAATTCTGAGATCTCGGCTTGCTCTAGAATTTTCTAACCAACTGCAAATTGATCATGGAGTATGTTTGAATAGCTATCTCAGCCTGAAATACCCTGATTCTTGTTTTGGATCAATGACTTGTAATGTAAGAAACAACTTTTACAAAGCAAGTCATGTAATTAGGGCTCATCTCAAAATTGTGTAAATGCCATTATGTTTAGAATGCAATTTATGGTCAAAATGACTACTCACATGACATGTTTATGACCTATAATTCAAAAATCACATTTTCCCTCTTTTGAACCATTTGAAAAGCTTCCCTTTTTAGGCCATTTTGAATCACTTCATGATATAAGCCAATTCAATCCACCATGACTTCACATATGACCTAAAAACATCATTCCAAGCATCTTTCATGTTGGGAAATTTTCCATTTGAGGAGTGGAAGATGGAGATTTTGGCACATTCTTGAAAATGACCTATAATTCAACTTTCCCAAAATACCCCTGGATTGCCAAGATCATAACTTGAGTTCCACAAATCCTCTTGAGGACTTCTAGTACTAAAATTAAATTTAAGATCAAGACCTGCAAATCTTATGTTGGCCAAGAATCCATTTGAAAACTCCTTGAAGGGCAAAAGTTGCTTGGAAGTCAAGTGACTTTCACAGATAAATTTCAGTGTCCTCTGGTGACTTGTAATTTGCAAGAACCATAACTTGAGTTCTATAAATCCCCTTGAGGACTTCTAGTACTCAAATTAAAGGTATTGAGATTCTCTACAAGTTTCATGTTGGCCAAAGATCCATTTGAAACTTGTATTTTGACTTATGTGGCTTTAAAGTTAGACACTAAACAGGGGATTTTACACTGAAACCCTAATTTAGCAACTTCCCACATTCTTGATCTTTCTTTGCTTAATCTTGGCACAACACCACACATGTATCAACATACCAATTCATAAACCCCATGACCTCAAGGTAGGCTTTGATGCTCTCCAATTACTCAATTGACCTAGGGTTGACCCAGATGAAACCCTAATTGACTGCACCTCAACTATGGCTCTTGTACTTGAATCCATGACTTGTCTCAGCATCAATAGGGCCCTCTAGGCATTCCATGAGATCCATACACACCTCAAATCCACATTCCATGTTCATGACCTTCAATACACCTCAAGTTAGGAGAGAAATCCACCCGTGGGAACTCAAACTTCTCATGACTTCAACCCTTCTCTGATGACTTGAATGGGCTCTCAGGCTCAGAGAACACCTCTAGATAGGCTTCTTTTGACATAAATGGCACTTGATCCCTTATTGGATGACTTGATATGCTATGATATGCAAATGATTAAGCTATGTACATGATGTAACTATGCAAATGAAATGCAATGAAACATAAATCAGGCAAGAAAAGGTTAAGCAAATTTTGGGGTGCAACATCACCAAAAGAGCAGTCGAAGTCATTAATAATGAAACTACCAATGGTTTTTACTCAACTGAAATCACTGAGGATTCCAATTTGGTATTGGTGACCAAAGAGACCGCTGATGGTTTCGCACAGATGGACAAGGCTGTTGATGGCCTTACAATGGAATTTCAAAATTTGGGAATTCCCAAGGATGTCGTGATTGACATTAACATGGTCGAAGTCTCACAACAAACTTCGATGGAGACTGAAAAGGAGAATCGTTAGGAGGAGTATAATAAGGTAGCCTTCCCAAAGGAAGAAGAGGGGTTGATTAATTTTTTGAACAAATGTCAGAAGAAAAATTCATACGTCATGCTCTTCCCAAGGTGTAGCACCATGTTTAATAAAAAAGCGGCCAAAAACATTGAAGGAGTCCGTCTGGAAAAAGCCAGAAGGAACTAGAAGGATGTTGGTAGACGCCAAGCCTTTGAGAAGAAATGGACATATAAAAGGAATGATCAAGAGAAGTAGAGGTTCCCAGGCACCAGGACCACCACTTTCAAGCCAGCTGCAGAAGCTTCTAGAGAAAAATGGGCGAAGCCAGTTGAGAACAGTGAGCAAGGCCAACGAAAATGGCAGAACTTCGAGGTTGATAGAGGTTCATCAATGGGGTACCTTCCAAGCTTCCAAAAATTCAGCCTACATCTCTGAAAATTACAAAGGTAAAAATCCAATAACTAGATCTCAATGAAGGAGAGAACAAAGGCAGAGAAAGAGGCTAGGGAAAGTCAACAAATTGAGTTAAGCATCAATGTGCCTGACCGAAAGGCTGAGAGAAAAGAATTAAAATCCAGTGGAGAGGAAAGCATTTCCTACTCAAGAAGACAAGTTTGAAAAGGAGCATGAGCGTGTGGATGCTGAAGATGAGATGCTTACCAACGACTTTGAAACAAGCTCAGAGGAATCCTTAGACATTATGGTAAACATGGTATATATACTGCCACGAAAGTTCGACCATGTCACTAAGGTCGAAGAGCTAGAAGATAACACTGAAATAGAAATGGCCACTCATAGGCCAGTTTGTTATTATGTCATGAATAATGGTTGTGTCGAAGAGCAAAATACATTCTTCAAAAGACCAGATGAGGCAATGAAGAGTCATTTAAAGCCTCTTTATATCACGGGAAAAATTGAAGAGGTACCGATCAACAAAATCTTTGTGGATTGTGGCGCAACAGTGAATTTAATGCCACATTTCATGTTGAGGAAAATCGAAAAGTTCGACACCGATACAAAGCCCCACAATATGGTGCTCTTAAACTACGACGGGAAAATCGGCTCTACCTTAGGGGTGCTTCAAGTCTATTTAACAGTGAGATCCATCACCAGACCAACCATGTTTATGGTCATGGAAACAAAAGCTAACTATAATTTGTTACTTGGACGCGAATGGATTCACGGCATAGGTGTCGTACTATCATCCATGCATCAGAGGATTACCATCTGGCAAATAGATGGTATTGTGAAAAACGTTAAAGCTGACCAGAGTTATTTCATGGCTTCAGTCAATCATATCGGAAGGCACAGTTTCGACAAGCATTTGGATGACATTTCTCTATGTAATCCAACCAACTTCGCATTTACTCTAGATGACAACGCATATTGCTCTGTGTATTTACATCCAACTAATGGTTTTCAGTGGGATAGAAAGGTCATGGGTGAAGACGAATTGACATGCATAGGGACATATGGAGTCGACCCAACAGGTTAGGGGAGCGAGTTTGGTGACGATGGCTGAATTGCCAGTGCTCGAAAAAATTGCGGCTTATATAGCTGAAAATAAATTAAAAGCGACCTTGGAGGCTGAAGTGAAATTTATGGCTGCTGAAGCCAAGAAGGGATCATATCAAAAAGGTCCTGGTAAGGACTTTGACCCGGAGCCACCTGATAAGGTGCAGGTTGAAGTGCAAAGCCAGAGGCTCGACACCATATACGATGACGAGCCTTTGGGATTCGAGAAAGACCTGCTAGCAACCAACATCAAAATGCTAGCGCATGATCCACTCGAAGAGATCAACTTGGGGAATGGGGATAAGAGAAGACCAACTTATATTAGTGCCAATATCGACCCCCAACTCAAAGTCGAAGTGATCCAATTGCTAAAGGAGTTCAAAGACTGCTTCATATGGGATTACGATGAGATGTTTGGTTTAGACAGAGAGTCTGTCGAATTAAAATTACCAATCAAGTCTGGGAAGAAGCCCATCAAGCAGAATCTGAGGCGGTTTGCACCTGAGATTCTCTCAAAGATTAAAGACAAGGTCGAAAGACTTTTATCGTGCAAATTCATTTATACAGACAGGTATGTCAAATGACTTTCAAATATTATACCAGTTATTAGGAAAAATGGTACTTTGAGGGTTTGCATAGACTTTAGAGATTTAAACTAAGCAACCCCGGAGGATGAGTATTCGATGCCTGTGGCCGAAATGCTAATCTACTCGGCCACAGGACACGAAGCATGCTCGATGGATACTCAAGATATAATCAGATATTTATTGTTGAAGATGATGTTTCAAAAACAACATTTCGATGTCTTGGGGAATTAGGCACTTATGAATGGGTGGTAATTCCTTTCGGCTTAAAAAATGCTAGGGCAACATATCAAAGGGCAATGAATTCGATTTTTCATGATTTCATTGAAACTTTCATGCAGACTTACATTGATGATATTATTGTAAAATCAATTTCTAGGAAAGGTCATATAAACCATCTTCGACAATCCTTTGAAAGGATGAGGAGACATGGTTTGAAAATGAATCTTTTCAAATGTGTTTTTTGTGTGCAGGCAGGGGATTTCTTAGGCTTCATGGTCCATAAAAAGGGAATCAAAATAAATCAGAATAAGACCAAGGCCATAATGGAGGTGAAAGTACCATCAACAAAGAAGGAATTGCAGTCATTGCTGGGCAAGATTAATTTCTTGAGAAGGTTCATTTCGAATCTTAGTGGCAAAACTCAAGCTTTCTCACCACTGCTTCGATTCAATAAAGAAGGATTGAATGGGGGCAAGCTCAACAGAAGGCTTTCAACAATTAGGAGTATGAGGTTGTATATATATATATATATATATATATATATATATATATATATATATATATATATATATATATATATATATATATATATATATATATATATATATATATATATATATATATATATATATATATATATATATATATATATATATATATATATATATATATATATATATATATATATATATATATATATATGTGTGTGTTGGATAAGACTTTAGGGAGCATGTTAGCTCAAGAAGATGATGATGGTGTCAAAAGATCCATTTATTATCTCAGTAGGGTCTTGAACGATGCAGAAACTAGGTATAACACAATTGAAAAATTATGCCTGTATTTGTACTTTTCGTGTGTAAAACTTAAGCATTATATAAACCTGTTGATGTTTTTGTTTCCATATATTTTGACGTTATAAAGCATATGTTGTCGAAACCAATTTTGCATAGTCGAATTGAAAAGAGAGAATTATCCTTAACTGAATATTCTTTAACTTATATGCCATTAAAAGCTGTTAAAAGGCAAGTAGTGGCAGATTTTATAGTCGACCACTCTATAAATGAAGAATCTTTAAACTACATCGAACTAGAACCTTGGAAGTTATACTTCGACGGTTCGAGTCATAAAGACGGTACAAGCGTGGGAGTCTTAATTATTTATCCAAATAATATTCCAACAAAATTCAAGTACAAAGTTGAAGGCATTTGTTCGAATAATGAGGCTCTTATAGCCGGACTTGAAATGTTGTTGGAACTGGGGGCAACTAGAGTCGAAATAATGGGTGACTCAGAGTTGGTTATAAAACAAATTACAAAGGAGTACAAATATCTAAAGGAAAATATCATTATGTACTTGTCGTACCTCGAAAAATACGACCCTCGCGATGGACGCGGAAAATACGTTCGAAACAGAGTCGTCACCGAACTTTATTTATTCCAAGGATGGAATAGGAAAATATCGATAAAACCTTGAAGGAGATAAGAACATGATCATCGCAACCAATATTCTAGGTTCGGGAGTTGGTTACATGAGGGGAAGGTATTAGCACCCCTCATGTCCGTTGTACTCAACGGGAACCTCTTGATTCGATTCATGAGAGAAGTTAGCTACGTTTGTTTATCTTCTAAAGGAATTGCTTGCTAAAGGGGAAAGGGATGGTTAAGATAGGGTGCTTGCCAAGGATTGGGGCCCTTGTGCCTACGTATCTTCACTTGTAAGAAGTGGAAAATCAGATCATTCATAGTTCGTGGGACTACGGGAAAAAAAGGGGATTGTGCTCGCCAAGATCATCGCAATCTTGTGCCTACGTATCTTACATTCAGAAGAGAATGAAGAATTAGAGCAGCTGTAGTTTGGCTTACTACGGTTGAAAGGGTTTGTGGGTATGGATGACGATTACTTGAAGCTCAAGAAAGACTTCTCGGACCCAAGTAATCGGGAGAGTGAACCAAAGACTTGGAGCTCTCTCTTTTTCATCGTGAAAAGAAGGTTGTATTTAAATGGAATGAGTGTTTAGGTTGCATTCTAACTGCTAAATGTTGGCTTGTCTACTCACTAGGGGAGGCTGAAGCACGAGTTTGTTATGTGCAGAATAAAGGACTAAACAAAGTTCTTGGTAAAAGGTGTATTTGAGTTATAGGTCGCGCGAGGGCGAGGAATTAGATTTTGGGAAGTATCAATCGCACGGGGGCGAGAACAGAGAGTTTAATATGTTAAGTATTTGGTTTAGAAAAGATAAGTTTGAATAGGTTTTAGGGTTTTTGTCGCACAGGGGTGAAGAATTAGTGTTTAGAAGTTTGGGATGTTTTTGGTTAGGGGTGACGATTACTTGAAGTTTAAGAAAGACTTCTCGGACCCAAGTAATCGGGAGAGTGAACCAAAGGCTTGGAACTCTCTCTTTTTCATCCCTACGAGTAGTTGCGTTTGAAAGACTCTGAACTGTTAGAACACAGATTGGTTCTTAGTTATATCTCTATGTTTTGATGATAACACTAAATGAAATTTTGTATTAAGAAATTATATACTCTAAATTTGTTCAAGTATTTTTGTTGTAGATATTAAATTTAATATTCTTCTGAAAGCAAAAATGAATCTAAACGTTGAACTACGCAAGGCTCTGAACGTCAGAAGCATCTTGTTAGAAGACTCTGAGCACTGCCTACAGAAGACTATGAGCGCTGCCTACAGAAGACTCTGAAGTAGAAGCTACAGAAGCATCTGAAGCGTAAACTAAAGACTTTGTATGAAGAGTTTCAAGCACTGTTTTTTAGAAGACTCTGCTAGTACTGTTCGCCTGCAAATACTGAGGATCTGATCTTTAAACTCTGCTCTGATTATTACTCATGCTGAAGCACACTTGCTGCAACACTCTGATACAACAAACTTTGATGACATCAAGACTCTGATCACTCAAGGCTCTGATGCTGATTGCTGTGAAATAGAAACTTGTTGAAGAAGATTATTCAAAGTTATATCCTTTGGCATATTCCAAACGTCTCTTTCCTCTTTCATGCTAGACACAAGAACTCGGGCAAAAAGGATTTCTCTGAACGTTCTACTCCTAGGAAAGGTCAAGCCATATGAAGACAAAAGGCCACAACTACTTTGCAGTACACGGTCTTCAAGCTTGCAACGTCTTGGACTTCTTTGTCTATAAAAGCAAGCCTTCAACAACTTTCTATAGTTGACGTGTTTTGACAAATTCATTGAAAACTCTCTCAAAGCTCTCATACAAACTATATTTCTTTGTTGAATAGTTTCATACATTCTTAAACTTAAGTGTATAAATCAAAGTTGTGATATAGCTTTCTTAGAAGCATTTAAACACTTATTTAGTTTACATTTGATTGTAAAGGTTCCTTAAGAAGACCAAGTTGTGGTCAGTAGTTCTTGAGAAGACTAAGACAGTTGTTCTTAGTGGTTGATATTGTAATCAGTTTGATTACAGTGGATTAAGTCCTTGTGGAGAAAGGCAAATCACTCTTGATAGGGTGGATTGGATTAGTTGAGTTCAACGAACCAGGATAAAAATCATTGTGTTTTTATTGCCATAATTATTTGAAAACCTTTATTCAACCCCCCTTCTAAGTATTTTCTCACCTTCATGAACGATAGAATATGGTTAAAGTATTTTAATGGATGAGGATTACTCAAAGCTTAAGAAAGACTTCTCTGACCTTAAGTAATCGGAAGAGTGAACCAAAGACTTGGAGCTCTCTCCTTTTCTCATATAATATTATGAAAGATGTTTGATATACTTAGAGTTTTTTAATCGGATGACGATTACTCGAAGCTTAAGAAAGACTTCTCGGACCCAAGTAATCGGGAGAGTGAACCAAAGACTTGGAGCTCTCTCCTTTTCATCTAAGTGTTTAAGAAAAATAGGTTTGAATTCGTTTATCGTTTTTAGAAGACAATTATTTGAGCTTAAGAAAGACTTCTCGGCCCCAAACAATTGGGAGAGTAAACCAAAGACTTGGAACTCTCTCTTTTTCATCTAAGTGTTGAAATTGTATTTGAGTAGTTATTAAGTATATTAAGTTTGATTTGAGAAAATACTCGATGCGATTCGAGGTTTAAGTTTGCGTATGGAACGAACAAGGTTGAACTAATGGATAGGAGGTCCTATGGTATAGGGTAAGGTTGATGGCGAGGCCAAAGCACTCGACTTACAAGGAGAGTTAAAGGTTAACTGCATTTGCTTTGAAGATACTTGACGTTGGATCAAGTTTGGCAAAGAATTTGATTTTAATTTTATATGTGAAGTGTGTATCAAACATCGTTGTACAAAGCCCAAGAGGAGGCTATAAGGTTGACGGCGATTGTAAAAACAACCGGCTTACAATGGTGTTTGAAAATGGGTTTGACATTAAGTCAAGATATTAGTTTGAAAATAATCAGTTTGAATAAGCAATGCAATGAATAACATAAATGCAATTTAGGCATTATAATAAAACACATGTAAACATCACAAGAAAGATTGTAAACTAAATAAAATGGGGGATAAGTTAATCTATACATGCTAACCTAAATAACATCCTAATTATTTGAAGTTAGTAAAAAAAAAAGAAATTAAACTATTTTAGATTATTTTAGAATTAAAGAAAAGATAAATCATTAAGATAATTATTAAATTAAAATAGAAAATAAAATTTAGATTAATTATTTTTGTGTTGTCTTAGAATTTAAAAGAAAAAGCTAATTTAAAAAACAATTAATCAAATTAAAATTAATTATTTAATAATATTAATCATTAAACAAATTAATTATTATTAAATAAAAGATTTTAATAAAATTAACTAGGTTAATAATAATTCATAATTTCCTTAACATAAAAATTAAATAAAAGTTATTTTGAAGTATTTATTTATTTTTAAATACCTAAACTAAAATAAAATAAAAAGTAGTAAATAAAACAACTAAAAACAAATGGGCCAGACTATAAGTAATGTGGGGGGTGCAGTCTGAAATTAGTCCAGACCCATAACAGTAGCAGCCCATTCGGAGGAGAGGGTTTACATGGACCTTCGGTCAACTGCCCATAATGTGGACAAATCTGGGACGTTGATCTCACACCAAAAATAAATCAAAACCTAGATCTAACGGCTAAGAAAGTGAGACACATGGTAAGATGATGCATTGGATCATATGCAGGGGCCAACCAGGTGACACTTGTCATCGGCCGCCCCTACCACCTTCCAAAAGGCCGCCACGTGGCCTCCCAAATCCCTAAATTTCTCCTCTTGAAACTCTCCCTCTCTCTTATTCGTCTCTCTCTCTCTCTCTCTCTCTCTCTCTCTCTCTCTCTCTCTCTCTCTCTCTCTCTCTCTCTCTCTCTCTCTCTCTCTCTCTCTCTCTCTCTCTCTCTCTCTCTTTCTCCACGTTCTTCCCACATTTTCTTCTTCTGAACCTACTCTCGCTCCTTTCAAACCTTCTCACTGAACTTCATTTCACCAGAAACCTAGAACAAGGCCGGAGAAGACGGTGGCCAACGACGGCCACCACCACATTCTCCGGCGAAACCTAATCAGAACCCTAAACCCTAACCGAAATTTCAATCTAAATCTAGACCCAAGCCCCAAAACACTAGAACCTGATCAAGTTAATCAAATCGATAGTTTCAAGTAAAAACCTAGTTCCCAACTTAACCAAAAATCATACGCTCCACGCAAAAGAATGCAACTACATTGCTCAGAAAAAAAAATGTAAAATCAAGCAACACGCTCGAATCAAAGGGAAATGGAGCTCAAAAGAGTACATCTTGAAGAACCCTCCAGAATCAGCTTTAGAGTGTATTCAGGTAATCTTCGCCTTCCTTTTTCTTCTTAATCTCTTCTTCTTCTACTCCCTTTGTGTCTTTGTTTATGCGTGAAAGATTCTAGTCTTCTAGCTTTTTGCAGAAACAAAAAATTAGGGTTCTTATCTGTGTAGCAATTTTCTGTGTTTTTGATGTAGCCTCCCTTTCTCTTGATATGAACAATGCACGTTATATATATGGCTTTCATACGTGTGAGCTAGGGTTTTTTATCAGCAAAACGTGTGAATTTTGAGTGTAAATTGGGTTGCTTTTTGGTAGTGGAAATTGTACGATTTTTGTCTGTTAGCAGCTTTTGAAAAATATTTGTTTTTTACTCTGATTTTTACCGTGTGAGTTTTTTACTACGAGAATGAGATTTCTTACCGCTATGAACTTGCTAATGTGGCCTTGAAAACATTCTAACTTTTTCATTTTACAGGGCCTTATCATAACAATATCATGGGCATATTCCAAAAGGATCATGGGACAATTCGCAGGGGTGCAGAAGTGAGCTGCGATTTTAAGAAGTTTTGGATAATGACTCGAAGTTTTTCCTCTCTTCCTTGTTGTTCGCAATGTGCCACCATCAATTTATTCACGCTAATCATGAGTTTTTTATTGAACTTTGTATGCACTACTCATATCCCTTTCATTTTGGTCTCAGGCATGATGAGGATGATGGATTTAAAGTAAAGGTGAAAAGATTTGACGTGAAGCTCATGTTGATGAAGAGCTCAATAATGGCGGCTTGGACTGATCATGAACTAGCATGAAACTTGGTGTAATACTGCATTGGAGAATCTTGATGATGTTTGATGGAGTCAGCTTGGCACAGGTAAATGAATCATGGCATTGCTCCTGTAATTGATTTCTACATCCCCAAAAAAAATAGCTTTGACATTTCATCTTCTTGTTCTGATTTCTTTGATGACTGTAGGGTTGAGAGTGTGGTCCTATCATTGTATGAGGATGGTTTTCCTGTGAGACTTGGTGTTGTACTACTTTCTCCATCCCACAGTCAAACTTTATCTGAATTGATGATAGCCTAAATGGATGCTTGATTCTTTTAGGAGTCAAAACAGTAAGCATATTCTTTGATAATTTGGATTTGTCTTGGTGAGATTATTATTTTGATTCCTCGTGTTCATGTTGCATTCTTGCAGACTTTGATTATAACTTGAAGGAAGCAAAATGCTTGGTGTGTGAATTGTTGAGCTTAAAACAAGTCCTCACGTTTCTTCGTTTTGTATGCACTTGGCGCAGAGGCTTGGGCTAGCTAGCTTTAAAACATGAATTGGTTGACTCGCTCTTGCACTGTTCTTCAGACGCAACTGCATCATTGTTGATTAATTGTGCTTCAGCAACAATGAACTGTGTTTCAGGTATAAGCACTCTCTTAAGGCTATGCCGTTTTTCAACCAAATGATCTCTAATTTTTGTTTCTGATATAACTCATTAATTCTTCTTATTATATGCACTAAGTTTGGGCATGCTGATGGAGTACAAATAACAAAAGTTGGAGGTCACGGCTTAGGCACAAAGGATTTAGAACCGAGGTTAGCTTGATTTCCATTTTACTTCATGAAGTCATTATAATGATGTTGTCCCTGATGTTAGTTTTTTCCTTTATCATTCAGGTTTCCTCTTGATTTCACAAGAGGTAAACACAATGGATGATTTTGAAGTTTGGTGAGGAGTCAATGGTTAATTGGTATAAGCAAATATAATATCTGGTATAGACCTTTCTGACTTTGGAACTCTATTGCTATCAATGCCTTGTGTGTTGATTTGCTTTAAGGATTGTGTCCAATTTTGTGATGCTTTTACTCTTACCACTCTTGACCTTGATCCAACAGCTGTTAGGTATCACCATGGGCAATTGATACACAAAGGTTTTGATGGAATTATAAGATGGCCAAAGTATTTAAATCTGATTTGGATGTTAAGAGAGTCAATACTCTGATTTTTTTAATGTCTTTTTGTAACCGAGTTGCTCAAGGAGGAGCCAAACAAGGATTCAGGACATGGCCCAAAGTGAAAGTCAAGGACCTTGTCAATGTCTACAGATGTACAGGCTAACTGTAATAAATCATGGCGCAATATGTCTATATCATTTTCTATGCTGAAACCTCTCTGAGCTTTCCTTCTTATCAGTGTGTTAATATGTTTCAAGTATAACGCAGGATGTTAGGGTGACACAACTTCGAGCCATCCGTCGGCGCCATTGGAAAGGCTCGGTTACAAAAAGAAATAAAGGATGCAGAAGGACAAGACATAGAAGCCATTATTTGATGAATTCCATAACCAAATTTCACGTGTCGTATGAAATTTCCCACATGAGGGTATATTGCAGAAACACATTTTATAAAGTGGACTTTTTGGCTTGGCATGGAAACTATCTTGGTAAGATCCCTCAGTTACCTCTCAAGTGCATATCCAGATGTTCTTCTCTAAGAATGGCCAACTAATTCAAGCTTTTGATCCAACCTCATCTTTTGATCGCCTATAGAAATCACTCAAGAATGCAAGTTGGTCAGTATCCGTATTCGGTAAAGCTCTCAGGAATCCCCAACATCATATCTTTCTATATTCTTCCTGCATCACTAGTTTTTGACCTCCTTGATTTTTCAGGTGCAGCTTGTAAATTCGGGTTGAGGATATTGCATTTGGGGGGTTGTGAGTTGTCAAAATATGATCATTTTGTTGGTGACTGCATTGGTCCTGATCTTAGGATATAATCATCGCTTATAGGTAATAAAGTATATAACTAAACTTCTTGATTATTCTCTACCTAGCTTAATACCTTCTTGTGTTGTCTTGGACTGGTTTGTGCATATTCACATTGCAATGATTGGTGCATATTCATTGTTCTAGTTATGGCGTGGTTGTTGTAAGATGCATTTGTATGAAGGCTGCCGTAAACTTCGTTGCCACAAGTCAATGGCTATGTTGTTTCACATGTTTGCTGTATATGTGAAACAATGGATGGTTTGGCACAAGATTCTTTTGTGCACTAATCTTGTATATACTGTTCCTGGTATACTTGTGATTTTGGCTGTCAAATGTATGCCTTGTATCATGACTCCTTTTGTGTTCACAAAATTTGTTGCTATCAAACTCCGCGTCTACTTCTCATAATGCTGCAATTGACTTACTTCTTTTCATTTTCATGTTACATCACGTCGACTTGAGGAATTTGGCTTGATGCAAGAGTGACTAAAATGAAGGATATCCATGAAGCCTCAGCATGGAAGTGAAGATATTCATGGCACTAATGAAGACCATGGGGCAGCCATGAATACTTGAGCATGGAGAACATGAAGTGGCACGATTTTGACATCCTGTCAAGGAGCTTTGTCATAGATTTTTTACTTAGGCCTTGTAAAATTCATGTATTTGTCTTAGCCTTGTAACTCGAAATCTCAGTGATGTGGTAATTTCCTGAAGTTTAGAATTCAAATTATGCGACAATGGAATTTGAACTTAGGATGAATTACTATTAGAATGTAACCTTTAGATCAAATTGAATCTTTGTGAAGCTTGTAATCTTGAGTAGTTTGTGACTTGCAACATCAAATTGAATTCAACAAACAGCCTTTCTTACCTTCAATTTATATTTATATTTCCATCTTAAAACAAATTGAACCTAGAATCCTCACGACTTTAATTACATTTCCAAAAGTTACCACCACTTGTGAATTCAAAAAGAAAATTCTTGACTTGCCATGACCAAGATATCATTACCATGTAACATACTTTGAACAAACTTTTATTTTGAACAGATGCTTGGGTTTTTGAAGTTATGACTTAAAAAATTGAAGCAACTTAATCAACCAACATGATTTTAGAAACACTTGAAAGTTTAATTGTAACCTTTAGCGGATCCTGTCGCTACTGCGAAAATCGGCGCCGGCTGAACAGAAGAGTCGCCATCGTGCGTTATTTATCCCAACGAAGGGAAAAGGAAACGCTCGAAGTAAACCTCGCAAAAAAAACGGGAAATGTATGGTCATCGCAACCAAAACCTGGGTTCGGGAGTCGGTTACGCAAGGGGAAGGTATTAGCACCCCTCACGTCCATCGTACTCGATGGGATCCATGCTTGCTTGGTTTGTACGGATTACACTTCTATCTAAACTAAAGGATGAGGTCTGAAAAGAAAAGAAAACATGACTCGGCAAAGCATCGCACTTTATGCCTACGTATTCCCGTCTGGAACGAGAAATCAGAGTCAACGTAGTTCGCCTAACTACGGGTGAAGGTGGGTGAAGGTTGCTCGCTAGGATATCGCATCCTATGCCTACGTACTTCCACACAGCATGGAAGATCAGAGCAAACGTAGTTCGGGCTACGCACGACACAAGCTGTTCAAGTGTCTTTTATGAAAAATCTCACCTTAAACAAGGGTTTTCTTATTGCGAAAAGGTTGATGTTTGTTCAAATCTTTTGACGGAAGAAATGAATTAATCTCTGTTATAACCTTTATTAATGCTTTTCTGTTGTTTTGAAGGAAAGAAGAGATGACACTTTACAAATCCTAGGGTTAAAAGGGGAATAAAATCTACCCTAATGTTATCATGCATGGATTAACACCTAATGTCTATCATGCTCCTCTCTTGCGCAGAGAGAAACAGAGATCCTAAGGGAATAGACGGAAACAGAAACAACAAATATATACAATAAAGCAGTAAAATGCATGGATGCAACAATACAAGCGAGGCAAGGGAGTCCCACTCAACCTCGAACCTAGAAAACAATAGGCAAAAGTGAACAGGATTCACTTTCAACCCAACAAGTTAAACAGCAAACAATACAATCCGGGAAATTCACACAATACATCAAAAATTAAAACAGCTAAAAGCTCAACAGCAAAGCAGTCTTCATCAGCATCTGACTTCATCTTCAGGCTTCAAGCAATCATCAGCTATCCACAGGCTTCAGGCAAGCATCAGACTTTAATCTTCAATCTCCCAGTGGCTTTTCTTCAAGTCCTGATTTCCAAGCTGAGGAATCAATCACAAGAGTGAACTGGGTGTGAAGCAATTAGTTGACCACCAAGGGTGGAAAACATACTGCAATCAACACAAAGAAGATTTCTCTCAAGAGTTCTATCCCTTAGACAGTAGCACCAAGCCTTCCAAAGGAAGGGGGTGAGTGCCTTAGAGAGACTCTGCATCACAGAAAAGAATGGAGGTAATCAAGACCTTCCATGTTTGAGAATCAAGTTGTCTACTCTAGGGCTCTGCCTAACTCCTAGATCCTATAGACTTCAACAACTACCAGCAAAAGATACTCCTCATCAACTCTGGAAGTGGATCTTCAGTCTCTGATCTTCCAAATGGGCTTCATCATCACAGGTCTTCAGCTTCCCCCAAGTCCCAAGCAAACCCAATACCCCACACACAGACAAAATAAACCCTAAAGTGGGCACACCACACAGATCAATCAAATACAGCAGTATACTAATAGCAGTAGGGGAATCCTAACAATTACTAAGGGATCTATCTTATACCCATAACCCCTATAGTCCCATACCCCAAAAATCAAATGAAAATTCCTAAAAGAATTAATCTATTCCACATATGCTCACCTAAAACCCTAATTTTCATCCTATTATTCACAACTAATCAAATCACCTAAAATTAAATTCTAAAATCATGAATTGAATCCTATGTACAAGTTGAAGTCCTAAACTAATCAACCTAAAAAGAATGGATTAAAAATACTAAAGCATCTATTCAAACTAAAATCACCAAATTTGAGTATCAAACTAAACTTAATAAAATGCTATTTACAAGAAAAATACACAAAAAATAGTAAAACAAAATAAAAGGCTATTTTTATTATTTAATATTTTTCTAGACAGAATTATTGACCTAGAGAAAAAAGAGCCAATTAAAACTAAGCTATTTTCCATTTTTTATGATTTTTTAAAGGTGTTAAAAATATAAAAGAAAATAAAATCACAAAATATAAAACAAAAGGGGAGGGGGTGTTATAAGCATACACGCCTAGTTCAAATCTCAGCTGGGCCATAAAATGGGGGGCGCGAATATCATTATGGCAAGGCCCAGCTAGTATCAGAAAATGAATTGAAAAATAAAAGGAAAAATATTAAAACCTCGGTTCAAATAGCAACAAAATCAAGTGTATTCTGCATTGGGCTTCCAATTGGGGGTGGGGATAGCACACTGATCCAAGGCCCATGGTGGTACGTTTAGTGAAACGCATCGTTTCACGCTGAGTCAAATCCCTCCATTTTCTTCTTCAAATATCAGCCACACGATCAGATGAAAATGTCAAACATAAGAGACAATCCAACGGCTATTGGTCATCGTCCCAAAATGATCTAGGGTTTGCAGAATATTACAGCTTCCATGCATGAATCTTCAAGCTCCTCGTTCTCCTTCCTCAGGCCATGAAATCAAAACTTATAAAGAGCAAAGTTGCTCTATTCTTTCTCCTGAACACGATGGTACCCTCAGTTTTGCTTGAAACCAATTCCATAATGGAACCCGATAGGTGTAACAATCTGACTCCCTCATGATGCACTACAATGGAACCTCACAATTCTCCAAATTAACTATCATATCTTGTTCATCATGTCACACTAACCTCAGCAAGCCATTATATGTTCATTAAAACTCATTATCCAGCCTAATCTTGATCATCAAAGAATCATCGCTCTGCTAACAACCTCCATGGAACTCTCTCTAATTCTCAGGAATCACTCACCTAAGGTCTCTAAACATGATTACCCTAACCATTTCATCTAATAATGCATAAATAGAGGGATTCGAATGCTTTTGCAAACCTGAAAAATGGTGATGGCAGAGGTATCTACACTCCAATCCACTGCTTGAAACTTGTCACAAATGGTCTTCAATGGCTGAGAATCTTTCTGTTTGCAAGATCTTGGATGGACAATGCTTGGACTATGAGATTGGATCCAACTTGCTTCACTTGCAATTTGGAAGCTACACCTTCAAACACTCATCAATGGCCACTTTGATCTATGTGTATGTGTTCAGTAGGATCCAAGGAGTTGATTTGGTGAGAAAAATTCAATGGAAAGGAAGAAGAAGATGAAGTTTGAGATTGATTTGCAAAAATGGAGAAAATGGTATATCACTCTCTCTTCACACTCTTTTCACCAACCCTTTGCACCAATGGCTTCATTTCAATATATAGATGAGGAGAGACAGATCTAGAAGTTTGTAGAATGATCTTAGAGGATTCTAGAAAGTGGTGGAAAGTTCATGGAATTCTCATGTGATGATACTTTGATACATCTCATATCATGCTTGCATCCTTTGTATTTTTGTGTCAAAATATCCTCTCATGAGTTATTGACATGGTGTGTGTGAAAAAACCAAGTTCCTTGCCTTGAAAAGTCACTTATGCCAAGTTTTCCCTACTTGCCTTATTATGCAAGTAACAAAAATACAAAGCAAGTCCATTTTTTAACCCCTAACTCAAAAAAGTGGATGAACCAATGTCTCTAAAATATTGTTTGGAATCAATTTGGTATATTGGATGACCCATTTTGGATTTGTAGATCACTCAAACCAATTTTTCATTTCAACTTTTTCAACTTATATGCCTTTTTTACGTCATTTTTCACCAACTTTGGTCAAGTCCTGCTCCATGCATTTCCAAACTTTCATGACTTCTTTTATCGACTTAAAATGGCATTTTGAGCAACTTTGATGTTGTGAAGTTTTTCATTTGAAGCATCCTTGTATGAGTTTTAGGCATAGGCTAAGAATGACCTATAATCCTCAGATGACCAAAATACCCTTTTCTTGCCAAGACCATAAGTAGAGTTCCACAAATCATATGAAGGCATACCATACCATTATAGAAAGCTAAGACAATAAGTAACAACTCTTATGTTTGCCAGAAATCCATTTGAAATATCCTTGAAGGTCAAAAGTTGCTTGGAAGACAGGCAACTTTCACAGACAAAATTCAGTGCCCTCAGATGACCTGTAACTTGCAAGAGCTATAACTTGAGTTCTATAAATCATATTGATGACTTCCACCACTCAAATTAAAGCTATGAAGATACTCTACAAGTTTCATGTGGACCAGAAATTCATATGAAGCTTGCATCTTGAGTTACACTGCTTGGAAGTTTGACCTAAATCAGGGGATTTTACACTGAAACCCTAATTTAGTAACTCCAGTTCTCCTTGACTCCTCTTGATTTTTCTTTAGCACAACATCATATCCATATAGCAAATAATGAATCCCACATTCTTTAAATGATTCTTGATGCCCTTCAAAACACTTCTTTGACTTAGAGTTGACCTGGTGTTGACCCTAGTTGACTGACTTCAACTGAGGCTCTTGCAATCATTCCAATGACTTGGCTCTCTTCAAAAATGATCATCTAGGCTTTTCATAACACCCATACACACCTCATGCTCTTGGCTCATAGCTCCCACACCCTCTAATGATCCCCCAACTAGCCTCAAGATAGGAGAGAACTCACTGATCAACCTGGCAACACTTCCAAGCTCAAATTCTTCTCTGATGACCTGAGTAGACTTGATTATGAATGAAACCCTTGAATATACCTCTTGAGATAGGAATAGCACTTTGATCCCCTGATTAAGATAGCTTGCTTATGCCATGCAATGCAGATGAACATACTATGTACATGAGGACAATGCAAATGACTATGCAATAAACCTAGGTTAGAAAAGGTTGGGCAAATTTTGGGGTGCAACACATCCCTTGAATGAATTATCCACTAATCAAAGCGCATTTGGATCAAGAAATGAACATGCCTTGAGAATGGATAACTAGTCTAACCAAAATTTAACTTGATCAATCCCAAAATTTTAGGATCAATTTCGGAGTACGTCTCAAAAGACATTAAAGAAAAACTTGTAGTAGGATTCAAGTCACTTGAGAACCAAAAATTATGTCTTGAAATGGATCCAGTCACATAAATTATGTCATTTACCACATCATAACTGCTTGACCATGAAAATAAGGGCACAACCTTCCACTAGAATTCAACATACATTGCTAGGGATAATATCCACAAAGAACACATACAAGGTCTTTATAAACGGAGTCTTAGAGAGTCATGGCCAGAAGTCATGAAGTAGTAACAATTATTAAATACCGAAGTAGGACAAATTTGGGGTATGACAGATGCCCCTATCTAATTGCCTTAAACCTGAAAGAATGAACTGTTGCATGGCGTTCATTTTAAGTCACCAAATGAAAACATGGATTATGGATACAATGTGGCTTTCTTACATTCCAAGTCACCAAATGAGATTCTTTTTGATCTTTTTTGTACCATTCAAATATCATCACATGACTATACAAGATTTTTACCCCAAATGAGCAAGCATGAACCCATATTTTCAACTCATTTTCAAATTTCATGCCATATGAGGTAATTACTCAAAACCATATGCAAACCCATTTCCTATCATTCTAATGACCCAATTTGTTTTCCTCACCTCTCTCTGACCCCAAAGGATTGACTTGAGTGCATGACAAAGCACCCAAACCCGTGTGCATTTCATTTGGAGTTTTTTTTTGGCAATTTTATGAAATCAAGGGAAATACTCGTTATGGGCCTACCAAAACAACACAAAACTTTCATATATAAGCCATGAAGAAACCCTAACGTGGATGAGAGAGCTGGCAGCTGCAGAAAGAGTGATTTCTATCTCAAATTTCACAAGTTTTCTCTCTCTCTCTCTCTCTCTCTCTCTCTCTCTCTCTCTCTCTCTCTCTCTCTCTCTCTCTCTCTCTCTCTCTCTCTCTCTCTCTCTCTCTCTCTCTCTCTCTCTCTCTCTCTCTCTCTCTCTCTCTTCGAATTCCATTTCTCTCTGGTTTTTCCTTCCATCTCTTGCTCATTTCTCCTTCACTAAAGCACAAGGAAGAGTTTGGAAGCTTTAGATTGGAGCTTGCATTACATTTGAAGGACCAACGGAGTTGCTCTGTTAGGTAAATTTTTCTCATCTGGAACCTTCATTCTACACATCTAAGCATGTTCATATTGGTTGCATCTAAAGACCTACCATGCGTAGGCAATGTTTGTGATGTTATTGTGACTGTTTGATGAAGTTTTAGTTTGTATGTTAGATTTTCGTGGCTTGTTTTCTCTATGATAGAGGAACCTTTTAAAGAAATCATTGGCATATTTGTGATCTACGTGAAAAACTCTTCAAAACCATGTTAAGAGTTTTCATTTTTATGTTGATTTTTAGTCACCACCGGTGAAGCTCACCGGAGAAGATGACCGGAGCTAGAGCTCCGGCGTCTGAGGTCAAATGCTGAGGTGGAGTGACTTGGACGTTTGACTTGCAGGCGTGGCATGTTGAAATCTGAGGTGGTTGGTCACGTTGATTAATGAAACGATTCATTTCATTTAAACTGAGTTTTGGTGTGGTTGGGCTTTGGCTTTTCTTGCTTTTGACACCCCCTACTTTAGGCCCATTTACGTGTTTCACTTGGTTTCAGTTCAGCTTGAGATTACTTTCACACCTCCCTTTTAATTCGTTTCTTTTTCTTTTTATGTCTTTTCTATTTTCATTTTAATTCTATTTTAATTAGTTTTAACCATTCTAAAAATCAACAAAAATTAGTTTCTGATCATTTGACATGTTAGGATATTTTTAATTATTTTTATTTTATTTTTCATTTATTTTTATTATTTTTAATCAATTTATTTTGTAAAGTGGTTGTATGGTTTGTCTTATTGATTTAGGCTTGAAGTTTGACTTCAGTTGAATACCCCCTTTGACCAATTTTCCTCTCACACTTGGGTGTTTGATTGAGGATTATTTGAGGGCTGGTTTGAGGTCTTGGTGATCACTTCTTGATTGTTTTTCATTTGATTTTATTTGACCCTCGATGTATGCTTGACAAGTTGAATACCTTGCTTTGTTTGACATAATTGGTGATGCTTTGATGCAATTCTTGCCATGATCTTTTGCATACTGATTTTGGATGGACATAACTTGAGTTTGGTGATTTATTTGGATTTTATTTGGACTCATTTCTATTTTTGGTTGATGCCTCAAAACCTCATTGTTTTAACTATGTGTGTGAGTGCATGTCTTGACCTAGTTTTGAGGTATGGTCTTGTGTGATCCCTTGAGTGTTTGATTGAATCTTGTTTGCTCTTGTTAACATGTTTGAGATTCTGATCTTCATGATTAGAGGTTCATTGAGTGTTTGTTTCATCTCACATGCTTTGAATGATCATTGTTGTTTGACTTATGAGATGTTTGCATGGGCTTTATTGTTTCAAATTGAGTGTGATTCTTCTTGACCTTGTTTGATAACTTGAGTTTGAACTTGACGTATGTTGTTTGACTTTTATTCTGACCTTGATGAATGGATACTTGATCTTGGTGTTCTTGTGGCATATATCTTACTTTGAAAATGAATTGAATGTGTGAACTTGTTTGAGGTGTTTGGATATTTTCTTTTGTGAGATCATGAATGAATGTTTGATTTTGATGATCATGATGTGGTTGCTGCCCCAATATCACTCTCCCCTGATTTCTTTGTTTGTGATTTGATGTTTGACATCATTCTTCTTAAGATGTTTGTGGCATTTGGCTTTGTGTGATTGCCTTGTTTGCCTTTGTGTTCTAACTTCCATCTTATTGACTTAGATATGACATGTGTGTGTCGTGGATGTATGCCTCATGTTTGCATGTTCATTGTTGTTTATATTTATGTTTCTCTCATTTCTTTTCATATCTCATGACTTGTTTAAGTCTTTCTTTCTATTTTCATTTGTGATTGATTAGTGATGTGTTTACTTGTGTTTGTTCACATGATCCTTTAGGATTCCTAGTCCCTCTGTTTAAGATGGGAGTAGGAGAGACATTAGGCTTTCAATCCTTTGTATGATAACATTAGGTAGTACCATTTCATCCTAACTTTAGGACCACTTTGCATGACAACATTAGGATTCTCAATCCCCTTTAGTGTCCTTGTGTCTTATCTTCTCATCTCAAACTCTTCTAATACACTTAATAAAGGATGACAAGTGTTGTACGCTAAGAGCCTTAAGTACATGAGGAATGATAAGTGGGTAGGTCTCTCTTCACTTGTCTAGAGTGTTTAGCGTATGCCCTTTGGGCGATATGTGACGCATTCGCTCTTGTGTCATAGTATTTAGTGCAACATGAGTCTCAAATCAATTCAATCCACTTCTTCTAAAACTTACAAACAAATTCAAAACCTTTTCATCCTTCGGGATTGTTTCAACTTCATTTTTAGAATGATTACACTACTTTTACTTTCTATCGCAAACATATATCGTCCCTAACTGCTAGAATGGAAATTTAACGTCACTCATAAAAAAACACTTAACCAAACTTGTCCCATAGTTTCCCGAACTACATTTGCTATGATTTCTCATACCAGATGAGGATACGTAGGCACAAGACGATGATGTCTAGGCGAGAAACCTCCCCCCATCACCCGTAGTTTCCCAAACTACGTTGACTCTGACTTTCTCATTGCACGAGGGAATACGTAGGCATAGAGCAACGATGTCCTATCGCGTCTCTTCTTTCTCTTCACCCCCCATTTTAGCAGTAGCTTTTAGATAACTTTCACCCATAGATTAGACAACAAGCATGGATCCCGTTGAGTACAACGGACGTGAGGGGTGCTCATACCTTCCCCTTGCATAACTGACTCCCGAACTCAAGATTTGGTTGCGATGACCTTGTCTTTCCCATCCTCCCAGGTTTTCTTCGATAGTTTCTTTTCCCTCTCTTTGGGATAAATAACGTTCGGTGGCGGCTCTTCTGTCTGTTTCCGCCGGCCCCTTTTTTCGCAGTTGCGTCACCCCCCCCTCCCATCTCTAACACTAGACAAGGCTTTAATAGAACTGGATTTCCATAAAATGATAAGACCTCCAGACAGGACCAAAGAAGTATTAGTAGGCCAAATCACATCATTATCATACCAGAAACTACAAATCTTAGAGCTATCTAATTCATAAAACTTTGATTCTTGAATCAAACAAATATCAACTTTACTTGAAGCCAAAGCAAGTCTAATTCTACTTGTCTTGATAAGGTTTTCTCCCCATCTGATGTTGTAAGAGACAATAATCATTGAGGCTTCTTCTTGTGTGCCTTCCTTCCACCTAATTTAGCTCTAGCTATGTCTTTATCTTACAAGTCTTTGATCTTCTTCACTATAGAGGTTTTATTTTGGGATCCTACAACTCCAAGTTTAGAAATAGCATCTCAAAATATTTCACTAACATTAGAATTAAGATTCGACCAAAACCTTTTGTTGCCTTGAATAACGTCTGAATCACATGTGGAATCACAACATAAAATGGACCCTTCTGAAAACTTCTCCTCACTAACAGCTTGAGAATCAACAAAATAACTCCCTACCTTAGATAGGTTCGGGTCTACAGTGATGTTCTCCCTATGCATCAACAAAGGGATTTGAGGAATCAGATCAGAGTTTCTAGAACCTAAACCAATAGCAGGCTCCGAGTTGTTATCCCTCACCTTGCCAACATGCAAACAAGAGTCATTTTTGACAGAGGAGGACTCTAAGGAACTAGAAGAACCCTTCAGAATCAACATATTGTATGGTTGGCCATCCAGCCTATCCAACTTGTTTCGAGGATTGGGGTTATTGAAGACCATGACATCATTATTAAAATCTTCTTCCTCTCCAATATCCTGATTAGAACTATTGACCGGAATATGACTAGCAACATCCCTCACAGAACCCTTTGTATCGTCCATACCCCATTCCCCTGTATCAGATTTAGTACTAAGACCTGGTTGGATTACATCCTCCTTCTGCTTCGTAACAATTCTCATTGGACCTTGAGAATCCTCCATAATTTTAATTCTGAAAATATGATTGTTAATCTTAACATTAAAGAATTCGTTAATAACCATCTTGTAGTTAGTTTTAATAATAAACTTAGCCACATACATACATTCCTTCTTAGATGTTGAATCATCAGAATAGACGTAAGTACCCAAAGTGGATGAGAGACATTCAAAGAAATCTTCACCCCAAGCATGGCACATGAATCTATAATATAACCCATACTAATATCTCTGTATCCACATCAGATTCATTCCATTTACGAATATCGGTAAACCATTGTCTCCACCAATCTCGAGCATTATGATTCAAATCTAAAATCTCACCTTTATCAATCTCCTCCAGAAGGCAAAGATTCGAACCAAATGGAGTAACTTTGATGCGAAAGTAACATTCAACACGGAATAGATTCTGAATGTTGTATAAAGACCCAGGAACGATAAATTTTCCCATGAACGCATTCTTCAAACTCTAACATTGGTCACTATCAGCTGAAAAAACCAGATGTGCTAGCGAATGACGGTTAATACCTTCCTTGTTCGACACCACATCGGTAAAGGATTTAGATCCAAATGAAGTTCCCTTCAAGTGAGAAGTGAAGGGTTTATAATTGGAGTTCAATTTCGGATCAAGACCCTTTTTGGGAACAAACTCATCATAAGCATTTGATTTCCTTTGGAACATAGGAAGATTATCGTAGATCTTTATATCCCCGATAAAGATGTTATCAAGTCGAGTCGCAAGCATCCTTTCATCACCCACATCTAAGAATCTAGCTATTTTGAACCTTCTACCAGACTTATTCTTCCTTTGAGGGACAACGATTTCAGCCAGATCACCGTGTTTCTTGAAAAGGGTATAGATCTCTTTAGCTCTACAACCATCAGGAACCTCGGAAAAATAGATCTACATAATCTTCCTATTCTCAACTCCAAACTTAGGTCTAAAACCTTCAGCAACAAAAGAATCCCAAAAGGGATATTAGGCTTTGTTGGATCTGCCCTTGTTCCTGACTATCTGCCACTCCATGCACTGAAAGCGTAGGGAGAAAAACTCTTAGGGTTTGGAAAAGGGTTAGGGTTTGAAGAGGGAAGACAATTAGGGTTTGAAAAAGGATAAAGGTTTGTAAAATGATCTAGAAAATCAGAGAAAAGGGGGGAAAACCAAAAGAGAAAAGACAATTAGAGTTCAATCAAATAAGGGGTTTAAAAGAAAAATAAAGGATGAAACAAATTAGGGTTCAAAAGAGTTTTCAAAAGGTAAAAGGGAAAAGGGTGGAAAAATCTAGAGAGAAGACAGAGCATCTCTCTCTATAGCAAGGTTGATGTTATCTAACACCGAAGGTTGTTGTTATATTATGTATGAATTTAGGCATGGCAACATGACGGGTCGAGCCGATTTTCATCTCCCCGAACTCAAACTCAAATCCCCAAATAATCCTTATTCCCTACCCCCAAGCCCAAATGGGGGTGGGAAATTAAAATCCAAACTCGTCTTCAATGGGTTCGGATCAGGTTTGGTTATCCCCGCCCGCCACCATTATTTTTTCCAACTAATTATTTTTTCCAAAATCAAATTACATTACAAATAATAAAATAAAACAATCTCAAAAAATTACATACATACATTTCAAATATTTTAAATAGGGTGAGGATCAACTTACTCCAAGAGTAAGCTTTTTTAACTTACTCCACATCATAACCTTTGAATTGAATCTAATCTAATGGTTATTTAGTAAAAAGGTTCATTTAACCATTAGATTATATTCAATTCAAAGGCTATGATTTGTACTAAGTTAAAAAAACTTACTCTTGAAGTAAGTTGATCCCTACTCTTTTAAATAATAAGCACATATCAAAATATCAAAATATTGACCATTTATTTAATATTCTAAATTATCAAAAATAAATAATAATGTACATAATAAAAAAAACTGAGTGGGTTCGAGGTAGGTACTAGTGTTCTCATTATCCGACACGTTTCTGACAGAACATGACAGCATACATTCTATAGTTGGAATAAATATTGTACACTAACGAGATAAAAGTAAAATAATATTTACATTAATTAGGCATAATTAGGCATGATTAGTTTTCCAATTGTGGAATTGTAATTCCTGTATATATCACATGTTGATGATCAATAACAGACACGGAAATATTTTCCTATATGGTATCAGCTAGGTTTGATCCATACCAAATTGTAGCCGTCACAGCTTGAATCCTTATTCTTCCACTCCAAACAAACCTTCATTCTTTCACCATGCCTTCAAATGATGAAACCATAATTAAAACAACAACATCTCGTTCTAATTTTCACTCTTCCTTTGTAATAACCAACGTGAAAACCATCATTCCCATCACGTTGGATAATGATTCAAGTCTCTATCTTTCTTGGTCTGCCCTGTTTCAGGTTCAAGCGCGTGTCCACAACGTACTTGACCATATAATCCCTCCCGCTGATGAAGCAACTCGACAAGAAGTTGCACAAAAAAGACCAATGATCCCAACCTCTAGAACCGGCTCGACGTGGTTGTTCTGCAGTGGATGTATGCCACCGTTACCCAGGATATTCTCAGCTCCATCCTGGTGCTTAACGACACCGCCGAAAGCTATTGTAACCGAATTGCGGCTATGTTTAAAGACAACAAGCATTCGAGAGCAGTCCACCTCGAACATCAATTCGCCAACACGCACTTGGAAGATTTCCCGTCAACAAAAGCATACTGCAATCGCCTGAAACGCCTCGCAGATCAACTTGCAAATGTTGATTCTCTCATTAACAACACTTGTCTTGTGTTGAAGATGATTTATGGACTGACAGATTCATAGTAGGATTCGTTACATACATCCAGCAACACGATCCCTTACCGACGTTTGAAATGGTGAAATCCCGGTTAGAATTATAAGAGTCCACCATGATTCAACGAGTTGCATACGAATCCGACAACAAATCATCTCCGACAGCCTTACTCGTGAAATCAAAAAATGCGAAGTCATCTTCCTCTGCCTCTCCTGCCAATCATGTGCGACACTCTCTAAAAAACAATAACAACATCATCAATCGCGGCAACAACACCAATCGGGGTAGAAACAGTAACCGCAGTAACAAGGGGAAGAACTCCGGTAGAGGTGGTCGTAGTTACAACGGCGGCGGTGGCTCGGGTGGATCTCAGAACTACGGCGGAGGTGGACGTGGTCAGTATCCTCAATGACAACAACAATTTCCTTGGCAACAACAATGGCAACATTACCCTTGGGCTCCTCCTCCATGCCCTTACCCTTCTTATTGGGCTAAACCCAATGCTGCCCCAAAATATCAACAATCTGGTATTCTTGGACTAAGACCCTAACCTGTTGCTTTTACTGCCACTGAACCAAGCCTAACAGATATTGAAGCGGCTCTTCACACTCTACATCATGCTCAGTCTGACTCGTCCTGGTATATGGACATTGGAGCAACATCTCACATGACATCTACAATTGGTAAGGTGAGAAAATACTTAGAGGGGGGGGGGGGTTGAATAAGTATATAGAAAAACTTATAGCAATAAAAACTCAAAGATTTTTATCCTAGTTCGTTGGACTCAACTACTCCAGTCCACCCTATCAAGAGTGATTTGCCTTTCTCAACAAGGACTTAATCCACTATTAATCAACTGATTACAATAGCAAGCACTAAGAGCAATTGTTCTTAGTCTTCTTAAGAACTACTGATCCCAACTGGATCTTCTTAATGATCTTTTACAATCAAATGTAAGAATAAAACAAGTGTTTAAATGCTTCTAATTAAGCTATATCACAACTGTGATTTTACACTTAAGTTTTAAGAACTTAGAAATAAATTCAGCAAGATAAAGATTTGTATGAGAGCTTAGAATGAATTTCTTTCAAGTATTTTGTCAACTTAAGAAGAGAGATGGAGTCTTGCTTTTATAGGCACAGAGGTCCAAGTAGCTTTCACGTTGAAGGTTGTGTACCAAAAAGGTCTGAGCCTTTTTGTCTTCACATCACATGACCTTTCCTAGAAATAGAATGCACAGAGAAATCCTTTTTGTTTGTGTTCTTGTGTCTAGCATAAATGAGGAAAGAGTCATTTGGCCAAACCAACGGACATAACTTTGAATTCTTCTTCAACAAGTTTCATCAAATATCATCAGAGCCTTGAATGGTCAGAGTCTTCTGATGTTCATCAGAGTTTTCTTAATCAGAGTAATGCAGCAAGTGTGCTTTAAGCGTGTAATTGTTCAGAGCAGAGTTTGGGATCAGATCCTCAGTACTGGCAGCATAGTACTATCAGAGTCTTTTGAAATAAACTAAGCTTGAAACTCTTCATAGAAAAGTCTTCAATGCTTTAGATGCTTCTGGCTTCTGCTTCAGATTCTTCTGTAGCTTCTGCTTCAGATCCTTCTGTAGACAGCGCTCAGAATCTTCTGTAGGGAGCGTTCAGAATCTTCTAAGAGATGCTTCTGACGCTTCAGAGCCTTGCATATTTTCATGTTCAGATCTAATTTGCTTCCAAAATAATATATACTTTAATATCTGCAGCACAAATTACTTGAACAAATTTTAGAGTATATAATTTTTTAATACAAAATTTCATAAGAGTTATCATCAAAACATAGAGATATAATTAAGAATCAATTTGTGTTCTAACAATCTCCCCCTTTTTGAGGATGACAAAAACATAAGAAATTTTGTTCAATAAAAATATAATTATAACTCCCCCTGAGATTATGAATCTCCCCCTGAATTGAATACTTAGAAGGAATAAAAACTTCCCTTTTTGCATGAGTATTCTCTTCAGAATCAGAGCCTGATTGTTCCAAAAATTAGATCTTGACTTTGGATGCACGTTTCAGAATCAGAGCCTGATAGGTTAAAACTTTGATATGGGGATCTCAGAGTTACTTTTAAAGAAATTGTCAGATTTTTCAAATGATCTGAAATACTAAGAGTTTACGTTAGTTATAATTAGATATGTCTGAGTTTCATTTAGGTAGAGTTTATTTGAACAGTCAGATCCATTTTCTCCCCCTTTTTTTTTGTCATAATCAAAAAGTAAAACTTTTAAAGACAAATAAAAGGAAATACATAAAAGATACATTCATGTAGAGAAAACAGCAGAGTCATTCATTCATTCAGATAACAAACAAACACATTATTAGATAAATTCAAATACATGTGCACAAACATCAGATACAGAAAAACATAAAACTAGGTTTGCTTGGACAGAATCATCTTTAGAAGTTGAGTGATCTCAGATGAAGATTCTTCTTGCTTTGTCATCCATTTTGCCATGTTCTCATTCTTGTGATCTTGCTTAGACATCCATTGTGCCATTTTTTCAGTCTTCTGGTCTTGCTTGGCCATCCATGACTTGATTTCAGATTGCCCAGCTTCCAATACTGCAATCTTATCTTCTAGATCTGGATTTTCTTTCTTGATCTCAGATGAAGAAGGTGGGGCAGATTCTGAAGCAGGAACAAAGTCAATTTCCATTGGGGATGCAGAGTCAGGAGCAACAGATCCAGAGGGATTTTCCACAATTGTCATAGCCAGTGGATTTTCTTCAGAAGCAGATTCTGCAAAAACTTCTGTAGTAGATACTTCAGAAGATGAAGGTACATCTTCAAGAAGCAAAAGTGCAGATCTTTTCACATTCCATATCATGCTTCTGGCAGTCTCAGCAAATTTGAGCTTCGCATCATCAGAACAGACATTCTTCAGATTTGAGGCAACAATATTGAATCTAACAATGAAACTATTCCAGATAGCATCGGTTTCATTTGCATCCATGGTTGACAAGCATCTCTTCTGTACAGAGCCTAAATGCATCTTTATCTCTTTCAGAAAATTTGCAAATAAAGTATCAACATTTAGCCTAGTTTTTGGTTTGAGAAGGGTTTCCAAAGTGAATGGTTTGGGTTGAGGTGGAGGTGGTATGGTAAATTTTGGAATGATGATCAGAGGACGAGGGTAGAAAGGAAGAGATGGATGGTCATATGGAGTGGTAGTTTGGATCTGGATAAGGCATTAACCAGAAATGGTTTTACACGTGATGCATAGGAAACAACATCAAATGTAGTGGAAGTGTAAGGAATGAAAACAGATTTATCAGACAACAGAGGTTCTGATGAAATCATATTTGGCAGTTCTGTTAAGTAGGTTTAAAGAACAGATGGTAGAATAGTGGAAGTCTTAGGTTTAAATGGAGTGATAGAGTCAGATGGTTCTATTCTGTCATAAAAATGTTTAAACTTGAAACCAGAAGGAAGTGGATCAGAGGGGAGTGGTTTAAAGGAAGCAACTGAAACAAACTCAGATGTCCTGGGTTTAGGTTTTGGAATGGTTTTAGGAATGAGAGTTTCAGATGAAACAGGTGGTTCTGGTTGTTTAGATTCAAATACTATGAGAGAGGGAGGTGAAATAACATCAGGATGGACATTAAATTCATATGAATCACATGAGGTGGTTGGGGTACAAGATGTAGAAGAAACCTCAAATACAGTCTTGAGAGGTTTAACATTCAGAACCTCAATATCAGGTATATTTGTTTAAAGAGGATTGGATGGTTCTGGTTGAATATTAGAAGGTTTGGATGTTGGTGGTTCAGATACAACTGGTTCAGATGCAACTTGTTCAGATGCAACAGTTTCATATGTAACTGGATCAGATTGTATGGGTTCAGATGCAGTTGGTTGTTGAGTTTCAGGTTGTTGTTGTGTTGTAGGATGTTCTGTTGGTTTTGTTTGTGGTTCTGATTGAAAAACGTCAGATGTTTTAAGTGGTGTAGTGGAAACATGATCAGATGATTTTGGTGGTTCAGAGGTTTGAGATGGAGCAAGAATTGTTTGATTTTGAGTGGGAGGAAGTTCAGGCATAGAACTAATTGTTGATACATTTACAGCAATTTTAGAAATAGAAGGTAAAGATGATTTAGTACTTTTTGTCTTGATGCGCTTGGTGGGAACAGAGGGAACTTCTCCAGAATCTTTTCTTTTAATCTGCTTCTGTGGCTTTTCAGCAACTCTTTGTTTCTTCTAAGCAGCAGCTTCTTCTGCCTCTAATTTTTTTTCTTTTCCTCATGTTCTCATCATACACATCTGGCATAGGTTCTCTAGCACGAATCAGAATATCAGTAAGAATAGGTGTTCCATATGCTTTTCATGCATCAATATACCTAAGAATAATATCCCTAGGTTCTTCAGCACCAAAGAGTGGAAATTCTTGAACTAGAAGCCTTCTCTGACTCACTTCAGTAACATTCAGCTTCTTAGGAGCAGTTGTGAGTTCATCCATAATCTTTATCCTCTGAAGACTCTTTCCATTCAATGGTTTTCCAACTATTGATTCAAGTTCTTCTTTAACTCCAGCTTCATAAAGAGCAGATACCAGGCCATTCTCTGTCAGAATGTCTGAGATCAATCTTCCAAAAGGAATCCACGTCCTGATCTTCTATCTCTTATCCTTTATGGATTCTCTGGATGCATTGATGTGATTCCATAGATGCATAAAGAGAATGTATGGCAGATCTACCTTTGTACTCTGACTCAAGTAGTACATAAAATAGAGTTGTTCATTATTTACATAATCTGGAGAATTTGTGGATTTTCTGTGATTGATGCATCCCAGAAAAATCATTGCCCAGATTTTGTAGTCAGGTTTCAGATCCTTAAATTTGTTGGAGGCCTGTCCAGATGCAATAACTTCCTCATACACTTCTTCCATGTCAACACGCCCAGCTGGCAGATGACAAACTCCATCAGTTTCCTCATACCATATGAGTTTCCTAATGAGATCTTCAGTGATTATGATCTCTTTTCCCAGAACAGAAGAGAGTATAAACTTTGGGTAAACAGAAGCATGAATCCAAAATTCCTTCACCAAGTGTGGGTACATTGGTCCAAATAATCTGTCAAAATACTTGACCCAGCCTTGTGCATCAATAATAGAACGCAACTCAAATCCATTGTCATCCAGAGAGTCAAATTCCACCATGGATTCACAAAGAACTTCAAGCTTGTCAACAGGGGTTAACAATGTTCTCTTGGGTTCCTTAAAGGGAGTAACACCCATGTTTGTTGATGCAACTGCAGCCATAGATGATTGAAACTGAGCTGATGTTGAGGATGATGTTGCCATTGTTGAAGATGAAGAAGATTTGGACGAAGGTTTAGGGTTTTTATGAAGAGAAAAGAGCAAGCAGAAATGCATATAATGTTTGTGAAGTGAATAATGTGATTTGTGGTATTTATAGAGAAAGAAATTAGGGCATTCATAAAGACACATTCAGCACGTTCCACTTAGCAATTAATAGCATTGAATGAAAAGAATAAAAATCATTTCAAAGCATTAATTGATTCTGACAATTTGGGGGGAAAACCAAGATTTTCACTATTCAAACAATACCTCAAATGTCTCTTCAGTGATGTGCACGCCATCTTTTCAGATTCAGAGTGACACGTGTTTGCTTGCATGTGCTTCTGAATTCTCTTGAGAAATGAAACGTTAGCCAACGTTCAGATCCTCTAAGATTGGTTAGTTCAGATACACACAAATAATAATAAATAAATCAAGAAATCAAATAAATGACAGATGAAATACTTCAGAGTTTTAAACATTTGCATCTGAGAAGTTTGCTTCTGATAAATATCATTCTGGATAAAAATTCATACCAATATTTTTCAGAATAAACTTAAACCTATCTTCAGCAAGGGGTTTTGTGAAAATATCAGCCCACTGATGATCTGTATCAACAAAGGCTAAGTTTATAATACCCTTCTGAACATAGTTTCTAATGAAATGATGTTTAATTTCTATATGTTTTGCCTTAGAGTGTAAAATAGGGTTTTTAGACAAACATATAGCAGAAGTATTATCACAGAATATAGAAATGTTACTCTCAAAGATCTGATAGTCTTCTAGCTGACTTTTCATCCAGAGCATTTGCGTGCTACATCCAGCAGCAGCAATATATTCTGCCTCTGTAGTTGATAGTGCAATTGTAGGTTGCGTCTTGTTGTACCAGGAGATTAAATTTCTTCCTAGAAATTGACAACTTCCAGAAGTACTTTTTCTTTCCACTCTGTCTCCAGCGTAGTCAGCATCACAGAATCCAACTAATTTGAAATCATCAGATTTTCTGTAACACAAACCCACATTAGAAGTACCTTTCAGATACCTTAGAATCCTCTTAACAACTGTTAAATGTGATTCTCTAGGATCTGATTGGAATCTTACACACAAGCATACACTGAATAAAATATCAGGTCTAGAAGCAGTTAAGTAGAGAAGAGATCCAATCATACCTCTGTAGAGTTTCTGATCTACTTTCTTACTTACCTCTTCCTTACCAAGAGTACTTGTTGGATGCATGGGAGTCTTTGCCATCTTACTATCAGTCATGTTAAACTTCTTCAAAAGCTCTTTAACATATTTGGTCTGATGAACGTAAGTGCATTCTGGAGTCTGGTTAACTTGAATTCCCAGAAAGAATCTCAATTCTCCCATCATGCTCATCTCAAATTCTGCCTGCATACATTGAGCAAACTCCTTTCCCAGCATAACATTGGTAGATCCAAATATAATATCATCCATATATATTTGACAAATTAAAAGATCTTTTTTAAATGTTTTACAAAAGAGAGTTGTGTCCACTTTTCCTCTGATGAAATTTTTCTCCAGAAGAAAATTGCTTAATCTCTCATACCAAGCTCTGGGAGCTTGTTTTAAACCATAAAGAGATTTCTTTAGTTTGAAAACATGTTCTGGAAATTTTTCACTTTCAAAACCAGGAGGTTGGTGAACATAAACTTCTTCTTCTATAATACCATTTAGAAAGGCACTTTTAACATCCATCTGATATAGAGCGATGTTATTCTGTGCAGCAAAAGAAATGAGTACACAAATAGACTCTAACCTGGCTACAGGAGCATAAGTCTTTGTATAATCAATTCCTTCTTGTTGGCTATAACCTTGAGCAACAAGCCTTGCTTTATTTCTTTCAACTTCTCCTTTTTCATTCAACTTATTTCTGAAGACCCATTTAGTTCCAATTATGTTGAATCCTTTTGGTCTTGAAACCAAATCCCAAACATCATTTCTTGTGAACTGATTGAGCTCTTCTTGCATGAGAATTATCCAGTCATTATCTTGCAGAGCTTCATCCATAGAAGTTGGTTCAATAACTGACACCAACCCAAATAATGATGCTTCAGATGATCTGAGGAAGGATCTTGTTCTTATGGGGTCATCCTTCTTTCCAATTATCACATCCTCTGGGTGAGAGGCCTTGATTCTGGAAGATGATCCTCTAACATTTGATTCTTCAGAAATATTCAAGTTATTCATTTGAGAAGCTAAAGGAATTGCATCTGGCGTTGCTTCTGGTTCCTTCACTTGAGCTTTGTCTGCCTCTGAGCCTTCAGAGTCTGTGAGACTTACTTCTCTATCTGCAGAACTTTCAAACTGCTTTGGCTTTTCAATGCCAAGCTTATCATCAAATCTAACATGTATAGATTATTCCACAATCTGTGTTTCAGTATTGTATACTCTGTAGCCTTTAGAGCGTTCAGAATACCCAAGCATGAAACACTTTTGTGCTTTAGAATCAAACTTTTTAAGATTCTCTTTAGTGTTTAAAATATAAAAAATACATCCAAAAGGATGAAAATATGAAATGTTGGGCTTTCTGTTCCTCCACAATTCATAAGGAGTCTTTTCCAGAAGGGGTCTTACAGACACTTTGTTCTGAATATAACAAGTTGTGTTTATTGCTTTTGCCCAAAAATGTTTTGCCAGATTAGTCTCATTGATCATGGTTCTGGCCATTTCTTGCAATGTTCTATTTTTCCTCTCTACAACTGCATTCTGTTGTGGAGTTCTAGGGCAGGAGAAATGATGAGCAATGCCATTTTCATTAAAATATTTTTCAAAATATTTGTTTTCAAATTCACCACCATGATCACTTCTGACTTTGATAATTTTAAAATCTTTTTCATTCTGAACTTGTTTGCAGAAGTCAAAGAACATAGAATGTGACTCATCCTTGTGTTTTAGGAACTTTACCCATGTCCATCTGTTGTAGTCATCAATAATGACTAATCTATACTCTTGCCTCTGATGGATGCAGTTTTCACTGGTCCAAACAGATCAATGTGAAGTAATTCTAATGGTCTTGAGGTTGAAACAACATTTTTAGATTTGAAAGAAGATTTTGAAAATTTTCCTTTTTGACATGCTTCACAAAGAGCATCTGATTTGAACTTCAACTTAGGAAGTCTTCTGACCAGATTGAGTTTATTAATCTGAGATATATGTCTCATATTAATATGTCCCAATCTTCTGTGCCAGACCCATTGCTCATCATTAACAGACAAAAGGCATTTAACATTTCGAACCTTGAGTTCAGAAAGATGGATTTTTTAAATGTTGTTCTTCCTCTTTCCATTAAATAGGATTGAGCCATTCTTCTGACTAACATCTTTACAATATTGTTGATTAAAGATTATATCATAACCATTGTCACTTAATTGACTTATGGACAATAGATTATGCTTTAATCCTTCTACAAGTAAAACATTAGATATAGAGGGAAGGTTACCATTGCCAATAGTACCAGAGCCAATGATCTTGCCCTTCTGATTCCCTCCAAACTTCACTTCTCCTCCAGATTTAAGCTCCAGGCTTTGGAACATAAACCTTTCTCCCGTCATGTGACGTGAGCAGCCAGAGTCTAGGTACCATGACTGACGTCTTGACTTTTCTGATAAATAGATCTGCAACAGGGATTATCTTATCCTTAGGTACCCAGATCTTTTTGGGTCCTTTTGGGTTAGTTGCCTTGAAAGTTGGTATGAACTTCTGTCTTTTTACAACAGTTTTGTTCTGACTTACTTTTGGCTTAAACACAGGAACATTCTGATCAGAACGTGTATGTTTGATATCATTCAGATGACCAAACTTGAAATGAGAGTATAAGGGAGTTTTCTTAATTACAAGTTTATCAACAGACATTGGATTTAAATCCTTTCCAGAAGAAGATTCATATCCAATTCCTTTCCTGTTGTTTCTGCTAACTCCATAGATCATTGAAGCCATCTTGCTTCTATCTATGCTTTTAGCTAGAAACTTCTGAAAGCTGAAGTCATATTCTTCTAAAATGTTTTTGCATTTAGACTTGCTTTCAGATTTAGAGTTTTGTTGAGCTTTTTCAAAATTGGCTTTCATTTTCAAATTATTTCCTTTTAGCTCAGCAACTTCTGATCTTAACAGATTATTCTCAGATCCAAGACTACATTTAAGCTTCTTGTATTTGAGCTTAATCTGATTATAATTTTTCAGGACTTCTGATAAGACTTTAATAAGCTCTTCCCTAGTGAGATCAGAAAGTACCTCTTTTGAGTCAGATTCAGAATCAGACTCAGATCCAGATGATCCTTCAGTCTGATCTTCAATGTCTGCCATCAGAGCCATGTTGGCGCATTCATCTTCAGATTCTGATGAGAATCCAGATTCATCTGAATCATCCCATGTTGCCATCAGAACCTTCTTCTTATGCTCAGGCTTTCTTCTGGGCTTTTCTTTCTGAAGCTTTGGACATTCATTTTTGTAATGACCAGGTTGTTTGCATTCAAAACAAACAACTTCCTTCTTTCCATATCTTTTTGGTCCAGACGACTCCTTGCGCTGATCTGGCTTCTTGAAGTTCTTGAACTTCCTCTGTTTGTACTTCTAGAGTTTGTTGATTCTTCTGGACAGCAAGGACAGTTCATCTTCTTCTTCAGAAGAAGACTCTTCAGAACTCTCTTCTAATACCTGCAGAGCTTTCACATATTTGTTAGATTTTAAGACAATTGACTTACCTTTCTTTTGAGGCTCATCTTCCTCAAGTTTAATTTCATGGCTCCTTAGTGAGCTGATTAGCTCCTCCAAAGTGATCTTGTTAAGATCCTTAGCAAGCTTCAGAGCAGTGACCATAGGTCTCCATCTGATAGGCAAGCTTCTGATGATCTTCTTCACATGATCAGCAGTTGAGTAGCCTTTGTCTAGCACTTTTAGACCAACTATGAGGATCTGGAATCTAGAGAACATAGTTTCTATAGACTCAGATTCTTCCATTTTGAATGCTTCATACTTCTGTATTAGCGCCAGAGCCTTGGTCTCTTTAACTTGAAGGTTTCCTTCATGAGTCATCTTCAAAGACTCAAACATGTCAAATGCAGTTTCTCTATTTGTGATCTTCTCATACATAGTATGAGATATTGCATTTAACAAGATTGTTCTAGCCTTGTGGTGATTTCTAAACTCTTTCTTTTGGGCTTCAGTCATAGATTTTTTGTCTACTTTCTTGCCATTCCCATCAATGGGATGAACATACCCATCTATGACCAAGTCCCATAAGAGAAAAGGCAATCAGAGTTCAATCAAATAAGGGGTTTGAAAGAAAAACAAAGGATGAAACAGATTAGGGTTCAAAAGAGTTTTCAAAAGGTAAAAGGGAAAATGGTGGAAAAATCTAGAGAGAAGACAAAGCATCTCTTTCTATAGCAAGGTTGATGTTATCTAACACCGAAGGTTGTTGTTATATTATGTATGAATTTAGGCATGGCAACATGGCGGGTTGAGCCGATTTTCATCTCCCCGAACTCAAACTCAAATCCCCAAATAATCCTTATTCCCTACCCCCAAGCCCAAACGGGGGTGGGAAATTAAAATCCAAACTCGTCTTCAATGGGTTCAGATCATGTTTGGTTATCCCCGCCCGCCATCATCCATATAGTGAAATTAATTTTTTTAAATAAAAATAATTATTTTTTCCAAAATCAAATTACATTACAAATAATAAAATAAAACAATCTCAAAAAATTACATACATACATTTCAAATATTTTAAATAGGGTGAGGATCAACTTACTCCAAGAGTAAGCTTTTTTAACTTACTCCACATCATAACCTTTGAATTGAATCTAATCTAATGGTTATTTAGTAAAAAGGTTAATTTAACCATTAGATTATATTCAATTCAAAGGCTATGATTTGTACTAAGTTAAAAAAACTTACTCTTGAAGTAAGTTGATCCCTACTCTTTTAAATAATAAACACATATCAAAATATCAAAATATTGACCATTTATTTAATATTCTAAATTATCAAAAATAAATAATAATGTACATAATAAAATAAACTGAGTGGGTTCGAGGTAGGTACTAGTGTTCTCATTATCCAACACGTTCCTGACAGAACATGACAGCATATATTCTATAGTTGGAATAAATATTGTACACTAATGAGATAAAAGTAAAATAATATTTACATTAATTAGGCATGATTAGTTTTCCAATTGTGGAATTGTAATTCCTGTATATATCACATGTTGATGATCAATAACAGACACGGAAATATTTTCCTATATGGTAACAGCTAGGTTTGATCCATACCAAATTGTAGCCGTCACAGCTTGAATCCTTATTCTTCCACTCCAAACAAACCTTCATTCTTTCACCATGCCTTCAAATGATGAAACCAGAATTAAAATAACAACATCTCGTTCTAAATTTCACTCTTCCTTTGCAATAACCAACGTGAAAACCATCATTCCCATCACGTTGGATAATGATTCAAGTCTCTATCTTTCTTGGTCTTCCCTGTTTCAGGTTCAAGCGCGTGTCCACAACGTACTTAACCATATAATCCCTTCTGCTGATGAAGCAACTCGACAAGAAGTTGCACAAAAAAGACCAATGGTCCCAACCTCTGGAACCGTCTCGACGTGGTTGTTCTGCAGTGGATGTATGCCACCGTTACCCAGGATATTTTCAGCTCCATCCTGGTGCTTAACGACACCGCCGAAAGCTGTTGTAACTGAATTGCGGCTATGTTTAAAGACAACAAGCATTCGAGAGCAGTCCACCGTTAACATCAATTCGCCAACACGCACTTGGAAGATTTCCCGTCAACAAAAGCATACTGCAATCGCCTGAAACTCCTCGCAGATCAACTTGCAAATGTTGATTCTCCCGTTAACAACACCCGTCTTGTGTTGAAGATGATTTCTCGACTGACAGATTCATAGTAGGATTCGTTACATACATCCAGCAACACGATCCCTTACCGGCGTTTGAAATGGTTAAATCCCGGTTAGAATTAGAAGAGTCCACCATGATTCAACGAGTTGCACACGAATCCGGCAACCAATCATCTCCGACAGCCTTACTCGTGAAATCAAAAAATGTGAAGTCATCTTCTTCTGCCTCTCCTGCCAATCCCGTGCGACACTCTCTCAATAACAATAACAACATCATCAATCGCGGCAACAACAACAATCGGGGTAGAAACAGTAACCGCAGTAACAAGGGGAAGAACTCCGGTAGAGGTGGTCGTAGTTACAACGGCGGCGGTGGCTCGGGTGGATCTCAGAACTACGGCGGAGGTGGACGTGGTCGGTATCCTCAATGACAGCAACAATTTCCTTGGAAACAACAATGGCAACATTACCCTTGGGCTCCTCCTCCTTGCCCTTACCCTTCTTATTGGGCTAAACCCAATGCTGCCCCAAAATATCAACAATCTGGTATTCTTGGACCAAAACCCTAACCTGTTGCTTTTACTGCCACTGAACCAAGCCTAACAGATATTGAAGCGGCTCTTTACACTCTACATCATGCTCAGTCTGACCCATCCTGGTATATGGACATTGGAGCAACATCTCACATGACATCTACAAATGGTAAGGTGAGAAAATACTTAGAAGGGGGGGAGGGGGGGTTGAATAAGTATATAGAAAAACTTATAGCAATAAAAACTCAAAGATTTTTATCCTGGTTCGTTGAACTCAACTACTCCAGTCCACCCTATCAAGAGTGGCTTGTCTTTCTCAACAAGGACTTAATCCACTATTAATCAACTGATTACAATAGCAAGCACTAAGAGCAATTGTTCTTAGTCTTCTTAAGAACTACTGATCCCAACTGGATCTTCTTAAGGATCTTTTACAATCAAATATAAGAATAAAACAAGTGTTTAAATGCTTCTAATTAAGCTATATCACAACTGTGATTTTACACTTAAGTTTTAAGAACTTAGAAATAAATTCAGCAAGATAAAGATTTGTATGAGAGCTTAGAATGAATTTCTTTCAAATATTTTGTCAACTTAAGAAGAGAGATGGAGTCTTGCTTTTATAGGCACAGAGGTCCAAGTAGCTTTCACGTTGAAGGCTGTGTACCAAAAAGGTCTGAGCCTTTTTGTCTTCACATCACATGACCTTTCCTAGAAATAGAATGCACAAAGAAATCCTTTTTGTCTGTGTTCTTGTGTCTAGCATAAATGAGGAAAGAGTCGTTTAGCCAAACCAACGAACATAACTTTGAATTCTTCTTCAACAAGTTTCAGCAAATATCATCAGAGTCTTGAGTGGTCAGAGTCTTTTGATGTTCATCAGAGTTTGCTGAATCAGAGTAATGCAGCAAGTGTGCTTTAAGCGCGTAATTATTCAGAGCAGAGTTTGGGATCAGATCCTCAGTACTGGCAGCATAGTACATTCAGAGTCTTCTGAAATAAACTAAGCTTGAAACTCTTCATACAAAAGTCTTCAATGCTTCAGATGCTTCTGGCTTCTACTTCAGATTCTTCTGTAGCTTCTGCTTCAGATCCTTCTGTAGACAGCGCTCAGAATCTTCTGTAGGCAGCATTCAGAATCTTCTAAGAGATACTTATGACGCTTCAGAGCCTTGCATATTTTCATGTTCAGATCTAATTTGCTTCCAGAATAATATACACTTTAATATCTGCAGCACAAATTACTTGAACAAATTTTAGAGTATATAATTCTTTAATACAAAATTTCATAAGAGTTATCATCAAAACATAGAGATATAATTAAGAACCAATCTTTGTTCTAACAGTAATCTCCCATCTTATTTTAATTTGAGAAAAAATAATAGTATTATCGTAGGAAATGACCATTCTGTTCCAATTCATGGTTTTGGAAATGCTAACTTACCTCCCCATCATCCTCCACTAGCTTTATCAAATGTCCTTCATGCACCGAAATTAATTAAAAATTTAATTTTCGTTTGAAAATTCACTACCGATAACCATGTTTCTGTTGAATTTGATTCGTTTGGTTTTGCTGGGAAGGATTTTCAGACGGAGATGGTTCTAATGAGACGTGAGAGTCAAGGCCAGCTATATCATATCACCAACGTAACCAAAAATAAGGCCGTTTTTCCTTTCGAATTTGCAGCTTTATCCACTTCTGTTTGGCACGATCGTTTGGGTCACCCAGGAGCATCTATTTTAGATTCTCTTAGAAAAAATAAAATGATTAATTGTATTCCTAATTCCAAAATAAATTTAACCTTTTGTCATTTTTGTCCTCTTGGTAAACATGTTAAAATGCCTTTTATTGACTCACATAACTCCACTTTTATGTCATTTGATATATTACATACATATTGAGTACTTCTGGTCATAAATATTATGTGCTCTATTTGGATGAGTATTCAAATTTCTTGTGGACTTTCCCGATTTCACACAAATCACAAGTTTTTCCAACTTTTGAAAATTTAAGAGCATATATTAAAACTCAATTTCATCAAGAAGTTAAAAATATTCAGTGTGACAATGGTAGAGAATATGGCAATGGCCCCTTTCAAAAACTTTGTGAAGTAAATGGAATTTCATTTTGTTTCTCGTGTCCTCATTCTTCTTCTCAAAATGGCAAAGCTGAATGAAAAATCCGTTCTATTAATAATATAATTCGAATTTTACTAATTCGTGCTTCTTTACTGCCAAATTTTTGGCACCATGCTCTCCAAATAGCAACTTATCTACTAAATATTTTACCAAATAAAAAGTTGAAATATCAATCACCTCTCAAAATTCTTTTTCAAAAAGATCCATCCTACACCCATCTACGAGTCTTTGGTTGTTTATGTTACCCTCTCTTTCCACCAACCACTATAAATAAACTCCAATCTCGTCCCACCCCATGTGCCTTCTTAGGATATCCTTCAAATCATCGTGGGTACAAATTCTTTGACCTATCCCTAAATAAAATCATTATTTGTCGCCATGTCATATTTAATGAATCAAAATTCCCTTTCTCAATGCTGCACACTCTTAATCCAAACAATTATCAATTTCTTGATAATGAAGTGTCACCTTACATAAATCACCTTATCACGAAAACTAGCCCAGGTCCAAGGACACCAAACATCACTCAACAAAACTATCCACCACATGCTCAACTAGGACCGACCCCAACTCCCCCCGCGTTTTGGACACAACCCCAACCTAACCAAACACACCGAACTGAAATACATACCTCAGACCAACCTACCTCTCAAACGAACCAAACTTTGCCTTCCACCTCTACTCCACCAAATATACCATTTCCTGCTATTTACCAACCTACTGTTAGTTCTGACAACAAACCTGTTACGAGGAGCCAACATGGCACTTTTAAACCCAACCAAAAATACATCAATCTTCACACCGAAGTCACAAAATCTCCTCTCCCTCGTAACCCTGTGCTAGCACTAAACGACCCTAATTGGAAAATGGCTATGGATGATGAATACAACGCTCTTATTCAAAATAAGACGTGGGATTTAGTGCCCCGTCCACCTGATGTAAATGTTATTCGTTCTATTTGGATTTTTAGGCATAAAGAAAAATCGGATGGTTCTTTTGAGAGGCATAATGCCTGACTTGTAGGTAACGGTGCATGTCAACAGGTTGGCATAGATTGTGGAGAGACCTTTAGTCTGGTTGTCAAACCAGTCACCATCTGAACAGTACTCAGTATTTCCTTATCTAAAGCATGGAAAATTCATCAGTTAGACGTCAAGAATGGTTTTCTACATGGTGAACTCAAAGAAATAGTGTATATGCATCAACCTTTGGGCTTTAAAGATCCAAATCTTCCTCATCATGTCTGCCGTCTACGAAAATCTTTGTATGGGTTCAAGCAAGCTCAAAGAGCGTGGTACAAATGATTTGCAGATTATGTATGTTTTATCAAATTCTCTCAAAGCAAGTCAGACAACTCTCTTTTCATCTACCGGAAAGATACACACATGGCCTATCTTTTTTTTTATGTGGACGGCATCAAACTCACTACGTCTTCTGATGATCTTCGCAAGTCTATAATATCACGACTTAGCTCTGAATTTGCTATGAAAGACTTGGGACCGCTAAGTTATTTTTTGGGTATTGCAGTTACTCGGCATAATAGTGGCTTGTTCTTATCTCAGAAAAAGTATGCAGATGAAATTCTAGAGCGAGCAGGCATGTCATCATGCAAATCATGTCCAACTTCGGTTGACACTAAACCGAAGCTTAGTGCCAAGACTAACACTCCCCATGAAGACCCATCATTATACTATAGCCTTGCCGGTGCTCTCCAATACCTCACTTTCACAAGACCCGACATTACATATGCGGTACATCAGATATGTCTTTTTATGCATGACCCCATGGACGATCACATGCACTCTCTTCGCCGCATTTTGCGTTACATTCAGGGAACCAGACACTATGGCTTACATCTCTATCCATCCTCCACTACATCGTTGATCTCTTACACTGACGCGGATTGGGGAGGATGTCCCGACACTAGACGATCTACCTCCAATTATTGTGTTTTTCTTGGAGAGAACTTACTATCATGGTCGTCCAAACGTCAACCCACATTTTCTCGATCCAGTGTTGAAGCTGAATATCGTGGAGTTGCCAATGTCGTCTCTAAGTCATGCTGGTTACATAACCTTCTTCTTGAACTTCGTTGTCCGATACACAAAGCTACTATGGTATACTGTGATAGCGTTAGTGCCATATATCTTTTCGATAATCCTGTTCAACATCAACGTACAAAACATATCGAGATGGACATTCACTTTGTACGCAAAAAAGTAGCTCGTGGACAGATACGCGTCTTGCATGTTCCCCCACGCTATCAAATTGGATATATATTCACCAAGGGTCTTTCCCTAATACTCTTTCAAGATTTCTGAGACAATTTAAGCGTACGCCAACCTCCTGCTTCAACTGCGGGGGTGTGACAGAACATGACAACATACATTCTATAGTTGGAATAAATATTGTACACTAATGAGATAAAAGTAAAATAATATTTACATTTAATTAGGCATAATTAGACATAATTAGTTTTCCAATTGTGGAATTGTAATTCCTGTATATATCACATGTTGATGATCAATAACAGACACAGAAATATTTTCCTATAGTTCCCATATTTTATAATTGGAAAAAATTCAAATCCAGTTAAAACATATTTTCCTCATCAATTTCAAGACAAATTTGAATGAATACCCACATATACGAGTTATATTATGATGCATATGCATAATTAGTCCTTCATTGAGAAATTTAAATTTTTTATTCTCAACAAATTTCTTGCAAGAATATATTAATTGATAACTGAAGATGAGAAGATTTTAATTTTAAAATATATATATATATATATATATATATATATATATATATATATATATATATATATATATATATATATATATATATATATATATATATATATATATATATATATATATATATATATATATATATATATATATATATATATATATATATATATATATATATATATATATATATATATATATATATATATATTTGTAACATTTTAAAACTTATTTAACCTTTCAAATAATTTTAATTGCACATTGTATAAATACTATATAGTATTTTAATCTTGATTTCCAAACAATAATGTGGAAGTATAAAATCCATATGTACATTAGTTAGTTTTTTGTATTTGATTTTTCTTTCTAAAGAAACAACAACGACCCTCCAAAATGATTGAATGGTATCTGTTGACTAAAACATAAATTAGTATCTAACTTATCATATGTTATCCTTTATGTTTTTTTATTGTGGCTCACGAGAGCAGTTACAGTATATGGGGTTGAATAAGTTAATTGATGATGTAACGTTTGCAACATATATTAAATGTGTGTTTGAATACCACTATAAAAATCAACTTTGAATGAATTAATTAAAAACAATTTTTTAGTTAACAATGAATTAAATATAAAATAACCTATATTTGAATATATTATATAAAAAATAAAAATAAATTGAACAACAAATTTAAATATAAAAGTTAAATTTTAAAATAAAGGATTAAATGCAGTTTTAGTCTCCTTTCTTTTATTTTTCTAAATTTTTAAACCCTTTTTGTTTTGAATATTCTTGAGTTTTTTCTCCCTTGTTTAAAATTGATTATGTGGCATGTTCATATATGAGGTAACTGATTATGTGGCATGTTCAGATATGAGGTAACTGGTAAAACGTTGACTAACTTTAAAAAACAATATCACATCATTTAAAACATTTTATAATTAATTTATATTTAAAAAATACAAAAATAATTAGAAATCTCAAATCCCCTTCTTCTTCTCCCTTCGTCACTCTCTCCTTGATCCTTTCTTCATCTTCTTCATCATCAATTTTATTTTCTAACCTGGGAATCACCCATTGACTTTATATGATTTTAGGTATGGAATCTTCTTGGATCTATAACTTATGGATGTAATTATACATTGTATATGGATCGGTGTACTCTTAATATATCCTTATAGAATTGTTACTTATAAAAAAAAACCGGTATTCAATTTGTCTTCCTCATTTTTTTCCTTCTTTTTTTCACGTTTCTTCCATTTTTATCAGAATTTCAATCTTTACTTGCTCTCTATTTTAGACAGTTTCCTATAACTACACAGTAACATGTTAACCACAGATTTAGAACTTGTATTTTAAGTGTATAGTTTCAGAGTAGTTGGTTACATTTTTAGGGCAATTACTGGTCAAAGTGAAAACCTAGATAATTCTATAGAGATTGAGATATCTTTGATTGGGTTATCGGGCTGTGATTTGGGGGCAAGTGAAGGTGAATTGAATGGTGATTTGAGTTTTAATGAATCAATTAAGGAGGATAAAGATTAAATCCTATTATTGAAGGAGTTTTAGGGTTCTCAAAATATTGAGAGTGAACGCTTTAATGGTGGTCAATTTTCTTAGTGGTAGCGTGTGGTGGTTTACGGACAGGGACAGATCCAAAAATTTGTTTAAGAGCATCTTTAGTGGGAGTAAACTAAATGGGTAAACTAAGATACTTTTTGTGGCCCCAAAGTGATTTGTAGGATTTAAAATATTTATAGTTGATTTGAATTGTTTTTACTTTAATGATGGTTGCTTGTAAAAAAACTAAAACTTGACCCCATATTTTATATTTTAATAATATAAAATAATAATAAAATAATAATTAGAGTCATTGAAATTTGATAGTGTGTGTTGGTTATATAGTTGCCGAAGACTAATAGTTAGTTCACTTAGTGTCATGTCATTCTTATTCCAATGCAAATTGTTTATAACTACCTTTACTATTAAATAGAGAAATGCTAACGAGTGCCCTCAGGACATTGGTTAAGAGATTAAAATGGTAAGTTGGGCATTATTTAAGAGATTGAAAATACATTTTTTTTCTAAATATATGTGTATTCAATGCCCTGAAAAGAGAAATAATCAGATTTTTTAAAGAATATTGTGTGTATTGAGTGAACTAAATATAACATATTTTCCTTATTTGGAATTCTTAACTAGTGTCTTGAGGGTACTGGTTAGCATGACCCAATAATTTAATACTACAGAACCTGCACTAAAGATGCTCTAAGTGGAGGTAAAAAAATTTATCATATTATAAATAATTATATAAATTTATTATTCTTACTATTATTATTATTATTATTATTATTATTATTATTATTATTATTATTATTATTATTATTATTATTATTATTATTTAATAACCAAAATTCATCTTTGAAATTAATAAATTGTTGCGGAATTAAATTTCTTATTAAACAAACAGATATTAGTACTTCTACGCCTACCAACTTAAATACAATTATTTAGACAAATTATATTAATTTATTAGTGATAAATTAATAACATATTAATTGTTAAATAAATAGTTATTGATTAAAAATATTATAGTACTTTGTAGAAAAAAAGATGGTGCTCTCACAGTGTAAATTGTTTTTACACTATCAATCAATGACAATCATGTATCTCATCAATCAGTCTATAAATTTTAAATTATTTATATGATTTGACACTTTAAAATATTTTAATTAAATGCATATGTAATATATTTTTTTATAATGCACTGCCATTAAACTCTACTTTATATCTCAAAAATAGATGACAATGTTTTTCTTTTGTCAAAATATATACTTTTTTAAGTAACTTTTTTTTAGTTGTTATATGATTTAATTTAATTTTTAATACTATAATTTAATTATTTTTTTATATTATCAAGCAATTGTTTTACACTATCTTACGTTTAATTAAAAAAAAAAAACTTAATAGTTTTAGCAGGGTCAGTCCTTAAATTTTAATAATAACAAATATAAAACTATTTCATAGGTTTAGTTATAATCTAGTTGATATAAAGTTAGTGGGGAAGTGCCCCCAATGTATTAGACATAGATCCGTCATTGTTTACAGAAACGGTGACGAACATGAGCTACTTTTCACTTTAGATACGGGGAAAAAGGAAAAGAGTCAGTGATGAATGACCGGAGAAGAAGATGACGGTAATGATCACACTGTGTTGGAGACGATCAGAAATGGCTTACGCGGTTGTCAGAGATGTTTGAAATGGGGTTATGTGTTTTTGTTGTTGTGTGATTTTGTGTATTGTTATAGTTGCTTTTATGTCTCTCTACCTATTTTCTGTTTTTAATATGTTGTTCTAACTTATACTCAAAATTAGGATAAAGAGAAGAGGAAGATGTCAAATGTGCAAGGATGGAAAAATGGTGATGACAGATATGTTGTGAGCAATTTTTTAGTCTTATTAAAGATGAAGATAATGGTGATGAAGAAAGGATGGAGGAGAGAGTGACGAAAGAGAAAGAAAAAGGAGATAAAGTTTTATGTTGAAATTGTTTAATTTTTTATTTTAAATAGTTAATATAATATGTTTTTAATGACGTGGCAAGTTTATTTCAATCTGAGTCAATTATTACTTTGTCACATCAGCGCTGATTATGCCACATAGATCAAACTAAAAAAAGGGACTAAAAAAATCTTAAAATAATTCAATCTAAAGAACTAAAACTGCATTTAAGTCTAAAATAAAAGTTACTTTTCAATTTCAACCTAAATTAAATTAAAAATAAAAAATTAAATCTAATTAAAATTTTAAAAATATATTAAAAAATTATTATATTAATAGTAATAAATAATAGAAATCTATACATATTACCAAGAGATCAAGAGTTTGAACTTTAATGATAACATTGGATCTATTAATATTAAAAGATTTTTGTCACTTAAGTTATAGCAGACAAATCAATTTAAGGTCTTAAAAAAATATCTTTTACTCTCCAAAAGAACTTATTTATAATGTAAAAGAAATAAAAATTATGGGTTCACTAAGTGGAAGATTTGTCAAATCATCATATTTTCCTGATATGACATGCCTATCTCTATAGTTGATTATTACAAGGTTTAGCATAGTTGAATTTGATTTTTTAATCACTTCTAAAATGTAGCATACTTTAAAACAAAAACATTTAATAAACTTTTGAAAAAATTGGACAAACGATTTAAAAAAAATCTAAAATAGAATATTATTATCATAATAATTTTTTTTAAACACAATATGAAGCCAATTCTTAAACAATGCATGAATAGGAGTGTATCAATTAATAGTTGTCTTGATAGTTGTGTGTCTCCTTTGGACTAAGGTTATTACAGCCTGTTATAATTTACTTTTATTTAAAATATTAGTCTATAGAAAGTATTTAATTTATGTATAAAAAAACTTAGAGCACTTCCAATGGCGCAACCCATTTTTAGGTTTTTTGTGAGACCCACTCTTTTAAAACAACTTATTCAATTTTCACTCCAATGGTGCAACTTCAAAGAACCCATATTGGGTCTCACTACTTTACTTAAATATATTATTTATATTAAATTTATTTTATTTAAAATTATAATTTAAATATTTAAATTTTAATTACTATAAATATAAACTAAACATAAAATTTAAATTAAACATAAAATTGAAAATAATAATTTATGAATAAAATGATGAAATTGTGAGAGAGAAATTTAAAATTAAATAGTAAATAAAAGTGAGAGAAAATATGATTGTTATAAATTTTTGCAACAAACTTATATTTATAATAAATAAAAAAAGTTAAAAAATAAAAAATAAAATCAACAAGTTAAATAATTATTTTAATAATAAAAAAAAATGAAGAACCATTGCTTATGCAAGGAACGTTCACCAATTGGCAAACCAATTTGAAGAACCATCGTTGGAAATGGTCTTAAGAATTCATGGTCATTGAGCTTATCTAAGTTATGTTGATAGTTATGCAAGAATCATGTCATCAATGCAATCCATTATATTTTAAAACTTAAAAATATTTTTAACAGTTACTCAATTATTCTCTCAAAAACGATATAAGCAAAAGTGGTATATAAAAGTATGAGTCATTTTGGAGAAAGTAGTATTGTTGAAAAGAAATAGAAAACAAAAATTAAATTGATTGAAATAAAATAAAATTTATTTTTAATTGTGAGTAAATACATTATTAAATATAAATTAATGAATGTTAAACTTGAAGTAAAATAAAAGCTGTTAAAAGGGAAATAAAATAAAATAGTTTATAATTAAAAGAAGCTAATGATAATAAAGTTTAGAGATTACATGTGATTTGTGAAAATTAGATTGAAATGAAAAATAAGCTATAAAAATATTTTAAATAAGAAATTTGACAAGTAGAGTCATAGTAAAAAGATAAATATAATTTAATTATTTTTATGGGGGCTAAGCTAAAAGGATAATAATAGTATTATAGCTTGAGCTCCCAATCTACTTAACGTGTATTTATCCCTCCTTCATTCTGATGTAACATATATTCTTTCATAGTACTTTTTCAATTAATCAAGTTTTTGAGTGAAGTTTAGATGGATATAAATAATAATGGACAAATTTGAACAGATTGATCTATTATTTATTTTTTTGTGCAAATGGATCGGATCAAATTCGGTGTTAGATTGATTCGGTTGCTTAATTTAGATACTATGAAATTGTTTCAATCAGACTCAAATGTTTATTTTAGATCCGACGAAAACTAAAACTGACCCAACTTAATTAATATATATTTTATTTATTTTTATTAGTATATGACAGATTCACTATAAAAATAATATTTATAATATTATAGAATATTATTATTTTTATAATTTAATAATGATATTGTGTACTTCCAAAAATATAGAATATCTAATATAAAATTTTTAATATTATTTAATTTATGATTTAAAGTATGTGTAATCATAAAATTAGCATCAAATAATATTAAAAATATTATTTTGTAATAATAACTTTTTAATAATAAAAAAAATAGTTTTTTAACTATTCTAAAAATTTGATGTTTTTTATAATAAATTTAAAATAAAAAACTATTTTTATAAGATTTTTTAATAAATATTAAACCAACTAAAGAAAATCGATTTAACCATTAAACTAATTTAATTAAATTCAATAAAAATTAAATTTTGATCGATCGGAATTAAACCATAAAAATAAAATTGTAGATTGAGTCCAATTTAAATATTAGACCCAAAACCAACAAATTATACAACACAAGTGTTAGTTTCACTTCATTGATTGGACAAGGTCATTTTTTATCTCATTACCCATATATCCATGTTTTCCACCATATATATAATACTCATCTTTTCCCATATATTTCAATATCTCTCTCTTTTAAACGATATAATTTTTTTATCATAAAGGCGCCAATAACTTAAAGCCTCTTATTAAATTTTGTTTTATTTATTTTATTTTAAATAGTTATTAATTAAAATTTTAAAATTATTATTTAACTATTATTAATTAAGATGATTATTTAAATTTTTATAACAAATAATTAGATTAAAAAAATAGTAAAATACATTAAGTAGACGAATTAATAACATATTATTCAAATAAAATAATAATAGGTTAAATATGCCAAAGGTTTCAGAAATATCTAATAATTCAATTTTAATCTCTTAAAAAAATTCATTTGAACAATGGTTCTTCTAATATTTTCTGTTCACGATATTTGTCTTTTCCATTAAATGCCCCTAACGGAAGTTGATACGGAGTGACACATAGAAATTTTTTTTGACATGTGGCATAATGATATTGGATTATATTATTTATATTTGTTTTATGTTGATTTGTTGAACAACTCTGGAACATTTCATCTTTCATTCGAAAATCTAAGGTTGTTGTTCTTCCACAAAATTGGTCTTTTTCTTCTTTAAAATTGATCTTTTTTTTCCTCACATTTCTGAAACATGTTTGACTATAGTTGCATGGTGATGACACTTATAATTTATTCATAAGAGATGAATATATAGAACAAGAAAAATATGTTTATGAAGTTGTAAATAAAGATGGTAGTAAGATAAAGGACACGAAAGTCCTTGCAATTTTGAAGGAGTTGTACGAATCATCAAAGAAGAAGAACAAGAATTTGCAAAGGAAACTAAACTCAGAGGCATTTGTTGGAAAATTTAAGTTGATATGTTTTGTATTTTCATGTATGCTCAACATATACTTGATAATGAAGTGTAATTGTTGATGAATGTATTGAAGTATAATATTGTTAAATAGTCTTAATTGCCACTTAATCCATCAAAACGTAATCAAAATTATTCTTAATGAAAAGTTGTTAATTAGTTTGTTTACATTTTTATCTCTTAGTAGGATATCTAACTATTATTAGAGTTGCATTAGATGGCTTAATTTTGGCATAAGATGACTAGTAATTTGAACATAGTTTGACCTAATTGGCTTAATATTGAAAAAGTATAGACAAAAATTTGTACATAGTATTTCTTATATTTTCCATTGTTTTGCTTATATTTGTCATAGTACAACCATAGTGATATTTGGATTCCATAATATGCCAAATATATTTGTTATAAAACAATGAAATAACAATTAACAACAAAATTTCCAAACAGCAATCTCATAAAAATGGTACATTCATTAGAAAATAGTTGTAATCAATGTTTTAAAAATCGGACCGAATCAGCTGATTCAACTGGTTGGACCGGGAACTGGAGATGAATCCGGTTGGATCAACCTTTCAAAACTGCTAGTGGGTCAAAATCGAAGTTAAACCGGAAAAACTAGATTGAACCATCCAAACCATTTGAACCAAAGAACCGGAGACAGTTTTGTAAAACCGTCTGGTTCAAAAAAATCATCAAATGGAGCTTTTTTTTAATTTTAAATTTTTTTTAATATGTTAATATTAAAACTTAACATATATTCTTCAATTACAAAAAAGAGTTACGTGTATTTTTTACAATCATACATACTTCTAAGTTTTGTCACTCTATTATAGTTTTTCTTTCAACCACACCACATCATCATCATGTCGTCTCTTTCATATATAGTCACGATGTCCAACCTTATTGATTGTCGTTCAAGTCAATATTGTTTATTGTTTTCAATTAAGACTTGTTTGTCGCAGTTCAACCTAAATTTGATTTTTTTGTTGTTTAATGAATTACATTTATTTATATTTTGGTATTCTGTCTTAATTAATTTAAATATTTTTAATTATTTGAACTTTATTTTATTTATTATATTCTATTATTTTAATTTTGGTTTGAATTAGTTTAATTTATTTTATTATAATTTTTTAGTTTGGTCAAAATATTCTTAAATGATGGTTGGAATAAAGTGTAGAACTATGTTATATTATGTATTATTGATATTGTTGTATTAAATTTGTAATGGATTTTTTGAAATATTTATTTTATTAAGTTGATAACATATAATAATGTGTGACATATCTATGAAATTTAGTTTCATATTATTAGTTTATTTAATAAACGGTTCGACCGTAGGTTTAACCGGTTTAACCAATTTAACCTTAAACCCATAAGTTTCACCGGTTCGATCTTCGGTCCGGTTTTTAAAACATTGATTGTAACAAGTTTTATAACATAGTGGTGATACAACATCAATCAATCCTTACATTACATAGACAAATCGAAATACATCACATTTCTCATAATTCATGATAGTAAACAAGTTCAAATATTATTAGTAACTACAAACTATTAGCATAGTCTTAATTGAGTTAAACCCTTGCAAATGTCTCTCCACCTTTTGGATTTGTTTTTACTTCCAATGTCATCGGTTGTGGTATCCTCTTTAGGAATCACTAATGGATATTCAAGATGTTTTTCAGTGCCCTTTAGATCTCTTGTTTTGAGAGTTATTAGTTTGTCACTCTTTCTTCTTGCACTTGTCAAATCAATTGTTTCTTCACTTTGTTCTTTTTTGGTATCAGTTCCTTCACCTGTCATAGCAAGCAAGTGTTAGTAAATGCAAGGACAAGGTGGTTTGAAAGCGAAAAATGTGAAGATACTTATAGGATCATTGCTAATTAGCTTTTGTTAAGAAATCTTGACAACATTTGGTGGCTTCAAGGCACTGGAATTAGAAGTTTTTGGATTTTTACCAAAGAAAGTTATGATATTACCTGACTTTGATGGACTTGGTTTAACAGTAGATGGTGGTTTGATAGGTGTTGTGTCATTTCTAATAGGTTGAATGTTAAGGGTGTCTTCATTACTCAATAATGCTTCAAAGGTCTTAGGATGAAACCCACAATACTTGTTCAAGTATGAGTCTTCCGTATTAGGAATAAGATTGTCATGAACATGTGGTTGTGGTTTCACATTAGGAATGAAATTTTCGTCAACCTATGTAGGTAGTTCCACATTAGGAATGACATTGTCATGAACCTGTGTTGGCAACCCATTCTCACCAAGCTGAGATGAAGAACATTAGTTCAAAACCTTTTTGCTTTCAGAGCCTTTGTACCTTTTGCAGTAGTTTGACTTATGTTAACATTCAGAGACCCTTTAGGCCTCCCCTATAATAAATAAAGACATTGTTAATAACTACACAATTATGATCCATACATAATCACAATAGAAGTTTAGAACCTTTTCTTTGGTGACTTTTGGGCTTTGTTAGTCTGACGGGCCTATGTAGGTGGTTCCTTTGTTTGTGTGGATTGGCCTGTTTCAGATGGGACAAGAATAATTTATTTATTTTTCTTGCAAGTTCTACTATTTTGGACATATTCCAAGCACTTCTTTTATATATGGCTAGTATTTGTTTTTTTCCATTTGGTTTGATTTCACCCATCTGGGATTTTTTACAAAGTTTCTTTGGCCTTCTTAGGCTACGTTTGAACATGGGAGGCAATATCATAGCGTCATACCCCAATGTTGTTCTTACCTTTGTTCATGTCATCTGACTATGAGTGTTTGAAGTTCATCTAGTGCCATGATAAATGGTCTACATGACATGGGTTTCATTCATCGTTTACATTTGTTTTTATCATAAGCATGAATCATTAGGTTTCATCTTCATTCAATAAAGTCAATATTCAAATAAAAGTCAACAGATGTTGATTTGAGTGAAGGGCAAGGTTTATTTCACTTTATGAATTTCCATTCATTGTACATACATCATGTGCATTATTTTTATCCATGTACCATTCACAAATGTGACATCCATTATGTGCATTATTGTTCCTTTTAAAATTCAAGTTGATATCCATTTGAACAAATTCAAGGCTCATGATTCAATTTTGAAAATGGAGTTACATCTAAAGTTCAACACATGACCTAGTTAAAACTTTGTTCATTTTGAGGCCTTTTTTATTCATTTGTCCACATGATTTTGCATAACCTTCATTATCTTTCAAATTAGCAAATGCAATTAAGTTTTGAGTTTACATTTGCATTCTTTGTATAAGAATTATGCCACGACCTTTGCACAATTCCATTCCTTTTCAAATTAGCAAAAAAAAAAAGTAAGTTAAGTTTGCACTTGACTTATCAGCCCACATTTTTCACATCAAAGGTTATGAAATAAGTGAATTCAAAAAATCCTATAATTGAACTAAGCAAACTAAAACCAAGTTCAATTTGAACTGAAATGAAATAAAATGTTTGAATTGAATAAATTCAATTTTATTAAAAAAATAATACAAAGTTACATGGAAGTTACAACTTTGATTTCATTATTTACATGACCATACATCATTTCTTACATACATACATACACCAAGCTCACACAATTACACCTGCTCACGTGAGTTCAAAAACTTATTACAACCCCCCCCCCCCCCCCCCCCATTTCAATCACACTTTTCACTTCATTCATTCACACACTTACCACAGAAATATCTCTCAGCCTCACACGAATCTCACTCCCTCAACCCTCATCTTTTTCTCCTATAAAACCATGCCCTCAACTCATTCATTAGATACATAATATCACCTCTTAAAATACCGCAAAACACTCTGCAAAAATCCCTACAACCATTTCCAAGCAACCTAATCAGGCTCCATTAAAGAGTGATTTTAGCTTCTCATTGAAGCTTGAATTTACTTCGAGCATTAGCCTCTTCCCTCCAAGTACCACTATGACAACGCATTCAAAATTAGAAGAAGAGTCTCAAAAGTAAAAGAAGAAGGAAAATGAGACGTAGCAGGAGAGAAAAGAAGAGATAAGCAATTACTTACGTGTAGATAACGGTCACCAGAATTCTCACTGGAAATCTGGAAATTCCAGATTCCGACGAGGTTTTTCTTCCACTTCTTTTGTGTTTTCATTCTGATTTACATCTCCTCTTTCAACTTTATTATTTTCTTGCTTTCAATAGATGTAAACAACTTGTAATTTGAACTAAATATTAAAATAGGGATTCCTGGTTTTTGTTGGGGTAGGGGTCGATCTGAGCATTTTGAGGTTTGTTTGATGATTTTGATATTGAATTCGTGCTCAACATAGAAATTAGGAAGGGCGTATATTGATGATTCAATTTCAAGACATTTTTGTGATAATTTGGAATTTTAGGGATGAACATTCAAATTGTTCATCCCATGTTCTTCATTTTTTTCTAGCATTTGATCCAAAAAAACATTTGAAATGTAGTTTGTTTCTTGTTAGCCAGAGAGAGTAGAGAGAGGAGATTAGTGAAGAGAGAGAGAGCGTGTGGAAAACATGAAATGAGAGTGCGAAAGTCATCCCCTCTTTTGTTTCTTCTCTTCTCTCCATCCACTAATGTCGCGTGGCACTCATAGATCCCTTGGATTTACTTACTTCTCTATTGAGTGGAGGCCTTATACAGAGAGCCTCATCCTTAATACCATGCGCCTTAGTTTTCAACACTTGGATCATGAAGATGTTCTCCAGCATTCTAATCAAGCGTTTAGAATTGAGTCAACTATTTTACTCCCTTTCCCTTGGGCCAAACATCCTTCCCACCCCTTCTTTCTTTCCTTTTGTTGCGTTTTTTTATCATGTTTTCTTCTTCTTTTTTTTTTTGTATGGTTGGCCTTTAGCCCACTTTCCTTTTGCTTTATTTTTCACCCAACCATTATATGCACCCCCCTTTTTCCTTTATTGTTTTTATTTATTTATTTATATTATCATTTTATTTTTATTAAAAAAGAAATAACTTAACTTAATAAATAAAAATCAATATTTTCTAAATAAAAACCCTTAAAGACATCAAGCTTTTTTTTTTAAATCAAGTTCAAAACTACATAACCGCTAGAATGCAACCTAAACATCATTCACTAAAATCAACTAACACATACATGAAACACGTATGAACGAGATTCAATGTCTCGTCAAGCACTATAACAAAAAATCCAAAAAAAAAAACCTTTGTATTTCTAAGAACTACGTAACTTTGAATTCTTCATCGCGCTTAAGGATACGTAGGAGCAAGACTCACAATCTTGTCAAGCACCCTAGTAAAAACCTATTTTTAATTATCTTATTTTCTTTTCAGACTTTTAATAAAGATATCCAATAAAGTAAGCTAACATTTTATTCGCCAATATAACTAAATGATCCTCATTAAGTACAACAGATGCGAGAGGTGTTAATACCTTCCCTTTGCATAACCGACTCCCGAAGAGTTGTGAGCTCTCTGAAGAGTTGGCTAAACTACTGAAATGAGAGTATAAGATCATCCAACCGCACCAAGAATCAGTGGATGTTATCAAACTTGGAATATAAGAGGACGGGAAAGATGTCAAGATAGGCCCTGCCTTGTGGACGTATTTGCTTGGTCATATCAAGATATGTCAGGGTTGCATACATACATTGTTGTGCATAAGCTGCCTCTTCAAGAAGAATTTCCGCCAGTAAAGCATAAATTGGGAAGAACTCGACCCGACATGGCCCTTAAAATAAGAGAAGAATTCAGAAAGCAGCTTAACGCAGTTTTTTTGGTTGTAGCAAAGTACCTACAATGGATTGCCAACATTGTGTCAGTCCCAAAAAAATATGGAAAGGTGTGAATGTGTGTTGACTATCGAGACTTAAACAAATCTAGCCCAAAAAATGATTTCCCATTACCTCACATTAATGTATTGATGGACAGCACGACTCAGTTCTTGGTATTCTCATTTACAGATGGATTCTTCGGGTACAACCAAATCAAAATGGTCCTGGAGGACATGGAGAAAATCATATTCATCATCCCCTAGGGAACATTTTGCTACAAGGTGATTCCTTTAGGCTTGAAAAATGTTGGGGCAACATATCAGCAAACGATGGTGACTCTCTTTCATGATATGATTCATAAAGAGATTGAAGTTTACGTCAATGATATGATTGTAATATCCCAAACTAAGGAGGATCACATCGTTCATCTGCAAAAGTTATTTGCATGATTGAGAAAATTCAAGATGCGGATAAATCCCAAAAAATTCACTTTCGATGTATGATCTAGTAAGCTACTGGGATTCATAGTGAGCTAGCAAGGAATCAAAGTTGATCCCGATAAGGTCATAGCCATTCAAAGTATGTTAGCACCCAAAACAGAGAAAGAAATTTGTGGTTTCTAAAGGAGATTAAACTACATTTCTAGATTCTTATCACACCTTACATCTACTTGTAAACCAATCTTTAAATTGCTACGAAAATATCAAGTAATCGGGTGGAACAATGATTGCCAAGAAGCATTCAAAAGGATAAAAGAATACTTACAAGAACCATCAATCTTGATACCCCTTATTTAGGGAAGACCTATTATCATATACTTGATAGTACTTGATGAATCAATGGATTATGTGTTGGGAAAACATGATGAAATAGGTAGAAAGAACATGTCATCTATAAACTAAGTAAGAAGTTTACCAATTTTGAAACCAGATACTCACTGCTTGAGAAAAGTTATTTGCACTTGCATGGGCTAATATCCAAGATGGATCCCATCAAATACATATTCGAAAAACCAGCTCTTACAAGGAGAATCGCCCGTTGTAAAATGTTATTTTTAGAATTCGACATCCAATATGTCACATAAAAGGCCATCAAGGGCAGTGTACTGACATACCATCTTGCCCATAAACCGATGGAGGATTATCAGCCAATGAAATTTGATTTCCCAAATGAGGATATCATGGTCGTATGATGATGAAGGACCCGAACCAGGGGAGCGATAGACTCTTATGTTCGATGGTGCCTCCAATGATGTAGGTCATGTTATCAAGGTAGTGTTAATGTAACTTAATAATTTTCACATGCCTTTCACTGTGAAACTTTGTTTTGAGTGCACCAACAATATTGCTGAATATTAAGTGTGCATCATGGGTATCGAACCATCCATTGACTTACTTAAGGTATATGGAGATTTCGCATTGGTTATACACCAACCAAAGGGTGTCTGGGAAATAAGACATCCTAATTTGATTCCATATCAGGATCACATATTAGAATTAATAGTATATTTTGAAGAAATCACATTCACTCATATCCCTTAGGAAGAAACTCAGATGGTTGATGCTTTGGCTACCTTGGCATCTATGTACAATATGAATTGTTCGAACCATGAGTCAACTGTTAGAATCAAGTGTTTTATCAACCTGCATATTATTTATCAACAATAGAAAAATATGATGACAAGCCTTGGTTCTATAACATCAAACGCTATCTTGAAAAGAAATAATACCCAGCGGATGTTTCAATCGGGGACAAGTGAACTTTGAGAAGGTTGGCAGTAAAGTTTTTCTTAAACATATATGTACTTTACAATAGTAATTATAACATGGTTCTCCTCAGATGCGTGGATAGACACAAAAAGACATGCTCATCAAGGAAATCCATGAAGGATCCTTGGGGCCCATGCCAACAGGCACACAATGGCTAAGAAAATCCTGAGGTCAAGTTATTACTTGTTGACCATGGAAATTGATTGTTTTGATTATACCAAAACATGACATAAATGTCAGATTTATGTAGACAAGGTGCACATGCCACCAACTCTTTTAAACATCCTAACATAACCATATCCATTCTTCATGTGGGTAATAGACATGATTGGGCTTATTGAGCCGAAGGCCTCAAATGGACACAGATCCATCTTGGTTACCATAGACTACTTTACCAAATGGGTCGAAGCTGCTTCTTACGTAAACATAACAAAACAAGTTGTTGCTCGCTTCATCAAGAAAGAAATAATTTGTTATTATGGGATTCCCAACAAAATCTTTATCGATAATGGGTCAAACCTGAATAGAAAAATGATTAAGGAGTTGTGCAAAATTTTCAAAATCTAACACCATAACTCATCACCATATCGGCTTAAAATGAATGGCATCGTAGAAGCAACAAACAAAAATATCAACAAGATCATCCAAAAATGGTTATAACTTGCAAGGACTAGCAATAAATGTTTCCTTTTATGCTACACGGCTATCGGACGCCAGTCCTCGCGTCAACAGGGGCAACCCCCATTCTCTCTAGTATATGTCATGTAAGCAGTACTTCTTGTCGAAGTTGAAATCCCCTCCTTAAGAGTCTTGATGGAGACTAAATTGGAAGATGTTGAATGGGTACAAACAAGGTTCAATCAACTCAAACTTATAGAGGAGAAATGTATGATAACATTATTCCATGGTGAGATATACTAAAGGCATATCAAGAAAGCATTTGACAAGAAGGTCTGTCTTCGAGAGTTCCAAGAAGGTAACCTGATATTAAAGAAGATCCTGCCTATTCACAAGGGTTCACGTGGGAAGTGAACATCGTACTATGAAGGTCTTTATATTATGAAGAAAGCCTTTTTTGGAGGAACTCTAATTCTCATTTCCACTTCCACTGAATTCGAACACAAGCAAAAGATACTTTGCCTAAAAAAGTGGAAGAAAAATCCCACTAAGTTGAAAACTTAAAAGGGCGACTTAGGCAAAAAAAAAAAAGGTAACCCGGTGGACAAAAAATAGTATAAGACTCCAGGCAAAAATTAGGGATAAAAGAAAAAAAAAAACAGAACTCGCTAAGTCGAAAACTTGAAAGGACAACTTAGACAAAAAAAAGGGTATCCTGGTGGACTGAAAACCCGAAAGGGCGGTCCAGTCAAAAGTTAGAGATTTTCCAAAGGAAAAAGAATGTAGTCTACGAAGCCTCTCTATAACGGAAGAATCAAGACGTGAAAAATCAATCTATCCACTTTCTTCGAAAGCAAAGTGTTACGATTTTTGAAGACATAAGGAAGATATCAATGTTATTCAATGGAAACTCAAAATAATTCCCATTTCCATTTTACTTTTCCTATCTCAATAATTTCCTCTTATATGTATTTTATCTTTATGTATAGTTACCTGCTTATGGGTTAATTATTCATTGAATACAAGAAAATTTCTTCATTAAATCTTTCTCTATTGTTTTGTTTTTTCTGCTTGTTTGCAAAATGTTGTCTATTTTTTATAAACACTGCATTAAAACTTCAAGAAACAACAAAAAACATTGAAAAGAACATTAAATTATTTTGAATTTGAAATGCCTAAAGGATAATCAAAAGTTTCTAGTAATGTGTAAGACATAAAATCATACACATACCATCATGCCCTAATCAGCACTGAAGTCGGGGTTCTCCCTTGAATGAATGCGTAGCTTGCCAGCAGCGGGTTAAACTTGGGGCACCAAGAGAATCCATGTTTCTCTTGTGAACACAACATTGTCAAAATTCAGATTGTCAGGAAGTCAAACCCTTCCCACAAACCAAAAGTCCAATCTTCATTGGCAATTAGAAAAAGACCAAAGTCTAATCTTCATTGACACCTTCCAAGCCAAAGTCCAATTTTCATTACATCTTCAAAACTAAAGTCCAATCTTCGTTAGCATTACTTTCAAAACTCAGTGTTCATCGGTAAACCAAAGCCTAATGGAGTGCAACAAACAAAAATTACTCAAAAGTTCAATTCTCATTGGCATATCAAACCCCAATTCACATTGGTATCCTAAAACCTAACTTTGCTTAACCGTTTCAATAAAAGAAAACTAAGCATTGCAAAAGTTCAACCATCCATTATCACATTTACATGCATTGATCATAACATTTCATGCATCATTTTAGACGTAGCATTTCCACCGACGTGGAGCATTGCACCTACAATCAAAACATACATACATAGCATGAGCCAGGATCTGGGACCTTTCATGAAATCCCAAATCAATTCTCGGTCAAGCTAGTGGTATTTCTCCGAGTAATTTTTTACCCCACGTGTTTTCTCTTTGGATATCCCCAGTGAATTTGCTGAAATATACTCCCCAAGCAGGGGTTTATCTAAAAAAGTCTCCTTTAGAGCCATTTCCATGCAGAGCATTTCCCTAGTAAATATTCTCCCCATGGAGTCTTTTCTAAAATGTTTCCTCAACCGACAGTCATGTTATGCAATACCAGTTAACCCCTAGTAGAGTTACTGATTTCCTCTATTGATCGCTTGAGCGTCTTTTCTATTAAGTCTTAGAGAACCTCAATTTTCTTTTATGGAGCATTTTCTTTGTTAATTCTCAAAGGATCTCACAGTTGTTACTTATTGAGAATTCTATTAATCCTTAAAGGACCTCTCATTAATTATTTGCATTATTTGTTGAAATTCTTTCTCTGTTAACCCTTAGATGATTTTTCGTTGTTTGTGAAGAGCTTTGTCTATTAATTCTCATAGGATCAACCAATTATTATTTGCATTTTTTATTTGAAGGATTTTTCTCTATTAATTCTCAAAGAGTCTCCTAGTTGTTGTCTTGTTGAGTTTTCTCTGTTGAGAGTTTTCAATTATTATTTTGTTGAGAGTTTTCTCTGTTAATTATTAAAGGATCTTCCGATTGCTATTTTATTGAGAGTTTTCTCTATTAATTATCAGAAGATCTCCTATTTTTTGCTAAAACTTTTCTCTATTAATTCTCAGAGAAGCTCCCTGTTGTGTTTTGTAATTGAAAGTTTTCTCTGTTAAGTCTCATAGAATCTTTCGATGATTGCTAATTGAAAGTTTTCTTTGTTAATTCTCAGATGGTCTTTTGATCATGGTTAGTTGAAAGTTTTCTCTATTATTTCTCAGAGAATCTTTCAATGATTGTTAGTTAAAAGTTTTCTCTGTTAAGTCTCATAGAATCTTTGGATGATTGCTAATTGAATGTTTTCTTTGTTAATTCTTAGAGAATCTTTCGATAATTGTTAGTCAAAATTTTTCTCTATTAACTCTCAGAGAATCTTTCGAAGTATATTGGTTGAAAGTTTTTTTTATTAATTCTCAAAGAACTTTTGATGTTTGTTATTGAAAGTTTTCTCCATTAAGTCTCAGAAAATCTTTCGATGATTAATAGTTAGAAGTTTCCTCTATTAATTCTCAGAGAACCTTTTGATGTTGTTAATTGAAAGTTTTCTCTGTTAAGTCTCATAGAATCTTTTGATGATTGTTAGTTGAAAGTTTTTTCTGTTAATTCTCAAATAATCTTTTGATGATTGTTAGTTTAAAGTTTTCTATGCTAATTCTCAGAGAATATTTCGATGATTGTTAGTTGAAAGTTTTCTTTGTTAATTCTCAAAGAATCTTTTGATGTTTATTAGTTGAAAGTTTTCTCTATTAAGTCTAATAGAATCTTTCGATGATTGCTAGTTGAAAATTTTCTCTGTTAAGTCTAAGAGAATCTCTCGATGATTGTTAGATTCAAAGTTTTCTCTGTTAATTCTTAAATAATCTTTTGATGTTTGTTAGTTGAAAATTTTCTCTATTAATTCTAAGAGAATCTTTCGATGTTTATTAATTGGGAGTTTTTCCTATTAATTCTCAGAGAATCTCTTGACTTCTATTTATTTCTGAAGTGTGTTATTATAGGCAGAGCAATAACCGGTGGGTGGAGGCAAACCCTTCATATCCCCAACAAGGTTGACCCTTCATAAATTTATCCATTTAATCACCTTTCCTTCAAGGGACAAAATTCATGTATTTCCATATTTAATCATCTTCTACCGTGAATGTAGGAAGACCGTTGTCAATCCTACCCTCGAGTTCAAGGTAATTAAATAGGGGAAACTATCATACTCTAATTTTATCCTTACCTTTGTTCATCTCATATGGCTATAAGTGTTTGGAGTTCATCTAGTGTCATGATAAACGGTCTCCAGAATATGAGATTCATTCACCATTTGCATTTGTTTTTATTATAAGCAAGCATCATTGGGTTTCATCTTCATTCAATAAATTCAAAGTCCATATAAAAGTCAAAAGTGTTACACGATGGCACGGATCTGGAAGGGGGTTGAATAGACCCCTTATCAAAAAATTAGTCGGCGCTACCAATAAAATTGGTTTTAAAAAATTATTTAAATTGCGGAAGCGGTCGTGGAAAAATTACTGTCTATAACGAATCGTTACTAGAGGAACGGATGCGTCTAGTGTTAGATGCCCAATTGTGCTTATTTGAGCTATCAAATGTGGGCATCTTTCGTTCCTTTTTGTCAAGTTTGTGTTCAAAACCACCTTGCTTTTGTTTATATGCAACATTATGTGAAATGCTCTTGGTCCTTTTGATTTATGTGTTATTGTGCAGTATTTAGGCATGAAAGAGTAGAACTTGAAGACACAAGAAAAATGGCAAAGGAATCAAGAAAGAAAGCAATCAAAAGCAAGCTCGCTAGCACGTTCGCTAGGCGAGTGAGGTAGCAAAGGTTTGCTAAACGAGCTCATAGCGAGCTGCTAGCGAACACTCCCAGACTTGGGCAGAATCAAATTGATCAGCTTCGCTTAAGGCGAGGAAGGCAACGAAGGACTCGCTAGGCGAGCACCTAGCGAGCAAGCCAACGAACGCTTCCAGTAGCAACATCCCAGACCTCGCTAGCATGTTCGCTAGGCGAGCAGGTAGTGAATGCTCGCTGTGACCTCGCTAGGCGAGCAAGGTAGCGAGCGTGGCAGAACAACACTTTATTTGTCTATAAGTAGCATGGGCTACTTTTGTAAAAAAATATCTTTTTATGCTTTTTTTCAACCACTTTGTTTTGTTTTGCTCCAAGAGAGATATTTGTGACCTAGAAACCCATTTTCCTCTCTATTCTTCATCTCTTAACAAGATCTTCCAAAAAGAAGGTGGATTCCCATCCAAACTCGATTCTTCGACTCAGATGTTAATTAACCTTCTCCCGAAACTTCTTGTGCAAGCTACCATGAAAATGAGTAGCTAAGTCCTTCATTTTGTCAAGGTTATATGTAGATAATCATAAGCTTAGTATGTAAATGGGATGATCTTCATTTATAAACTCTTTGATGATGAATATATGGTGAAAACTTTGTTTTATTATTAACTCTTTGTGCTGGTTTATGATTGAAAGGTATTTTCCAACTCTTTACCTAGGTTTTCATCCATCTATGTTTTTGAGCTAGAGATAGTCTTGAATGTGGTTGTTCACTAAAATATCAAAACCTAAAAGTTGTCATTTTGATAGATTGTGTGAGAAATCAACAATGGATCAAAATGAGAAAAACCCACAATGTGTGTTAGAAATAAACACATTGAGAGGATATTGTGAATGTGTTTATCATCTAACAGAGTTTATGAGTTTTGTTGATCGAACGTATACATGCAAAGTGATCTTCGAACCCTAACTTTGACAATCTTTCTCAAATCGTAAAACCTAAACTTTTACCGCATTTATTACTTTTTCTATGCAAGTTACCGTAACGAAAAACCAAAACTCCCCTTGTTACTATGAGTTAAAAACTTGACAATTGTAGAACGGAGGCAATATCTCATATTCCCTGTGGAGACGATAACAAACCCCGATACTCTATCACTGTTCTAACATCTAGCCTAAGGATATTGATAATGAGCAAAGAGAATCACCATGCTAGTCACACTATCAATTGATTTATATCACTACTTGGTATGACTAGTTCCAATGCCTCAAAATGCCAACAAAATAATTGGACAGCACGCGAGAATTTTTGTTCATACAATTTATCAAACACTTGGCGTGCGGAGCACTCCCAGTGAGTTTGGCTTTGAGTAAGTAACTATCGTTTCCTTGTACAATAAACTATTGTACTAGAGTCAAAATTACTTCAGCACTTACTCAAAACAATCCTTAATTTGATAAACTTGTTTGTACGAAAATCACGCAAATATTAAGCAAAATGAAAATGCGAAAAGTAAAAGGAACAAAGATTTGTTGAGGAATTTCCCCTGCCGTCCTCGCTTTGGGGTACGTCTGCCCTAAATTCTAACAATAGAATTGAGCTATTATAATATAAATGTAACATGTTGTTGAATTGTTTATACAAGAATGGAATAACAAATGAACAAACAAACTCTCTTGTTATTGAAGATGCTTTCTCTTCTTGTCCCTTGATTCAAGTCGAATCAAGTCCTTCAATTTCTTATGGATGAACCTCTGATTACAGCTCCTTGGTTGAACAACCTTGCATTTTCAAACCCCAGCCCGACTGATATCAAACACTTACCAATCGAACCCGAACCTCTCCTTCACAATTCACCGATTACCACTACTAGATCGATGGAACCCATCGCTCCTCGATCACCTTCGCTCAGCTGAATATATGTTAAGAAAATTCGTAACGAAAACCCCCAAATTTGGAGAATCTTGTAGGACAAAACCCTCAAGGTTTTATTCAAGAAAAACCTGCCAAAAACTCAACCCGAACCGGATTCCCTATCAACGACTTTGGACATTATCACCTTGAACAATCCATAATGCACAACAAGAATTATTGTATCTAATTGTTGTGGTATGAAATTTAGAAGATGAAGATGATGAGAAATAATGGCACCTCTTTCACTTTTCTTGTTTTGCAATTGATTCAATTGTTGTTGATGAAAATGAGCAACTTTCTATTTATATCATGCCAAAAAGTAACAGAAAAAACTACTTTTTGAAATATGTGGACAGACCAAAATTATGCAGTAAAACAATGAACGGTCGACCATATATAAAGGAAGGGTCAACTGAAACTCCCCAGACAGCACAAATTATGTAAAGTAACAGGCTATGCATCGAATAAAACAGGATCGTGCATCGACACAAAGTCTGTATTTTTAGACAAACAGAAATAACAACAGTATGCGTCGACCTGAGGTCGACGTGCGCTAACCCGTGGAAAATACACTTTGTAGACACCTTCTATGAGTCGATTGGAGCAAAATGAATGGTCGACTCAAAGACCTGTATTTTGCAAAAATGCCTATTTTTATGTTTTTGACACTTCTAGATGCAACATATAATCCACCAATGATGTTTGACTCGAATAACGCTAATTGGATGACACAACATGCAAGCAAATGAGACGTAAGAGATAAGTTATGCTTATGCCTTGTGGTGATAATGCCAAGTACCGATTCTTCCATGTGGTTGCAATTTGACATCATCCAAACACACGTGTATAGTATATAAGGCTTTATCCTCACATACTCCCCATTTTTGATGATGGCAAAACATGTTAAACTAGCTTGTGTGATGTGCGGTATTATCCTCCCCCTTTGACAACATCAAAAAGAAAGAGAGATCGGTTAGGAAAAAAGCTCAAATCAAAATAGGTACAACAGGCACATACAACATGAACAATTATCCACACATGATAACGTCAATGATCAAGAGACGAATAGATAAACAAACCATATAACAATAAAACACAGAACAATTGTTGCTAAGGAAGGTCATAAAGCATTAAAAAATGCAAGGCATTGTCACAATTGAAAATTATTCAATACAATGCAAAATAACAAGACAACATAAAAAGATGAAATGCAAGTATGCTAAATGCAGAGGCTTCATTATCTCCTTCCCCTGAAGTGTTGGCCTCTTCCACGATACGGGTTTGCCATGTCGGTAAATTCCAAAGCAACACTGTTCAAGGTATCGAGACTGTGTGAAATGGCCTGGTCCTGACTTTCAGTCGATCCAACTAGAGCATCTAACCGTTCATTAATATTCAAGGAAAAGGTGTTGAATCTTTCAGTGTGTGTCTCGAATTGGCTTTGAATTTGGGATAACCGCTCGTCCTGAGCATTCATGAAGGTACGTTGCTCTAACTACATGGCCCTCATCATATCTAGAAGCTCTGAAGACTGTGGCTGCAGGGGATTCGTTGGCTCTTCATAGCCCCATTGTGAAGGCTGATAGTATTCACGCATTGTTGTCCACCCAGTGTGTTGCCACTGACCTCAACCTTGGTCATTACCATCTTCTGTGGATGGTGTATGTTGAACCCAATCCTCATTTATTTGATCGTCAGCCTCCATTGGTTGTCGATCATCTTGCTCCTCTTGCTCTTCTTGTTCTTCTTGTTCTTCTTCTTCTTCTTCTTCTTCATCCTCTTCACTTTCCTCCTCACTCTCATCGGAGTCTTCCACCCGGGAAGTAGTGGCTTTAACAACAAATTTGTACCGCTGTTCATCATGAAGCCAAATGTAACCCATCATGGTAAGAGTTTTCTGACAAAACTCTTGGTCATAAGTGAGTGATTTATACGGAAAGTTTGGAAGTACAACTTTAGCACTAGTTAGGAACTCTTGAATAACTGTCCCATAAGAGAGAGTTGTACCACGACTTGAGTCCCTTAAAGCGTAAATCCTACTTGCAATGTAGTAAGGCCAATTAATTTTAATCATGTTTCTTAAAATGTACATCAAGTGAACTTTCGCCTGATCAACGCGAGAAAAACCACCTTTTTTAGGCCGCAGAATGTGAGCCACTATCCATTGCAGAATCCTATCCTGTGGTTTCAACTTTCCTGTGGTGACGGTCTTCGGAAATAAGTCGCTTGCCACAATATGATCAGCAACGGCTTTTTCAACATTGAGTTCAAAGTTGTCTTGAACTCATAGCCTTCCACCGTGCGGGTGTCAGTGACCTCAAAAAGAGGCTTGTCTGAATAAAAATACATATCAAAGTATTTTTTCCAGAAAACAGAAGTGACACTAACCTTTATGTTGTCAATCTTAGTGTGAAATTGAGAACCCGGAAATTTGTCGTGAAGACATGTGTAGAAGATGCTTACAAGGTCTTCATTATATTTTTCATTGCACTCCAAAAATTTGTTTACCCCTTGAAAATCAAGAAGATCGATGATGCGAGGAATGTGCATGCACTCCACCGAGAGACGATAATAAGCGTGTTGTTTGACCACAGATCTTTTACTAAAATTTTTGGTGAAGCTTTAAGTAAACTCTAGAGGTACTAAGGATATGGCGGAAACCGGAATGGAAGCAGATGAGGAGGCCCTTGAAGTTCTTTTACTTGTCACTCTTCTTGCAACCATGGTTGTTGAGCTTAAAGAGATGATAAAAGAGATAGGGTGATGATGATTTGCAAGGATTGGAGAAGATTGTTGAATGTGTAGAGAGATTAAGATCTTTACCCTTTTTGTAGAGTCTATTTAGGTTTTGTGGATAGGAGAGTGATAGAGTGTAGGTGTAATGTAGTGTCAAGTTACAATGCAAAAAGTAATGATAGACAACCAATGAGTCATCAAAATTTGAAATAATGGGGATTTTGAACGGTTTTAAAAAAATTGACAGTTTTCGCGCGATGCGTCGACCGCTCATTTGCACGCGTCGATGCATACTGTGTTAAAATTGCCACGTTCAAAAATCAACATGTATGCGTTGACCGGTAGGTCGACCTGAGCATACCCGAACAAAATTTCAATTTTGGGGACATTTTTGTGAGTCGACCGCACCTTGTTTGGGTCGACTCATGCAGACAAAACATGTATATTTTCACATGTACGAACATATAAGCAGCAAAGATGCATAAATAACCAGCCACAACAAACTTCAAGCATTCAAATAGACAAGATACATATATTATAACATATATGACACATATAACACACAATTTAAAGCATTTTGTGTGAACATAAAAATCAAGAGAGAGAGTGAGAGAGAGAGAGAGAGAGAGAGAGAGAGAGAGAGTTAAGGAAAGATATCACCTTCATGCCGAGAGTAGCTTGATGAATATACACTTATACTTACAACATCTTCAATTGGTTAAATATCCGATGACCGAAGTAGGTATAAACATAGATGAATAAAATATGTGCAAGAAATATTACTAAACACGATCCGAAATTTCGAGAATACCAAGTTCTCGTCGGATATGAAAGAAAGATTCAATAGCAAGCGGGTTTTATGAATATATCCGCTAGTTGATTTGTAGTTTCAACATGTTTAAAAACAATATCACCTTTCTCCACATGATCCCTAAGAAAATGGTGTCAAATTTTGATATGTTTAGTGCGTGAATGCAGCACGGGGTTCTTGGTAAGATTAATTGCATTAGTATTGTCACAAAAGATTGGAATACGCTCAAGTTTAAGGTTAAAATCTAACAATTGTTGCTTAAGCCATAAGACTTGAGCATAACAACTGTCGGCGGCAACGTATTCCGCTTTGGCAGTTGACAAGGCAACAAAAACCTGTTTCTTGCTATGCCAACTAACTAAAGAGTTTGAAAATAAGTGACAAGTACCACTAGTACTTTTTCTATCCGATTTGCACCAGACAAAATAGGAATCGGAGAATCCAACCAAGGAACAATCGTTTCCTTTGGAATACCATAGCCCATACTTTGGAGTACCCGAAAGGTATTGAAGTATGCGCTTAACAGCCTTTAAATGGGATTCCTTAGGAGAAGATTAATATCTAGCGCACACGTAAACACTAAACATAATATCGGGTCTAGAGGCGGTAAGATAAAGAAGAGAGCCGATCATACCTTGGTATCTCTTTACCTCTACATCCTTACCATTTTCATCTCTATTCAGATTTGCACATATTGGCATTGGTGTGCCAATGACTTTGGAATTTGCCATGTTAAACCTCTTGAGAAGCTCAAGACAATACTTTGTTTGACTTATAAACGTTCTTTCCTTAAGCTGTTTGATTTGTAATCTGATAAAGTATGTGAGCTCCCCCATCATACTCATCTCGAATTCACCCTGCATTAGGTTAGAAAACACTCTTACGAGATTCATGTTAGTTGATCCGAATATAATGTCATCAACATAAATGTGTACCAAGATTAAGTATTTTCCTTGACGCTTAATGAAGAGGGTTGTGTCGACCTTGCCTCTTGAATAACCTTGATCAAGTAGAAACTTGCTTAGGCACTCATACCAAGACCTAGGGGCTTGCTTGAGTCCATACAAGGCATGTTTTAACTTGTATACATGATCGGGATATTCATGAGACTCAAAACCCGGAGGTTGTGCAACATAAACTTCTTCGTTAATATAACCGTTAAGGAATGCACTTTTTACATCCATTTGGAATAGCTTAAAAATTTTCACACAAGCGAAGGCAAGTAAAAGGCGTATAGCCTCGAGTCAGGCAACCGGCGCATAAGTCACCTCATAGTCGATGCCTTCCTCTTGGTTATACCCTTGCGTGACTAAACGCGCCTTATTGCGGGTTATTACCCCATTTTTGTCCAACTTGTTCCTAAACACCCATCAGGTGCCGATTACTCGATGACCTCGCGGAGGAGGGACAAGGTCCCGAACCTCATTTCTCTTGAACTGATTAATTTCCTCTTGCATAGATAAAAACCAGTGCTCATCGAGTAAGGCTTCTTTAGGGTTTTTAGGTTTCATTTGTGAAACGAAAGCGAAGTGATAACATAAATTACTTATCTTAGACCGAGTCGTAACTCTCTTTGATATATCATTAAGGATATTATCGATTGGATGATCTTTGGAAGACTTCCAAGCTAGAGGGAGGTCATCTTTTATAGACAGATGAACTTCCTCGGTTTCCTCATGGCGGTCATCTTTCTCCTCCTCAACTTTGGCTTGGCCGGGTTGATCAATTCCCGGCTCGGCACCTTTGAGTATGTCTTCCGAAGATGTACATGCACCATGAACAACAATACCTTTTCCGATGTCTCTTGGATAAGATTCCTAAAATGTTATGTGTACAGACTCTTCAACGGTAAATAGTCTCTTGTTATAAATTCTATAAGATTTACTTGACTGAGAGTATCCGAGGAAGACACCTTCGTCAGCCTTGAAATCAAATTTGCCTAAGTTTTCCTTTCCATTATTCAACACAAAACACTTACATACAAAGACATGCAGGTGAGATACATTCGACGTTCGCCCTTTTAAAATTTCATACGGTGTTTTATTTAGAATGAGGCGGATGAGCACCCTATTCAAAACATAACATGCCATACTTATGGCATCGGCCCAAAAATATTTAGGTAATGCACTTTCATTGATCATTGTTCTTCCCAACTCTTCTAAAATACGATTTTGCGCTCCACAATCCTATTTTATTGAGGAGTACGTGGAGCGGAGAAGTTGTGATCAATTCCGTGTTTACCGCAATATTCTTCAAACAAATAGTTTTCAAACTCACCTCCATGGTTACTCCTAATTGAGACAATGTTTGTGTTTAATTTATTTTGGGAAAGCTTAGCAAATCTTTCAAAGGCGGCAAGTGTATCGCTCTTGCTAGCCAAGAAGATAGTCCAACAAAATCTAGAAAAATCATCAACTATTACAAAACCGTAATAGTTACCACCTAGGCTTTTAATTCTAGATAGCCCGAATAAATCCATATGGAGAAGCTCGAGAGGTCTCATAGTTGAAACGATATTTTTGGATTTAAAATATATCCTCGTTTGCTTTCCCATTTGGCAAGCATCACAAAGGTGATCCTTGGTAAACTTTATTTTGGGCAGACCTAGGACTAGATCTTTTGAAACTACCTTGTTAAGCAAGTCAAAGTTGACATGTGCTAAACGTTTATGCCATAACCATGAGTCCTCACTCATTATCATGAGACATTTGTCACTTGTCAAAGATACTTCTTTCAAGTCTAGCATATAGATATTGTTTACTCTTAGGCCACTAAACACACTCTTCATTTCATCATTATGCACAATTTTGCAACATTCTTTTGAAAACGATACATTGTATCCTTTGTTGCATAATTGGCTAATGCTAATGAGATTATGTTTAAGACCCTCGACAAGCAATACATCAGATATAGTAGTGGAAGAAGGGTTACCTACACTACCTTTACCAAGTATTGCACCGCGATTGTTATCTCCATAGGTTACATACCCCTTCTTCTTTGCCGCGAAGTCGATAAAGAGAGATATGTCTCCTATCATGTGTCTTGAGCAACCACTATCGAGAACCCATCTTCTCTCGGTGGTCTCAAGACATTGTACCTATGAAAAAATAATTAACAAGAGGAGGTACCCAATAGCTTATTGGGTCCTAAGTCGTGAGTGACAAAATGGTCGCATTTGGGCAACCATTGATAAATGCCTTTAGGAACCAAAAATCTCCTAAAACAGCACTTAGCAATGGAATGTTCTTTCTTGCAACAGTATAAACATGAAAATTTAACTTTTGAATTACCTTTGCTATCGTTATCTCTTACAACATATTTGTATTTTTAATATGGATTAACCATACTCTTTCTAAAATCAGATTTATCGATGGCAAAAGTAATTTTGGGCTATAGAGCCTTGTTAAGTTTGGCATTTAGGTTTCTAACTTCATTTTTCCAAATCTAACAAGTGTCACACCCAAAGTTAACTATTCTACTTCTTAGATCCTCACAACCTGCTTTAGTACTTTCCACTATGGAAGCTTTAAGTGCCTCAAGTTTCTTTTCGAACTCTCGAATCTTTTGCTCTAAGTGAGCAAAAATTTGATTATTTGAGGCAAGCCTTTTAAAGGCTTCTTTTGCTTCATAATGCAAAGTATTAAACGCAGTTTGTAATTCAAAATGAGACATGTTAGAGGAATTTTCATATTTAGCATGTCGTACCTGTTTTTTTTGTTCTTTTGGTGAGCGGAAAGACACAAGTTTACGGATTCATCTTCATCACTTGAGATTTCATCCTCGGAGGAATCGCTATCGCTTTCCTAAGATATATATGCTCTCCTCGGCTTTGATTGCTTCTTATGTGATCTATTTGATTCCTTTTCTTTGCCCTTTTTGTTCAAGGGACAATCCGGTTTATAATGTCCGATTTTTCCGCAAGTGTAACATTACCCTCTTGTTTTGTTCCCCTTGGTGTCATCATTTCTAGAGTACCTAGATTGTTTCCGGAAGTTGACAAGATTCTTCTTGAAGTGTTGGATGTCGTTCTTTCTAACATAGTGGTTGTAGCGCTTTACAAACAGCCCCATGTCCTCACTCTTGCCATCTTCTTCGTCGTCACTCGACGTGCAATCACTATGCTCCTTAGATTGAGACTTTGAGGAAGAAGTCTTGAGAGCAATAGACTTCTTTTCAGTATTCTTTGTTTTGTCCTTCTTTTCTTTCTTTTCATGTTTCTCTAGGCTTATAAGCACTTGTTCATGCTCTTACATCTTTCCAAACAATGTTGTGAGATCCAAAATTGTGAGGTCGTTTGCTTCTTTGATGGCGGTTACCTTCAGTTGCCATTCCCTGTAAAGACATCTCAAAATTTTGTTAGTAGCAACATCATTGGCCACTGGCCTACCTACTGAATGCAATCTATTGATAAGATGAGTAAATCTCTTTTGCATGTCCGTAATGGTTTCCCCTTGCTCCATGTAAAAGAGATCGAACTCTTGTGTTAGCGTATTGATTCTCACTAGCTTAACATCATTGGTTCCCTCATGGGTAACTTGCAATGAGTCCCACATAGCTTTCGTCATTAAATAATGAGAAACCCTATAATATTCATCGACTCCTAATGAGGAGATCAAAATATTTTTGGCTTTCCAATCGTAATTATATTTCTTCTCATCATCATCAGTCTATTGTGCTTCGGGCTTAGGCACAATCATATTATTCTCATCGGTCATAGTTTGGACCGTTAAGAATAATATTCCACACTTTTCTATCTATGGAATTAATGTGCACCCGCATACAGTCTTTCTAGTAACTGTAATTTTCTCCATTAAAAATGGGAGCTCTATTATAGGCCCCTTTAGGTTCGTTAGCCATTTTCTACAAAGTTATACTTGAAGCACGGAGTGAACCGGTGCTCCTGATACCACTTGTTAGATGATGGCACGGGTCTAGAAGGGGGGTTTGATAGACCCCTTATTAAAAAATAAGTCGGCGCTACCAATAAAATTGGATTTAAAAAAAAATTTAAATTGCAGAAGCGGTCATGGAAAAATTACTGTTTATAACGAACCGTTACTAGAGGACTGGATATACGTCTAGTCTATGGATATTAATAATGAGCAAAGAGAATCACCACGCTAGTCACACTATCAATTGATTTATATCACTACTTGGTATGACTAGTTCCAATGCCTCAAAATGCCAACAAAATAATTGGACAGCACACGAGAATTTTGGTTCAGACAATTTATCAAACACTTGGCGTGCGGAGCACTTCAAGTGAGTTTGGCTTTGAGTAAGTAACTATGGTTTCCTTGTACAATAAACTATTGTACTAGAGTCAAAATTACTTCAACACTTACTCAAAACAATCCTTAATTTGATAAACTTGTTTGTACGAAAATCACGCAAATATTAAGCAAAATGAAAATGAGAAAAGTAAAAGGCACAAAGATTTGTTGACGCAGTTCCCCCGCCGTCCTTGCTTCGGGGTACGTCTGCCCTCAATTCTAACAATAGAATTGAGCTTGTATAATATAAATGTAACATGTTGTTGAATCGTTTATACAAGAATGGAATAGAAAATGAACAAACAAACTCCCTTGTTGTTGAAGATGCTTTCTCTTCTTGTCCCTTGATTCGAGTCGAATCAAGTCCTTCGATTGCTTGTGGATGAACCTCCAATTACAGCTCCTTGGTTGAACAACCTTGCGTTTTCAAACCTTTGCCCGACTGATATCAAACACTTGCCAATCGAACCCAAACCTTTCCTTCACAATTCACCGATTACCGCTACTAGATCGACGGAACCCACCGCTCCTCGATCACCTTCGCTCAGCTGAATATATGTTGAGAAGATTCGTACTAAAACCCCCCAAATTCGGTGAATCTTGGAGGACACAACCCTCAAGGTTTTATTCAAGAAAAACTTGCCAAAAACTCAACCCGAACCGGATTCCCTATCAACGGCTTCAGACGTTATCACTTTGAACAATCCATAATGCACAACAAGAATTATTGTGTGTAATTGTTGTGGTATGAAATGTTGAAGATGAAGATGATGAGAACTAATGGCGCCTCTTTCACTTTTCTTGTTTTGTAATTGATTCAATTGTTGTTGATGAAAATGAGCAACTTTCTATTTATATTATGCCAAAAAGTAACAGAAAAAACTACTTTTTGAAATATATGGACAGACCAAAATTATGCAGTAAAACAGCGAACCGTTGACCATACATAAAGGAAGGGTCGACCGGAACTCCCCAGACAACACAAATTATGCAAAGTAACAGGCTATGCGTCGACTAAAACAAAACCATGCGTCGACGCAAAGTCGGTATTTTTAGACAAACAAAAATAACAACAGTATGCGTCGATCGGAGGTCGACGTGCGCTAACCCGTGGAAAATACACTTTTTAGACACCTTCTATGAGTCGACTGGAGCAAAATGAGTGGTCGACTCAAAGACCTGTATTTTGCAAAAATGCCTATTTTTATGTTTTTGACACTTCTAGATGCAACATATAATCCACCAATGATGTTTGACTTGAATAATGCTAATTGGATGACACAACATGCAAGCAAATGAGACGTAAGAGATAAGTTATGCTTATGCCTTGTGGTGATAATGCCAAGTACCGATTCTTCCATGTGGTTGCATTTTGACATCATCGAAACACACGTGTATAGTATATGAGGCTTTGTCCTCACAAAAAGATGTTAATTTAAGTGAAGGGAAAGATTCATTTCCCTTTATTCATTGTACATACATCATGTGCATTATATTTTATCCAAGTACCGTTCAAAAATGTGATATCCATTATGTGCATTGTTGTTCCTTTTAAAATTCAAGTTGATATCCATTTGAACAAATTCAAGGTCTATGATTCAATTTTGAAAATGGGGTTACATCTAAACTTAAACACATTATCTAGTTAAAAATTTGTTCATTTGGAGGCCTTTTTTATTCACGTGTTCACGTGATTTTGCATAATCTTCATTATCTTTCAAATTAGCAAAGGAAATTAAATTCTAAGGTTGCATTTGTATTCTTTGTATAGGTATTATCCCATGGACTTTACACAATCTCATTCCATTTCAAATTAGCAAAAAAAATAATTTAAGTTAAGTTTACACTTTACTTCTCAACCAACGTTTTTCACATCAAAGGCAATGAGAGAAGTGAACTCAAAAAAATCCAATAATTAAACTAAGAAAACTAAAAACAAGTTGAATTTGAAAAATGAAATGAAATAAAATGTTTGAATTGAATAAGTTTTATTTTATTAAATTAAATAAATACAAAGTTACACGGGAGTTACAACTTTGATTACACTATTTACATGGCAATACATAATCTCCTACATACATACATACATACACCAAGCTCGCACAAATTACACCTGCTCACATAAGTTCAGCAACTTATCACAATTTCCCCTCAAAATTTCACTCACACTTTTCACTCCACTCATTGACACATTTACCACAAAAATATCTCTCAGCCTCACACGAATCTCACTCCTCAACCCTAATTTTTTTTTCTCTTATAAAACCATGCCCTCAGCTCACTCATTAGGTACATAATATCACCACTTAAAAGTTGCAAAACTCTTTACGAAATTCCCTACAACTATTTCCAATAAACCTAACCAAAGCTTCATTAAATAGTGAGTTTATTTTATCATTAAAGCTTGAATTAACTTCAAGTACTAGCCTCTTCCCTTCAAGTACCACAATAACAACGCATTCAAAAGTATAAGAAAAATGTAGAAGTAGTAGAAGAAGGAAGAAGGAGACGTAACAGGAGAGAAAAGAAGAGAGAAGCAATTACTTATGTGCAGGTGACGATCGCTGAAATTGTCGCAGGAAGTCTAGAAATTCCAGATTCCATCGAGGTTGTTCTTCCATTTCTTTTGTATTTTCATGTTAATTTACGTCTCTTCTTGCATATTTATTATTTTCACACTTTTAATTATTGTAAACAACTTTCTATTTAAACAGAATGCTAAATGAGGGATTTGGGATTTTTGTTAGGGTAGGGGTCGATCTGAGCATTTTTTTGATAAAGGATCCATGCTCAGCATAAAAATTCAGCAAGGATGTGTGTTGATAATTTTCAGTCAAGATGTTTTTGTGTTAATTTGGAAATTTAAGGATGAACATTTAAATTATTCATCACATGTTCCTCATTTTTCAGCATTTGTTCCCAAAAACATTTGAAATATGATTGGTTTTGTGTTACCCAGAAAGAGTACAGAGAGAGAGAGAGAGAGAGAGAGAGAGAGAGAGAGAGAGAGAGAGAGAGAGAGAGAGAGAGAGAGAGAGAGATGAGAACGTGAAATGAAAGTTGGGCGGTTTCCCCCTCTTTTGTTTCATCTCTTTTCTCCATCCATTAAGGCCACATGGCACTCTTAGATTCCTTGGATGCATTTACTACTCTATGGACTGTGGGGCCCTTTATAGGGAGTCTCAACCTTAATACCATCCACCTTAGTTTTGAACCATTAGATCATGATGATATTCTCTAGAATTTTGATCAAGCATTCAAAATTGATTCAACTTTTTGACTCCCTTGCCCTTGGGCCTCCTAGCCCTTAGGCCAATACTCCTTCCCATACCCTCTTTCTTTCCTTTTGCTACACTTTTTTTGTCATATTTTCTTTCTTTTGGTTTTCTCTTTTTGTTTTTGTTGGGTAAGCCTTTAGCCCACTTTAATTTTCCATTATTTATCACCCCCAGTGTTGCATGCACATCCCTTTTCCTTTATTGTTTTTTTATTATTTGTTTATATTATCATTTTATTTTTATTAGAAAAAAATCATTTAAATAAATAAATAAAAATCAATCTTTTCTAAATGAAAACCCTTGAAGACATCAAGCCTTTTTTTAAATCAATTCAAAACCCATCCACCATTTAATCAAACCATTTTTAAATGACGTGAACCAAAATACTTGATCAATGATCGTGACTTCGCCTATTTTTCGGATTACTACTGCAAGTATACAGTCTATCGCGCAGTTTTAAAAGATTGTTGAACCCACAAAGACTAATAATCAACCTAGAGTAGTCAATTATTGTGGTGCAAAGCTAAGGCTTGGTTTTTGCGGTAAAAAGACTTAATTAAAATGGGACTTGAAAAGATGAAGAAACTGGTCCGAAGAATGATCCACGTGCTCCTAAGGGACTCCGTAAATCCAGGGTGTTAACAAAGGACTCAAAGCTGATCTGTAGAAAAAACTAGTTTAAAGATTCGATCTCACACTCTCACGCTGTTGACCATACCACACCTGATGACCCCAAGATTTTGCTCTCACTCGCTCGGTAGTTAAAAGGAACACTTTGAAAACTAGCAAGGCCTACCTGAAACCTGAAGCACTCTCGCTGCATTCAGACTCAGTGCGCAGTGTCTACTATCTGAAGATCACCTCAAACTCTTGCTCTGTCGGACACGCCTTGGTGTGTTTCTCACTCTCGTGATAAAACACTTTTAACCGGCCTCTCGCTCTTGCGACAAGACTGGCTAAATTCTGGTTAGACACCAAAACTAGAATCTTAAAATAACTAAGTTAAACACCGATGGTTCCTATGGAGTCCCGTCGGGTGACGCTACTCAAACTACGGACTCTGACTAAACTACTCAGACATGTTCATCTCTAAACCTAAGACATTTATTATGATGTAAACTAGAACACACATAATTGTGATTAATACGAAAGTAAAGTAATGCAGTAAAACAGAATTATAAATAACCTGAAATAATTTGAAATGAAATAACTTCAAATGTATTAAAATGTTGATCCAAGTGTGCAAACAACGATTATAAGAAAGTAAAAGTACAACGGGCATTAATCACTTGGTGTGAGGGATTTCTGCTTTCGTTAATGAATATGGAAGGGAGGTCTGGCAGAATTTCGAAAGCGCTTCCGCATGGGTTCTTAGATTACCTAACTCTGACCTATGAGCCTCTACTTATAGAGGTGGGGTGGTTCCTAAATAATAGGAGTTGAAAACTACCTCAGAACTGCCCAACTATTCTGAAAAACTGCTCCCGCGCCAAACGGCGACCGCCATTAGCTTCAAATTGGGATTCCCTCATTTTCTTCAATGGCGACTGCCTTCCTCAGGTAATGGTGAGTGCCATTGTCCTGAGGAGGCCAAAATGTTGCTTTTTGAGGGGCTTTCTCCACCGCTTAGCTCGCTTTTCGATCCTTTTCTTCTATGTTGCTAATTTGACACCTGTCAAGTAAAAACAAAAGAAAATGCAAGTAAACAGCAACTAAAACGACAATGACTCGATAAAATAACGAATAAAGATGCACGATATGAATCGAAAAATGCGATACAAAGTCGAGTCATCAAACTCCCCCATACTAAAATCTTTGTTTGTCCTCAAGCAATCGACCAATATGGTAAACAGAAAGTAAGCATGGCCTGAAACATTGGCATAACAAAACTCTGATCATACGCGGCTACTAGGCTAAAGTTCGATCGATAGGTACTAAATAATGAAAACAAGGATATCATACCGACACATCTCCACATTTGCGGACAAGTACTCCCCTCATATGTAATACCAATTCAAATCACGAAATTATAACTAGACTTATATCCTATATCCTATTTCACCTCTTTTGCATTCTCGCGAAATCACATTAAGCCCGTTATCCCTTACACTCACATGGTAAGCAAACCTGTTTGTGTTATATGATCTCGATATTCAAAAATTTCTTTCTCTTTTTGAACATTATGTTTTCTTTTGCTTATTAATTTCAAGAGTCCGAACCTTTAGGCTAAATGGTCGGGTGAGGACCATCTAACTTAGCGGGATCATGTCTTTCATTCGTTTTCTATAAAAATAACATTATCCAAATCTTTGATATCAACACATATTTGCATCGGTTCATTACTTAGTTTGTACACAAGGGTGGTGCTGACTGCTAGTATAAGCAAGTCAAAAGGCTACTTCTAAGAAACTAGGCATAAGGTCTTATCATAATGTCTATTTAGATCAATATTGCATACTTAGGGAATCTAAGGTGTAGGAACGATACCGATATTTTCACAACTTTCCCAAGTCTATCTAAGACAGCCTAAGCAATCTATATACTCTTGGAGGGTCGCACCATGAATCAAAATTTTAAATTATGGTTAAAATAGGGGGAGTTAAAAGACAGTGCGAAAAATGTAAAGCAATTATTGATTCAAATGCGCATATGACTCAAAAAAGAAACAACTAAAACTAAAAACAAATAAAAAACTGGAAATGACAAAAAGTAAATAAAAACAATAAACAGCTCCTCCCCCACACTTAAACTAGGCATTATCCTCAATGGCCAAGTCTAATGTGAAATAAGGAATGATAGAACCTGGAGTAGTCAGTGGTGGTGGCCACGACCTCCACGGTGGTGTCTTTCCTGGTTGAAAGTTGGGTTGTCCTGTGGGACATGTTGGACACAGTCCGTAATATGCCTCACCTCTCTGTGTAAGCCTACCATGCCTGAGACAACGTCTCGCAAGTCAAACTCAGTTCTGTCCATAAACTCGTATTGGCGCCTCTGCATCTCCTGCATCAATGCTTCACGCTCAACATCCCTTTCTCTCTGATGCTGGAGCTCCGATAAGATGTCATCCAGCAATGAGAAAATACTTGCAAAATCAGAAAAAGAAGCAGCGAGTTCCTGGATGCTAGGCCCAGGTGCGTCAGTAGTACGTCTACGAGTACGGGGCCTCTCGGAAGGCTGTCCCGCAACCCCACGATACTGCCTCTCGGTGTTTTCCTCCTCTAAATCTAGTGCACCTAAATCAATCAACCAATTATTGCACTGACTCACATCGGCACACTCAGAGCAAGGAAGAGAGAAGCCTCGGAACTTGGTGGTACAGACCATTATATGATACTTACCATTAGGAAAACTTTTGACAAGTCACATATGACGGCAAAAGTCAATTTTGGCATAGAGGCAAGGTATAATGTCAGCATTTTCTAAATCGGCCTCTAGGTCTAGACAACAAGTGATAGCAGTAATGACACTGCCAATGCAAATGGGACCACTAGTTCTGTTTGAAACACTAACAAAATGGGCTAAGAGGAACAATGTGGGATTAACAGGATTTTGGAGGAGAGCGCAGTGGATAAAGATTAAGTCTTTAGAGTTTGCATTGCCTGGATTCTCACGTCCAAAAATGGTGGAAGCGAGGATACAGTGTAAGTATCGGATCGCGGGGTTGTGGATGGTAGTGGCCTTTAGGCCTTCCCATATGGTGGTGTTTATGATTTGGTTCCAAAACTGAAAGGCTCCGTCCTCCTAGTAACTTTCTAAAGGTGCAAGGGTAGCAGATCTTTCGTTGGCGGGAAAGCCAAAGTATTCCGCTACCTGCTTATGAGTTAACGAATAGTCAGCATTAAACATTCGGAAGTGAATGGTACCGGTTGTGCATGAAAGATCATGAACATGCCTAAGTGAACTTAGAAACTCATATGTAAGCCCAACAGAAGAAGCATTAAACATAGAACAAAAATGAGTCATGTCGAGGTTTCGAAGCATCCATGAGACGCTATGGTAGAGTCCCAAGGTGCGAAGAGTGTCTGGGTAAGGATACCGTGTCGCATAGATGGATCTCTTGGAGATCGGTGGAAGTTCGCGCGCATGGTGTTTCTCAGCACTCCTTCGGGAAACTCGATGCCCATGTAATCAATTTCATGGTTGGCTTCAACAATGTTTGTTTTTTTGGGTTTCTAAGAAGGGTGCAAGAATGGCAAATGATTTTGAAAGTGATGATGAAGAGGGTGAAGTTGGTGGGTTTAAATAAGGGTTGAATAGAGAAGTTGGATGGTTAGAAGTTAATGTGGGATAATGAGGAAGTTGTGGGGTGATTAATGATGTACTGGGAATATGCAAGGGTGGTAAGAGTGAAGAAATGGAAAGGCAAAACGAATTTTTAAATTTTAAAGCAGTTCTTTCCCCAGAACCAAACGGCGAGCGCCATTAGGCCTATGGCGACCGCCATTTGCCTCAGGCACGAGCTGTTTGCTCTGGCTTGGCAGAAAGCAGTTCTGCCGGCATATTTTTGGTGTTTTTCTTGTTTTCACTTACACACGATAAAATGCTACATAAAAGAAAGATTAAATAGACTGTAGAAATCTAAAAACAAAAGTGCGTAAAGAAAAGAAAATTTGCATTAAACGAAACTGAAGTGCGATACAACTACGCGTCGGCATTCCGACGGTAAATAGTGGAATGAAAAAAATAGCAGTACAAACAATGCGGGAAGGGGAAACACATTACAGAGAAATGAACTATCCTAAGAAAAACAGGGAAAAAGTTGCGCTTGGCAGTCATCTGTGATGTTGTGCAGTGGAATAGACCATCTGGAACAAGTGGTCCAACTCCTCATGGATAACATCCATAAGTCAAATGAAATCGATTCTGAGGGACGAAATCTCGTTTCGAACAAAATCTAATTCGGACTGGATGCAATTAATAGCTGCAACTACATTGACCGTTGGATCATCAGGATTAATCTCAGAACTTTGAGTGGTAGAGGCAGACATAATAGTGTCATGGTTCTCGTAAGCTTGAGGAGAGTCAGGTGGAGTCAGAAACTCATCGGGGACCTCCAAGTCATAAAGCCAGTTATTCTTGTTGTGCACACTAGTTTTCTCATGGTTGGGCAAAGTAAAAGTATGGACTACAACATTATTAATAAGCAGCTTAAATCAACAGGACCAAGATTTGCAATCATTTGCCGATTGAAGCAAAAGTTAATGTCCATTAAACGGACGCCACCGAAAGCAAAGGAATGATTTAGATGATATCTCATTCCAATTGCATCAGTAATCATTGTTACTAACCCGCCTATTAAAATCGGCTCAAAAGAGTCACGAGCAAGACGACTGAAATTTGCAAGCAAGAACAGGGCAGCATTGACAAGTTTTCATTGGGATGCATAAAGCATGATATACAGTTCATCCCTAGACACAAAGGTGATTTTCTCTTCCTTGCCAAAGAAAGTGTGAGCAATGATCTTATAAAAATATCTCCATCCAGGGTTGTGGATATTCTCAAAGAACATAACATCGGGTTCAACATTCCTGTTTCCAGATAAGGTACCCCAGAATTGTCAGAGATCAAAACTAGTAAAGGCATCCATAAGGGTTTTGGTTACATCATCATGCTCATTAGGAAAGCCCAACAAGTCATCAAATTTGTGATGAGTGAACCTATACTTGCTTCTAAACAACCTGAAGGTAGCCATACCACTGCCAAACTAAAACCACGGTTTGGGTCGAAGAAAAGAGAGCTGAGGAACTCTAGAGTCAGGTTATGGTAGGTGTTGAACTTCTTTTCTAAGGCAAAGTGAGACCAACCTATTTGGCTCATAAGTTAAACAACGTTGTCCGGATGCTAAGGGTTTACATAACAGAGTTGTTAGGGTAGATGGACAGACCAAAATCTCTTTGAGACAAAGCCTCAAATCGACGTTTCTGGACATCATTCCTGAAGGTAACAATATGGTTCTCGAATGTCTGCATGGTCTCAGGTCAAAGGTATCCTAGAAAGGGTTATCCTGGAGATCAAAAGAAAATAATACACTATTAGGGAAATAATATTACTACTGGTTAGTACAATTAATATATAGATACTAATAATAAATTAATAAAAGTGACAACATTGGAATGCATAAGAGATATATTCTACACTAATCATGCATACAATGTCCTAACACTAACAATAATAAAAAGAAAACAAAAACTAAAGATCGTGGTTTAGCTCCCACAGAGCGCTCTGTTTAATGTCGGAAGCTCGACATTAAATCTGAAAAAGGTTTCATAAACCAGGAAGAGCTGGAGGCTCTTCCAACTTGCAGTATATGCAGAATTCCTTGTTTTCCACTGAGTGGCATTGCTTGTGTCTTTGGCTGTTCATGATGAACGTCTCATTCGACTTTCCTTTAACTTTAACTACTCCACTCTGTAGGACTTTTGTAACTTCAAAATGACCGGACCACCTAGAACGCAGTTTTCTAGGAAAACTATATCTCCTTCATTAAACACCTTCTTCGTTATCCTCTTATCATGCCATTTCTTGGCTCTTTCTTCGTAAATTCGGGAATTTTCATATACGTCTAGTCTTAGTTCCTCTAGTTCATGGATATCCAAAATTCTTTTCTCACCAGCTCCCTTGTAGTTCATATTCAAGGTCTTAGTGGCCCAATAAGCTTTATGCTCAAGTTCCACGGGGCATATGGCATGATTTTCCATAAAATAGTTTGTACAGTGTGGTTCCTATAGGGGTCTTGTAAGCTGTTCTGTAAGCCCACAGAGCTTTATGAAGTTTTGTAGACCAATCTTTCCTAGAGACCACAACTGTTTTTTCTAAAATTTGCTTGATATCCCTATTTGATAGCTCCATTTGTCCACTTGTTTGAGGGTGGTAGGGTTTCGCTACTCGGTGTCTTACTCTGTATTTAAGCAATAGTTTCTCAAAGACATTTGAAATGAAATGAGAACCACCATCACTAATGACAATCCTTGGTACACCGAATCTAGGAAAGATTATGTTTTTGAAAAGTTTGACCACCACTCGTGCATCATTAGTAGGAGAGACTATCGCCTCGATCCACTTTGATACGTAATCGACTGCAACAAGTATGTATTTGTTTCCAAAGGAAGATGGAAAAGGTCCCATGAAATCAATTTTCACACATCAAAGACTTCAACTTCTAAGATTCCCCTTTGCGGCATCTCATCGTGTCTAGAAATGTTCCCAGTGCGTTGGCACCGATCGCAGTTCATAATAGCGATGTGGACGTTCTTCCAGAGGTTTGGCCAAAAGAGGCCAGATTGTAATATCTTTGTGCATGTTTGGCATTTCCTCCATACAGTGTGGCATGGCAGTGGGATATGACATCCGCTACTTCTGATTCAAGGACACATTGACGAAATATTCCATCGGTGCCTCTTTTAAATAGTAGGGGTTCATCCCAATAGTATTGTTTGAGGTCATGGAAGAACTTCTTCCTTTGTTGGTATGTTAGATCTGGTGGAAGCACTTTGGCTGCTAGGTAGTTAACAAAGTCAGCATACCATGGCAATGTGGCTTTGGTACAAATTGCTTCTACTACTTCATATGTTTCTACATCGTTAAATAACAAGGAATATTCTATTGTGTTGCCTTAGCTTTCCAATTGGGATAATAGTCTGTCGTAAGGGAATGCATCATCTCTAGGAACTTCTTCGGGTTCCAGACCTTGAATCCTAGAGAGATGGTCTTCTACCACATTCTTTGTGCCCATTTTATCCTTAATTTCTAAATCGAATTCTTGCAAAAGCAAGATCCATCTCAAGAGTCTTGGTTTGGCATCCTTCTTAGTCAACAGGTACCTAATCGCAGCTTGATCGGTATAGATAATGATTTTTTCTCCTACTAGATAGGAACGAAATTTATCTAAGGCAAAAACAACGGCCAGAAGTTCCTTTTCTATGGTTGCGTAGTTCATCTGCATGTTGTCCAGGGTTCTAGTTGTGTAGTAAATAGCATGAAGCTTTTTGTCCTTTCATTGACCTAAGACAGTGCCTACAGCATAATCGCTAGCGTCGCACATTATTTCAAATGGTAGACTCCAATCAGGTGGTTGCATGATGGGTACGATAATAAGAGCACTCTTCATATGTTCAAATTCTCTCAAGCATTCTTCATCGGATATGAATTCGGATTCTTTCATTAGTAGTTCAGTCAGAGGCTTTGTGATCTTAGAGAAGTCTTTGATAAATTGTCAGTAAAAACTTGTGTGTCCTAAAAAGCTTTGTATTTCTCTGACTGTTTTAGGAGGTCGAAGATTTTTTATGACTTCTATCTTTGCTTTGTCCACTTCAATACCTCTATCAGATACTACATGTCCAAGGACTACGCCTTGTCGTACCATGAAATAACATTCCTCTCAATTCAACACAAGGTTTACCTTAACACATCGTTCAAGTACCATTTCAAGGTTTGACAGAGAGTGTTTGAAACTTCCCCCACACACAGAGAAATTGTCCATGAATACTTCCATTATGTCATCTATGAAATCTGCAAAGATCGACATCATGCATCCCTAAAATGTTGCAGGAGTGTTACACAGTCTGAACGATATTCGCTGATATGCATATGTGCCATAGGTGTTGCACCCCAAAATTTGACCAACCGGGTCTCGTATCTGGCTCGATGTTTCGATGCATAACCGCATTCGCATCTGCATATTGCATACATTGCATATTTTCATTTGTTTTGATTTTATTGGGATCACAGCTCTCGTCTCGCGTTTCAGGTGTTTTTAATCAGTTTTAATAGGTAGAATCGATTTTTGGGATATTTCGGTGCCCGTTTATTTTTACCGGCTATTTTGTTGCGCTCTCGCAGTGTTTTGTGTCGGTCGGTGCTTATTTTGTTCCTCTAGAAATTGTTGTGATTTTTCTGGATTTTATTGGCCATTTTTAGGATTTAATAGGATTTTTAATAGTTTTAATCCTTTTTAAATAGATTTAATTCATTTTAGAATATATTAGGTATTAAATAGATTTTTGATCATTTTAAGATTTAATAAGTTTTTTAGGATAATATAGAATTTTCTAGGATATTAATGGTTTTTTAAATAGTTAATAGCTTTTTTTAATCTTTTAATATAGTTTTTTTCTTATTAAATAAATGAGTTTTTGTTAATAGAAAATTGATTGTTTTAGATATAGAGATTAATAGTTTTTTTTTCTTTTATTAGTAAATAGAGTTTTCTTTTAATAGTTTTATTAGGGTAATAGATTTTCTTTTAATAAAATTTTAATATAGGGTTTATTAGAATAATTTTCAGATTAGTGGATTTATTAGAATATTATTAGATTAGTTTTCAGATTTAATTAATTGAGTATTAGTTAGTTATTAGGTTAGTTAGTTAGGTAATCCATTAATCATTTCCATTTAATCCATTTCTTAATTTTGTTTCACTTCATTTTCAGTTTTTTGGTGAGATTTTTATCAGTTTTTTGGTGGGCTTCAGTCCATTTTCGCAGCCCAATAAGTCCAGTATAATCCAGAAATGATCCAGATTTCTCCAGTTGTGTCCAGAACGTTCTAGAAGTATCCAGGTTTCTCAGCCTTTAAAAAGCTCAGCGCCACGTGTTGCAAAAGGCTGGCCCCACGTTACGTTGCCACCATACGCCACGCCATCACCCAGACGCTCCCTCTCTCACCCACGCGTCCCACATGCATCAAGCCCCCCCACTAACTCCCCCACGTGGCTTCACCATGACACCTCGCCTGAAAAGAGCCACCGGCCGGCCTGCATGGCCGGCGGCCACCCTGAATCTCACCGGAGTCACCCAAAACCCAGATTCCGGTCATACCTCCACCGATCCCCTTCATCTTCTTCTCCAATCACCTCTAAGATCATCATCTCCGATCGTCATCACCAATAGCCGCCGGAGATACCCCCCGGAAAACTCAAACCTAACCGGAAAATTCATGTGAGACCTTCATTTCCAGAAACTCTTCTTCAACAACCTTCGTATCTCCAGAAAACCACCGCGTACCTCCTTCATCCTCTCCAGATCTCCGCTCAACAAATTTCCAGAAAAGACCAGATTCTGCGTCAAGAATCATCAACCCTCCGGTCATCAACTAATCATCAACCTCCAAACTCCAGAAACGTCATCATCCAAGAACTTTGTTCAAACCCAGATCAAGAACACCTTCGAGTGTTCACTTCAGATCAACAACAAGAACATGCAAGGTCTTCATCTTCTTCCAATCTCCAGGACGAAGCCTCAACGAACTTCATCAAGTTCAGAAATCATCAGAGCATTCGGATCCAGATCCAGGTTAGACTTCAACGAATCTTCCTCAGACTTCCTTCAAGCATTTGCAACAAGATCTTCAAAACCTCCGTAATCCTTCTGAGTTTGACGAATCGAGCAAGAGAAACAGAAGATTGATGACTGCATAAGATTCTTCAGTTTTTTCTGAGGGTGATATTGAGTTGCGACGAAGAAATGAGATGAAGATGGAGATTGAGACTGAGAAAAGGTTTGAGAAGAGGGAGTTCTGGGATGGAAAACGGCGGCGCCATTAGGGTTTGCAAGGGGAGTCGGTGAACAGCGAAAGGGGGGAATTGAGAGAAGGTTAGGGTTAGGGTTTGGTGTTTCTGAGTGGAAGTTAGGGTCGGGTTTGGGCTTGGTATCGCGAGGCCCAGTGTGCTTTTTTTTCATCCCACCGTTTTTGGCAGCAATCAATTGGGCTGGGCCAATCCCAGTTACAGTTTTATTTTATTTACTTGTATAATCCCTTGTACCAGTACACCCCCCTCCCCTTTTATTTTCTTTGCTCTATTTTTTTATGTACTTAGTTTGTTAGAAAAAAAACAATAAGGAAAGAGAATATTGAAAAAGAAAAAGAAAAGAAAATATTGAAAAAATATGTTGGAAGAAAAGAATATATTAAGAGAAGGAAAATATATTGGAAAAAATAGAAAAAATAAAAAGAGACTATATTTGAAAGAAAAAGAAAAGAAATATTCAAGAGAAAAATATATAGAAAAATATATAGAAAATATGAAAAGAAGGGGAGGAAAAAAATATTAGGTGTAATATTTTTTAGTGTATTTTTTCATAGGAGTTATTTTACGATTGTAGGATAGTTTAGAAGCCCATTTGTTAGGGGGCTATTTTCCATTCGATTTTTTAGGATAGAATAGGATAGCGTTTCCTAGGAGATTATTTTCAGTATGCAACCATTGTAATCACTTTTCAGAGATTAATAAAACGAGATTTGAGCTGTGGTCCCGAAGTAGCCGAACTACAGCTGCTCTGATTCTTCGTACCAGACGAAGATATGTAGGCATAGGATGCGATATCCTAGCGAGCACACTAACGACTGACTTTGTTGTTCTCTCGCGGCTGTGCGATCGAGACCTTCCCGCTGACGACTAATTGATACCCCTTTTTCTCTCTTGCCCAAATGCATTTGAGACCAAGCCGTAGTTTTGCCCATAGGTTCCCGACCCTGTGAAACCAGTTGTTTTTCTCACTGCTGTGTGAGAATGTTTTGTTTAGCCGTAATTAGTCTGAACTACGTAAAGCTCTGATCTTCCATGCGGTGGAAGTACGTAGGCACAAGACGCGAGGTCTTGGCGAGCCAATTTTCCCTGTAGTCCCGAACTACGTTGACTCTGACTTTCTCTCTTGAGAATACGTAGGCATAGAGTGCGACGCTCTATCGAGTCAATTCCTTCCCTTTAGATTTAGCAACCGTAGATAGATTGTTTTGCATCCTTTAGACAACCCAAGCAAGCGTGGATCCCGTCGAGTACGACGGACGTGAGGGGTGCTAATACCTTCCCCTTGCGTAACCGACTCCCGAACCCAGGTTTTGGTTGCGATGACCATACCTTTTCCCCGTTTTTTGCGAAGTTTACTTCGAGCGTTTCCTTTCCCGCTCTGAGGGATAAATAACGCACGGTGGCAACTCTTCTGTCAGCCGGCGCCGATTTTCGCAGTAGCGACAGCTGGCGACTCTGCTGGGGACTTGATAGTTTCCTAGGGATCCAACGTCCCGAAAGCGAGTCAATTTTGGGATCCAACGTCCCTTAAGAGAGTCAATCCTAGCGCTTGTTTGCTTGTCTATTGGGGCTTATTTATCGATATTATCTGTTGCTGTTGGGGTGTTACGGGTGTTCTATGATGAGAGATAAGCCGGACCTGGGCTTTAGTGCACCATAGACTTAGAGTGGAAATTAGTGGGCGCGTGCTTGCTTTGCAGGCACTAGTGTCTCATGAAATCCACGCTCAGACGAGGTTCATCCGGTTGGCTTCACTTTCAACCCTTTGGGTTGAGACGGTTGCTGGTTTGGTGGATTGTCGACTCTGGGAACCGGTCATTTGGAAGTTAGCTAAGTGAGGCCTCTTCAGGACTCGATGATGCCACTCCTCCTGGGAATCGTATCGTCAGTCTTGAAAGTCTGTGACGCTAACGACCGCATAGGATGCCGTACCTTGTCAGATATAGGTCCACACCTGTGAGTGGGGGGGTTTTTTTTGTGGGAAACTTGACTTTCAACCTACCCGTTATTCTGGTCTTCTTTTCAGAGAACGTCTCCGTCAGCAGTGCAGCAGTATTTAGATTGTGTGGGAGCTGTGATCCCGTGTTCATTGCATTGCATTTGCATAGGCATCTTCGCATCATATTGCATACCATTCGCCAGCTAGCCAGAGCTCTTATCCAGCCGTTATTTTGATTCTGAAGGTGAGTATTGAAGACGACCAAGGGGTTGAAGCAGAGTTAAAGTAGATTTGAGCAGAATCGAGCAGTGAAGTCAGCTGACAGTTGTTGGTAGCTATGTCAGAGAGCAGCTTCCAGTTTGTTGATACCTTGTCTGGTTTCACCGTGGCGTCTAATCCTCTGTATGGATCTCCGCACGACGAAGACTTTCCGCAAGTGAACAACCTTACTGCAGCTCAGCTTGTGCAACCATCTGTTGAAGACCAAGGTCTGCGTGAGCAGTTTGTCACCCGAGGTGAACGTTCTCCTTCTGTTGATGTCTCAGACTACCAGGGTTTTGCCTTCCCTGTGCCAAAGCCCCGAAGAGAGGTCCCGACAGCAAAGAATGAAGACCCATTAGCTCCCGTGTATGCTGAAAGGTTTCGTGCATTAGAGGAGAGATTCAAAGCCTTGAAAGGTAAAGACGCTGTTACTCCTAGTGCTGCAGATATGTGTCTGGTTCCTGGCCTAGTGTTGCCTCCGAAGTTCAGAATGCCGAGGTTTGAAAGGTACAAAGGAGATAGTTGCCCGAAGCAACATTTGGTGATGTTCTGCCGAAGAATGACTTCATTTGTGCACAACGACAAGCTGATGATTCATTGCTTTCAAGATAGTCTGACTGGGGCACCTCTGAGTTGGTATATGCAGTTAGAGCGTGATCAGATCCGATCATGGATGGATTTAGCCAGAGCTTTTCTGAAGCAGTACGACTATAATCTTGACGAGGCTCCTATTCGCATGCAACTGCAAGAATTGTCTCAAGGGAACAATGAATCTTTCAGAAAGTATGTTCAGAGATGGAGAGAATTTGCTGGTAGAGTGCAACCACCGCTCCTAGACCAAGAGCTGAAAGGCATGTTTGTAAACTCCTTGCAGAGCCCGTACTTCGAAAGAATGCTTCGAACCGCACCAAATTTCTCTGAGTTGGTAAGGACGGGAGAGCACATCGAGTATGGTGTAAAGACTGGAAGAATCCCGAATGTTTCAAAAGGTCAGGCCAGTGAAACTGAATCCCTCTGTAGCTCTCAATATGAAGATGAAACTATGATCAATGCGGTCCTGACAGATGTTGGATATCCTCAAGTCGAATCGGTGAGATCTGTTGGTTCTCCGTCTTCTCAGCGGTCAGTATCTTCTGTGTCTCGTTATTCTGGACAGACAGCTGTGCCTGGGGCACCCCATCGGGAACCTTATGTCGCTTCCATTGCAGAGCAGCGAACTCGTGGTCGAGGTTATCAGAATCAGCGTCAGAGCCAGAGCAGACCTCGCAACAACTTGGAACGAAGGAATGGTCCTTCTCACCCAGTGCCGATGCCGTATAGCCAGCTGCTACCATCTTTGATCCAGAAGTCTTTGGTGGAGCCGAAAGCTCTTAAACCAGTTCCAGAACCTTACCCTCCTGGGTACAATCCCCACGTTCAGTGTGGTTATCATGGTGGCTCTCCGGGGCATTCGACGGAAGGTTGTAAAGCATTTCAGGCGAAGGTACAGCAGTTGATTGACCAGGATCGCATTTCCTTTCGGGAAGGATTTCTGTTTGTTCATCCTAACCGCTCAGCTGTCTAAGCTCATAGACTCGGAAAGTATTCTCCAGCAAAAGCCAGTGGTTCAGACAGGCAGGCGCCTCAGCATTGGCAGTCCTCAGACTTTTATATCATTTGCATTTGTAGTTTCTTTTTCTGTTAGTTACTACCTGCTTTTTAAACGTTGTATGTCTCGAATGGTGATAATAATAAAGTGACTGTGCATGTTTCTGAATCAATCATGTCGCTGTCGCTCATTTACTGCATTGCACTGACACTTGCATTTTATTCACTCCACTTTTCCACTGTGACTAGCAAAGATAGGAGGGAGGATGATGAAACTAAACTCATAACCAATGATTGTATGCCTTCAGATAAGACCGTACCGATGACGTACAAGGCATTGTTTCAAATCCCCTAAACACTGGAGATATAAGGAGTTAGTCCATTGTTAACCACTTCGAGCCAGGAAGTAGAAGTTTTTTCGGACTTTTTAACCCTTACATCTTAACCCGGGGCAGGGTAGTTGTCAGTTAACTTGACCGAGCATTCAAGTCTTACAGAGGAGTGTTGTCTTTCAAGGACCAATCAGTTTATACCTTTCAAGAGGTCAAACCTCACCAATCAGGAGTGAGACAGTTACAATCCTTTCGGAGCAATCAAGACAACCAGCGTCACACGACTTTGTTCCAAAAGAAAGAAAGAAAGCCCGCTAAGTAAAAAGAAAGAAAAGCTAGAAAGCTAATACTTAGGCAAAAATCAGGGCATCCCGCTGGACCTCAAAAGAAAAACGAAAAGAACTCAAAAGGAGTCAGTCCAGGCAAAAATTAGGGAATCAAAAGAATGAAAAGAGGATTAAAAAGAAAATTTCCCCAGCAAATCACAAAGTCGTGTACACAGACACCGAAAGCGAAGAAAGAGTAACTATCACTCTAGAAGAAAAGCTTGTGAATTCCTTAATTGTGGTTCTTACCATTCAACATACCTCTCGAAGAGGCGAGCGCTTGTGCCAGGTTAACTGAACCTTAGGATCGGAGATCATCACGTAGAAGGGGTGGGTACAAATCAAAATTTGAGCCAAATATCCTTTGTTTCACGAACCGTGAACCCGACCACGATACAACCCTTAAAAGACCTAATTGAGGTAGGGTTAGTCTGAAGCGCATTGCGATAAGGTTGAGTAATCTGACTCCTTCTTGACTTGCTAGTCACATCCTTGTTGTATTTTTCACTGACCACGTAAGCACTACGTTTGAACTTAGGTTCATTCGTTACTCATAATCATTGCATGTAAATGAGTGACAGCTCAAATTTTTTTTCAAAACCTGCATAACCATTGCATTAAGACTACCATTCGTAGACAGACGATTCTAATTGCAGGTTAGTAGTTGGCATAGAAGAAATGCCAGCAAGAATAATCAAGCAGGGCTGAGTAATTCAGCAGTCTGAACCAGAATGGTGTATGTTGTGGAGCCCTGTGAATCAGGGGCATTGACTTCCAGTAAGTTCGGAATCAGCTAGTCTGAGAGCGAGTCCCGAAGTTTCAGTTGAGCAGGGGCAGTTTATTTGAGAAGCGGTTGATCAGAAGTGAGTCTTCTCGAGAGCCAATCAGGGGCAGTTATACAGAAAGCAGATACTTCCAGTAGATAATCAGATCGAGTTAAGTCGCTAGAACGCTCATTCAGGGGCAAGTCATCGCAGAGAATGTTGAAACCAGTCACTGCAGAAGTTTAATTGGAGATTGAATTCTGTTGTTGTACAGATACCGGGGCAAATATTCTCGAAGTCTTCTCGAGGCAAGCTGTTCATAGCAAGTACTCCCAAGAGTTAGATTGGGGCAAGTTGCTCAAGCCAGTCTTGTTATCCCCAGCTGAGTGTACTGGGGCAAGTTGTTCAAAATCAGCCTGTTTATCCCCAGCCGGAGTTGAGTATCGGGGAATCATGTCAATACCCTTATCAAAACCTGAACCTTTCAAATAAGAAGGCCTTGCTGTCGTTGGATCATTATCCTGCAGTTTAAACCTGTTGCGTGTCAGTAACCAGTCATTTCCAAAGTCCAATTCTCGCCTGGCAAACCCTTCCGTAAGCATCAGTTCCCGTCTGGCGCAATTTATTGTAAGTATCAGTTCTCGTCTGGTGCAGTTTATTGGTAACCAGTTCTCGTCTGGTCACCGTTTCTTCGAGTGTTGTATCAGTTCTCGTCTGGTACATGTCGTCGCGTAACCAGTTCTCGCCTGGTCAGCGTGTGTTTTAACCTATGTGTTATGCCGGTTCTCATCTGGTGTACGTTAGCTTTCAGCCAGTTCTCGCCTGGTTGTCTTTTTCTCAGTCTGTTATCCAGTCAGCCCTGTCTGATGTCCAAAACACAAAATCAATTCTCGTCCGATAATCTATTTTCCTATCAGTTCTCGCCTGGTAGTCTGCCTTTGAATGCTAGTTCTCGTCTAGTATTTTCCACTGTGTACATAATCCATGTTTATCCTGAACCAGAAAAACAAAACAAAAAACCTAAAGGTATCTGACACAGTATTTCTCAATGACCCGCATGTCGTCATGTTCCCCGATACGAAGCTCGACGGATACCAGTGCTCCGGTTAATGTTTGAATTCCTCGTGGATGTTGTTAAATCAGAATTGCCGCTCTTCAGTAGATGAAAGTTGCTTATTATCCCCGGAAGAGTCGAGATCGTATTTTACCCCGTATCAGAGTAGGATCAGAAGGATCCTCAGCAGATTAAGATCGACATCCTTGATAGTAGGGGCGTTTCCAGTAGTGTGCTGCGCGCAATTAATCCCGGTTTGGGTCAATCCCCGCAGAGCACAATCAGTTGCCAATGGTTTGAAGAAAGCATCCCCGAGCAGAGTTGTCTTTCTTTCCCCAGTGAAGTCGCCAAGCAGGGTTACCTTTCAATTTCTCCGGCAGAACAGTTATCCCCAGCGGATTTGATTTCCCGTTTCCAGCATTTATTTTGCTGAGATGGTTCTGTGACTTCAGTTCATCCCCAGTAGAGTTGGCATTGCCTTCGGCATTTATTTTGTCAAGTGGTTTTCAGGCCTGGTGTTCTCTGGAAGCTCGAGCTTGCATTAGCATTTGCATATATAGTCATAGCATTTATACAAACATATAGTATTTCCATGCCGTCTGGGCATCGCATTTTCAAACAGAACGCATAACATTTACATGTCATATAGGACATTGCATCATTTCAAGCATACGCATGTCGAAACATAGACCAGAATGGTTGCCTATTGGATTTCGAATTTGTTCACCTGCAGAGTTGTGTGGTTCAGCTTACCTTCTCCCCCAGCGGAGTGATTCTTCATATTTGGTTGTTACGTCAGCATCAGAAAAAACAACAACAACAAGGAGAGATTGACATATATCAGACTTCTGAAGTTGCCCCCCTTCGTCAAAATAGGTGCCAGGCAGTGCCCTTCAGAATTCCCCAGGAGAATTGTCCTCAAGTTCGCAGTGAACTGTGAGTTGACCAGATTTGATCCCATGAGAGAGATGGGAATCAAGGTGTTTGCTTTGCGAAGCATTATTTCAATACTTCTGGCGTCACACAGGTGTTGAAAAGGAGAAGAAAATTTTATCAGAAAATTGACCAGTTGTTGCCGTGACAGCCAAACTTCAGTTATTGGAAGCTATTCCTCAAGCAGTTTTGCAGTATATTCCCGCGGTTGGCAAATTTCAGGGTTCCATTTGTATTCAACCGTCATCTACCTTGAATGTTTGAAGGCTGAGCGCTCTTCACCCATTCAGGTCGAAGCCGCTTGAATAGGGGCAGCTGTTGCACCCCAAAATTTGACCAACCGGGTCTCGTATCTGGCTCGATGTTTCGATGCATAACCGCATTCGCATCTGCATATTGCATACATTGCATATTTTCATTTGTTTTGATTTTATTGGGATCACAGCTCTCGTCTCGCGTTTCAGGTGTTTTTAATCAGTTTTAATAGGTAGAATCGATTTTTGGGATATTTCGGTGCCCGTTTATTTTTACCGGCTATTTTGTTGCGCTCTCGCAGTGTTTTGTGTCGGTCGGTGCTTATTTTGTTCCTCTGGAAATTGTTGTGATTTTTCTGGATTTTATTGGCCATTTTTAGGATTTAATAGGATTTTTAATAGTTTTAATCCTTTTTTAAATAGATTTAATTCATTTTAGAATATATTAGGTATTAAATAGATTTTTGATCATTTTAAGATTTAATAAGTTTTTTAGGATAATATAGAATTTTCTAGGATATTAATGGTTTTTTAAATAGTTAATAGCTTTTTTTAATCTTTTAATATAGTTTTTTTCTTATTAAATAAATGAGTTTTTGTTAATAGAAAATTGATTGTTTTAGATATAGAGATTAATAGTTTTTTTTCTTTTATTAGTAAATAGAGTTTTCTTTTAATAGTTTTATTAGGGTAATAGATTTTCTTTTAATAAAATTTTAATATAGGGTTTATTAGAATAATTTTCAGATTAGTGGATTTATTAGAATATTATTAGATTAGTTTTCAGATTTAATTAATTGAGTATTAGTTAGTTATTAGGTTAGTTAGTTAGGTAATCCATTAATCATTTCCATTTAATCCATTTCTTAATTTTGTTTCACTTCATTTTCAGTTTTTTGGTGAGATTTTTATCAGTTTTTTGGTGGGCTTCAGTCCATTTTCGCAGCCCAATAAGTCCAGTATAATCCAGAAATGATCCAGATTTCTCCAGTTGTGTCCAGAACGTTCTAGAAGTATCCAGGTTTCTCAGCCTTTAAAAAGCTCAGCGCCACGTGTTGCAAAAGGCTGGCCCCACGTTACGTTGCCACCATACGCCACGCCATCATCCAGACGCTCCCTCTCTCACCCACGCGTCCCACATGCATCAAGCCCCCCCACTAACTCCCCCACGTGGCTTCACCATGACACCTCGCCTGAAAAGAGCCACCGGCCGGCCTGCATGGCCGGCGGCCACCCTGAATCTCACCGGAGTCACCCAAAACCCAGATTCCGGTCATACCTCAACCGATCCCCTTCATCTTCTTCTCCAATCACCTCTAAGATCATCATCTCCGATCGTCATCACCAATAGCCGCCGGAGATACCCCCCGGAAAACTCAAACCTAACCGGAAAATTCATGTGAGACCTTCATTTCCAGAAACTCTTCTTCAACAACCTTCGTATCTCCAGAAAACCACCGCGTACCTCCTTCATCCTCTCCAGATCTCCGCTCAACAAATTTCCAGAAAAGACCAGATTCTGCGTCAAGAATCATCAACCCTCCAGTCATCAACTAATCATCAACCTCCAAACTCCAGAAACGTCATCATCCAAGAACTTTGTTCAAACCCAGATCAAGAACACCTTCGAGTGTTCACTTCAGATCAACAACAAGAACATGCAAGGTCTTCATCTTCTTCCAATCTCCAGGACGAAGCCTCAACGAACTTCATCAAGTTCAGAAATCATCAGAGCATTCGGATCCAGATCCAGGTTAGACTTCAACGAATCTTCCTCGGACTTCCTTCAAGCATTTGCAACAAGATCTTCAAAACCTCCGTAATCCTTCTGAGTTTGACGAATCGAGCAAGAGAAACAGAAGATTGATGACTGCATAAGATTCTTCAGTTTTCTCTGGGGGTGATATTGAGTTGCGACGAAGAAATGAGATGAAGATGGAGATTGAGACTGAGAAAAGGTTTGAGAAGAGGGAGTTCTAGGATGGAAAACGGCGGCGCCATTAGGGTTTGCAAGGGGAGACGGTGAACAGCGAAAGGGGGGAATTGAGAGAAGGTTAGGGTTAGGGTTTGGTGTTTCTGAGTGGAAGTTAGGGTCGGGTTTGGGCTTGGTATCGCGAGGCCCAGTGTGCTTTTTTTTCATCCCACCGTTTTTGGCAGCAATCAATTGGGCTGGGCCAATCCCAGTTACAGTTTTATTTTATTTACTTGTATAATCCCTTGTACCAGTACACCCCCCTCCCCTTTTATTTTCTTTGCTCTATTTTTTTATGTACTTAGTTTGTTAGAAAAAAAACAATAAGGAAAGAGAATATTGAAAAAGAAAAAGAAAAGAAAATATTGAAAAAATATGTTGGAAGAAAAGAATATATTAAGAGAAGGAAAATATATTGGAAAAAATAGAAAAAATAAAAAGAGACTATATTTGAAAGAAAAAGAAAAGAAATATTCAAGAGAAAAATATATAGAAAAATATATAGAAAATATGAAAAGAAGGGGAGGAAAAAAATATTAGGTGTAATATTTTTTAGTGTATTTTTTCATAGGAGTTATTTTACGATTGTAGGATAGTTTAGAAGCCCATTTGTTAGGGGGCTATTTTCCATTCGATTTTTTAGGATAGAATAGGATAGCGTTTCCTAGGAGATTATTTTCAGTATGCAACCATTGTAATCACTTTTCAGAGATTAATAAAACGAGATTTGAGTTGTGGTCCCGAAGTAGCCGAACTACAGCTGCTCTGATTCTTCGTACCAGACGAAGATATGTAGGCATAGGATGCGATATCCTAGCGAGCACACTAACGACTGACTTTGTTGTTCTCTCGCGGCTGTGCGATCGAGACCTTCCCGCTGACGACTAATTGATACCCCTTTCTCTCTCTTGCCCAAATGCATTTGAGACCAAGCCGTAGTTTTGCCCATAGGTTCCCGACCCTGTGAAACCAGTTGTTTTTCTCACTGCTGTGTGAGAATGTTTTGTTTAGCCGTAGTTAGTCTGAACTACGTAAAGCTCTGATCTTCCATGCGGTGGAAGTATGTGGGCACAAGACGCGAGGTCTTGGCGAGCCAATTTTCCCTGTAGTCCCGAACTACGTTGACTCTGACTTTCTCTCTTGAGAATACGTAGGCATAGAGTGCGACGCTCTATCGAGTCAATTCCTTCCCTTTAGATTTAGCAACCGTAGATAGATTGTTTTGCATCCTTTAGACAACCCAAGCAAGCGTGGATCCCGTCGAGTACGACGGACGTGAGGGGTGCTAATACCTTCCCCTTGCGTAACCGACTCCCGAACCCAGGTTTTGGTTGCGATGACCATACCTTTTCCCCGTTTTTTGCGAGGTTTACTTCGAGCGTTTCCTTTCCCGCTCTGAGGGATAAATAACGCACGGTGGCGACTCTTCTGTCAGCCGGCGCCGATTTTCGCAGTAGCGACAATAGGGGCAAGTAAATGTAGTCTTTTTTTGATCATCATGATTGATAGGTATCTGAAAGAATCCTGAGTATCCATCTAAGTAACAGAAATGTGAATGTTTGGCTAGCCTCTCAAGCATCTGGTCTATGAAGGGTAAATAAAACTGATCTTTTCTAGTAGCCTTATTCAACTTCCTATAACCTATACACATCCTCCATCCAATTTGAGTTTGTTTTTCTATGGACTCGCCCTTTTCATTAGTTACAATCGTAACACCACCGTTCTTTGGTATGACATGTACTGGGCTTACCTAGTTACTGTCAGATATCGGGTATATGATTCCTGATTCCAATAGCTTTTGCACTTCTTTCTTGACTACATCGCCTAATATAGGGTTCAATCGTCTTTGATGTTCTCTAGACGTCTTACAGTCCTCCTCCATCATAATGTGATGCATACATATAGAGGTACTTATCCCTTTTAGATCGAAAATGTTGTATCCAAAAGCTGAGGGATATCTCCTTAAGACTTCCAATAGTCTTTCCGTTTCTAATTGTCCCAAATTGGCATTAACTATCATAGGTTTTTCTAGTTCAGTATCTAGGAATTCATATCTCAACTCCTTGGGTAATGTTTTAAGTTCTAAAGATGGTTTCTTAGGGTATGGCATTGGATCAGGTGAGTGTTAGGCATTCTCTTAGACTATCATCTTCATATGTCTCATGCCAGTTATCATCCTCGAATATTAGAGGGGATGGAATCTTAAGTACTTATGTGTACCTTGTTGGTTCCTTCTCCATTTCTTTCACGCATTCGTCGATAATGTCTAAAGAGAAACATGTATCAACTAAAACAAGGGCTTTCAGGAATTGGGCTAAGATAAACTCAATTCTTTCTTCCCCTACCTCAAAGGTTAATTTTCCTTTCTTCACATTTATTATGGCTCCAGCTGTTTCTAATAACAGTCTACCTAGGATGATTAGTATATTAGAATCTTCCCTAATGTCCATTATCACGAAATCTGTCGGTATATAGAACTGACCTATGCAAACTGGAACATTTTCTAGCATACCTACTGGATACTTAACCGAGCGGTCTGCTAGCTGCAGAGAAATTTTCGTCGGCCTAAGTTCTCCTAAATCGAATTTCTTACATATGGATAAGGGCATTAGACTAACACTGGCTCCTAGATCACATAATGCTTTATCTATGATAGACTTTCTGATTACGCAAGGTATGGAAAAGCTACCTGGATCTTTTAGCTTATGAGGCATGTTATTTTGAAGTATAGCGCTATACTCGACAGTGAGCATAACTGTTTCGTTGTCTTCTAGCTTTTTCTTATTCGACAGGATCTCTTTGAGAAATTTAGCATATGAGGGCATTTGTGTAATAGCTTCTGTGAATGGTATAGTTATATTCAATTGCTTTAGAAGCTCTATAAATTTCTTGAATTGTCCTTCATTTTTGGATTTAGTTGGTATTTGAGGATAAGGTATATGTGGTTTGTAAGGCGACAGAGGCACATAAGGTGTTTCCTTTTCTGCAGCCTCTCCGCTCTCATCTTTCTTCTCCGTATTTGATTTTTCTCCCTTCTCATTTTTCTTTTGCACATTTTGATGCATGGATGAATTTTGGATTCTCGGATCGACAGGTCCATCGTATTTTGTTCCGCTTTGTAAAGTAATAGCATTAGCATGACCTTTTGGATTTGGTTACGGATGGCCAAGAAATGCTCCAGTTGGGGCTGCTGTAGCTGATTGTTGTTGGGCTACTTGAGTGATTTGAGTTTCCAACATTTTGTTATGAGTGGCCACAACATCAAGCTTGCTTGACAGTTGTTTCACCAACTCGCTCGTGTGAGCATTTTGATTTGCCAAGTCTCTGTTTTACTCGGCTTGAGCATTCATAAAGTTCTCCATCAGGATTTCCAGATTTGACTTCCTAGGTGGTTGTGGGGGAGCGAAATCTGGGTGGAACAACAAATGTTGAGTTTGGTGGATGTAAAGCATTGTTATTCTTATATGAAAAGTTTGGATGATTTCTCCATCTAGGATTGTAGGTGTTTGAATATGGGTTTCCTTGAGTGTAATTCACTTGGTCGGTTGAAGTACCATCCAACACTTGACATTCAGTGTTTGTATGCCTAGAGTTTCCACAAATTTCACAGTTTAAAGTCACCGTAGCTATGGTAGCTGTTGGTGGTACTATTGCTAAACTTTCGATCTTTTGAGCAAGGGCGTCTACTTTAGCATTGACTCGGTATATACCATTGACTTCATGCATTCCTCCTTTCAGAGTTGGTCTCTCTATACCAGTGTGTTCACCTCCCTGTTGGAAATGGTTTTGAGCCATAGTCTCTATGAGTTCATAAGCTTATACATACGGTTTATCCATTAGTGCACCTCCTGGGGCTACACATAAGTTCATTTTGGTGTTGTACAACAGCCCGCCATAAAAGGTATGTATTGTCATCCATTCTTCAAGTCCATGGTATGGGCATATCCTCAACATGTCATTGTATCTCTCCCAAGCATCAAATAAGGATTCATTATCTTTTTGCTTAAATCCGTTGATTTAAGCTTATAGCATAGTTATCTTGCTTGGTGGGAAATATCCGGCTAAGAATTCTTTCTTCAACTCATCCCATGTCGCCACTGAATGGGATGGTAGAGACTAGAGCCAAGCTCTAGCTCTATCCCTCAATGAGAACGGAAAAAGTCTTAGTCTTATTTCTTCTTAACTAACTCTATTGGCTTTTACAGTGTCGACATATTGCACAAATATTGACAAATGAAGGTTCGGGTCATCCATAGCATTACCTGAGAATTGGTTCTGTTGAACTGCTGAAATAAGCGAAGGCTTCAACTCGAAATTGTTATGGTTAATAGCTGAGGCAACAATGTTGTTGTGTGGCTCTTCCTGTGATGGAACATCGTAATACTTTAGACGACGGTCTCTCGGTCCTTCGTCCATGTTTTGGGATGGTTCTGATTTGGTTTTTGAATCTGAATAAGGAATAATTGGTTTCGTGATGTTATGTCTATGAAGGAAATCGTTGATTCGGCATCTCAGAAGTACGTAACGTTCGATTTCGTTGATTGGTTGTTCCAACTCTTTGCCTCACAAGCAAGTGTCTGGCATACAATCGGCTAAATCGAACTGGAACATAAAATAAAAAGTTGTCTTAGTCTATGTTGTGCAACTGAATTACCACAATATTGACTAAATTAGTCCCTGACAACGACGCCAAAAACTTGATAGCGACTTTGCGTATTTTTCGGATTACTACTACAAGTATACAATCTATCGCATAGTTTTAAAAGAATGTCGAACCCACAAGGACTAATAATCAACCTAGAGTGATCAATTGTTGCGGTGCAAAGCTAAGGCTTGGTTTTTGCGCTAAAAAGACTTAATTAAAATGGGACTTGAAAAGATAAAGAAAAGGGTCCGAAGAATGATCCACATGCTCCTAAGGGACTCCGTAGATCTCGGGTGTTAACAAGGACTCAAAGCTATTCTGTAGGAAAAACTGGTTTAAAGATTCGATCTCACACTCTCGCGCTATTGACCCAACCACACCTGATGACCCCAAGATTTTGCTCTCACTCGCTCGGTAGTTAAAAGGCATGCTTTGAAAACTAGCAAGTCCTAACTGAAACCTGAAGCGCTCTTGCTGCATTCAGACTCAGTACTTGGTGTCTACTATCTGCCAATCACCTCAAACTCTCGCTCTGTTGGACACGCCTTGGTGTGTTTCTTACTCTCGTGACAAAACACTGTTAACCGGCCTCTCGCTTTCGCGATAAGACTGGATAAATTCTGGTTAGACACCAGAACCAGAATCTTAAAATAACTAAGTTAAACACCGATGGTTCTTATGGAGTCTCGTCGGGTGACAGTACTCAAACTATGGACTCCGACTAAACTACTCAGACATGTTCATCTCTAAACCTAAGACATTTATCATGCTGTAAATTAGAACATACATAATTGCGATTAATACGAAAGTAAAGTAATGCAGTAAAACAGAATTATAAATAAGCTGAAATAAATTGAAATAAAATAACTTCAAATGTATTACAATGTTGATCCAAGTGTGCAAACAGCGATTACAAGAAAGTAAAAGTACAACGGGCGGTAATCACTCGGTGTGAGGGATTTCTGCGTTAGTTAGTGAATATGGAAGGGAGGTCTGGCAGAATTTCGACAGCGCTTCCGCACGGGTTCTTGGATTGCCTAACTATGACATACCAACCTCTATTTATAGAGGGGGTGGTTCCTAAATAATAGGAGTTGAAAACTGCCTCAGAACTGCCCAACTATTCTGAAAAACTGCTCCCGTGGCAAACGACGACAACCGTGTGCTTAATGGCGACCACCATTAGCTTCAAATTGGGATTCCCTCCTTTTCTTCAATGGCGCCTTCCTCAGGTAATGTCGAGCGTCATTGTCCTAAGGAGGCAAGGATGTTGCTTTTTGAGGGCTTTCTCCACCGCTTAGCTCACTTTTCGATCCTTTTCTTCTATGTTGTTGATTTGACACCTGTCAAGTAAAAACAAAAGAAAAAGTAAGTAAACAACAACTAAAACGACATTGACTTGAATAAAGATGCACGAAATGAATTGAAAAGTGCGATACAAAGTCGAGTCATCAATCAACATCAAGTTCTTTTCTGCCTAAACTTTAGTGCTTCAAATCATTTTCATAATAAACAATTGGATGAAAAGGATTAGTTTGACATAATTATTTATCTTAGTCCCTGAGTATTTGGATGATGGTCGTACTTAGCATCCCACTCTAGTATTTGTCTTTTATTCAAAACATGATAAGTAACAGAATCTAGTTTGTTATTTAGTGGACAAAAATTATTAGTTGGACGTAATTATTCATCCTAGTCCTGAGTATTTGGATAATGGTCGTAATTAACCTCCCGTTTGAATACTTGTCACTACTATGGAAAACATATACAACAATGGTTGGAAAAGATATATTATCACTCAGGATCGACCGTTGTCACGTAGCATGTGGTTGTATATGTGTTACTTACAATCGCAGTCGTATGACTGTTATAGCAAATCTCAACGCGCACGACATATTACCTCAGTTACTTTAACTAACCATTGTAATATATTAAAGGTCTCATGTTTGATTCTCAGCAGTTTCTTTTTGGTATATATATTATTCTGAACAACGTTCACTATATAACCACGGTCATATTTAATAACCGTCGTTAAATTATCTGTTTTTTTAAAATACATTTTTCTGCCTTTTGAAATTTTTTTATTTGTTAACCTGTATTTTTGTGAGCCGTATCAGAACATAAACAACAATTGTATCATAACAAATAATTGTATTGTATTACATCAAATCCATACATTGAATTAAGAACCAAACATTTTATATATATATATATATATATATATATATATATATATATATATATATATATATATATATATATATATATATATATATATATATATATATATATATATATATATATATATATATATATATATATATATATATATATATATATATATATATATATATATATATATATATATATATATATATATATATATATATATATATATATATATATATATATATATATATATATATATATATATATATATATATATATATATATATATATATATATATATATATATATATATATATATATATATATATATATATATATATATATATATGTCGCACCCTGATTTTTGACCCTAAGATTCCACCTCTGTATCTATCTACTTTTGTGTGCGACTAACTAACTTGTGCAGGTACATTATTTTCGAGTGTGGATGATACTCGCTCTCACAATCAAGCATCCCAAAGACGTGTTGATCTCGATGGTTCAATTTACTTTGGCTATGCATTGGCGTGATGGATTCCTCATGTTAGTTTGTACTTGGAAAATTATTTGTTTTAAAGCTGGCCTACACTAGATGACTTCCTTGCTTAAAATTCAAGACTCAAAAGTCCTCAGAGTGACAATCAAGACTCATGATTTCAATTCATCACAAGTTCTGATATGAAGTTCATGCTTAAATACAAGACCTAATCTCGGCGAAAACCATTCTCATTACAAGGTCCACTCCTAAATTCAAGGTGCCGCCATTTCCTAGTTCAATGATGTTACACAAAGTTGGTTCAAATTAATCCACTCAAGGACCCATCGGTTATGCCAGGCCCATTGTCAAAGTTGTTATATTAAAATCCAAGAGATAAATTTGTTTGTTATTTATAACCACGTGAATATATTCAAGTCATAAGAGAAGAAATTTCAACTATGAAGGCATAAAGGTGGAGAATGGTGAAGGCTCACGAATCCCATAAAATTCTCAATTCACCCACATTTCAAAGACCAGTAGAAATTATTATTACAAGAATTCGGATTCAAATTGCAAGGCTTGCTAGTCTTCAACCACGACCGACAAAACCTCACAACTGTAACTCGGAGTATGTATTTTCGGCACTACAGGATTATACACCATTTGCATTCACAAAAAGCTTTCCTATTTTTATAACCAAGCAACACATTTTAGTAAAAAAAATAAGAAGAAGAGGTCGGTTATACCAAATGAAAGTCATATCACTTTTACCATTATGGAATAAATGACCATCATACAATTGAAGTTTGAAATACATTTAAAAAGTGATAAATGACTACTACTACAACTGTGCTGCTACGTGGATACACTAAAATAAGCCAACTCGGGTTAGGAACAAATCTTCTCCATAACGCTACTCTCCAAGAGTACCAAAATATATTAAACAGCTAAATACTCATGCCATGAGTACCCACAATTATGCTCTCGTGACGTTTGCCCCAAGGATACACTTGCACTGCTCACTATCCCCCCTGCAAATATACATATGCTGAATTAATGACTGCCTGTATATTGTGAGAACTAATGTGAAAGGTTGTTGTCATACAATCGAATGTGCCCAGCAACCTCGCCGCTGCATAGGATTAAACAGAATTATTAGCAGAGCATTTGGATTCATCAATCAAATTTAATCCTCGTAATAGGATGTGCTTCCTACCTTCCAAGACAGTCCCTAGCAAGATTAGAAAATTTTCAGCACAGTTGCCAGAGGTAAAAATGAATTTAAAGCTCGTGAGAATGCTAATGTCCTTACCAAAAGCGAAATGGATAAGCCAACCATAGCATTGTCATACCCCAATACCGGGTACGTACAGGCAATTACAAGGAGATATCGCCAAGGTAACTACGGTTATCCAAGAGCAGCTGCAGGCCTTTCATCATAACCAGTGGGCTCCCCACACCAGCACCTCAATGATGGAGCACACATGCTAAATTCTCTGAATGCTACTTATGACGGCAAGTGTTGGCACTTCTTTCAACCACTGGTTTTCCTGGTATTGAGAGGGAAGCCTTGAAGCTTGATGTTGAACACGTAAACCCGCTGCAGGTAGAAAATGCAAAGATGGTTAAAAATGCAGATACAATCATAATACAATGAAGTAAGCAAGGACACGGCTGGTCCCGAAGTCTTCAATATCACAGAATAAAGCCCAGACTTATCAAGTCATACTCGTAATTTTGACCTGAATGATGACGAGCTTACAAAGGAGATGAACGAGCAGCCATTGATTGAAAAGATGACATCTGATGATTGCAGATAATATTTTTTTCCTGCACCACAAAAATACAGGAGTTAAGAGCTTGTAACCATGGAGAATCTAGCCATAATACTAAAAATACTTCTATGGACTGCAATTTTGATTTAAATGAGCCATTCTCATTATCAGACCCACTTGAAGCATATGAGGGAAGGGATATGTCGGTAGATTTAGAAATTTTGTCTCACCCAAATTATCTGGCTAAAGGTAATAATATGAACAATGAAGGAAGTGTCATTGAGAATCTCCAGGTTGGAGAAGTTTCTGAGAAATTCTGAAAATAGGATGTTGACTGACTTGAATTTTCCTGAAGTTGCACCTGACTTAACACTTGAAATGGAAATACCACCCTCTAAGGAAATACCGCGAAAACGACAACCAACGTGCTCAAACATTGTCACCATCATCATCTGAGACAACCTAGCACAACACTGTTTTGCATATCACGACATCAACGATATTACGAACACAAAGCAAATCACAATATATTAATCACTATAATGCTGAATATCTGAACTCACCATGTTTTCCTCTAGCGGATTTTTCTCATGTTATGGGAAAGAACAAAGATGAACTCCTTATAATGGCAAAGGGACATCAAGTCAAGAAAGATTTCTTCTTCAAGTGCAGAGCTGACTTTAAGAAGAGTCTCCTTTTTCTGATGGAATAAACACCGAAAAATCATACAACACAACTTGAACACCCAGGGTCGAATTTTCAAGGGCCTTTGTATCAACCTGGAGGAAATGTAGTATCATGAGGAGCTTCTTCGCCTTCTCCAAATGTAAATGGTGGCGGGCTTGCTACGCCAATGTATTGGCAAGGATATTATGGTGCCCTAAATGGACTTCCTCAGTTACATCAGCAAACTTTGCTACGACCTCCTGGCTTATCCCTGCCTTTATTTTTGCAGCAGCCAATGCCTTCATCTTTGCAGCAGCACATGCCTTCATCGTTGCAACAGCCATTGCCTTCATCGATGTAGCAGCCATTGCAGTATCCCACTATGATGTAGCCGGCTGCAATAACCATTTCCTTTGTTACGCATTTGTCTTCTGGATTTGATCTCGACATGGGCTGCGAACCAAAACCCATCAAAGGCACAGTTGGACAGAAGACAGGCTTGGCGTGTATTTGTTAAATCTGCTGAGACTATTTATGAGATGATTCAAGCAACAATTGCATTGGAGGATATGATTAAGACGGATTTCTTAAGGAATGACTGGTGGTACTGGTAATCATTCTCAGCTTTGCCAAAACCACTAAACCACCTGCATCAGGAAGAACCAGCATATCATATTCGAGAGGTTTCCCAACCGCTAAGTCTATTTTCCTCACCTGCAAATAATCAGGGACATTAGTAGTCAATGCATTCAAGGACAAACTATTTGAATTGAATAGTTTGGAATAAGTTTAAAGCATGTCTGAACCAGAATAGAAGGATTTCAAATGCATTCAAGACATTTTATTTTCTTCCCAGAATGGAAATCGTGTATTTCAAAGCAAGGAATCAAGGCTGGTGTTTCTTTCTAAAACCGTATTCGACAACAAATCACCACATTCACTCTCCTAATTCCAAAATTAATTTTCTCCTCCATATAAGAACAGAACGACACACAAGAGAGAGGGGACGAAAACGAGTTGGAAATATCCAATTCAAGGAAACCTATTCATACAAAAAAAGCAGACTCAAACTCAAAGCAAAACAACAAGATTCAGAACACCAATCCATTCGAAATTTTGAATTCATAAAGAAGGGGACACTTAGCTTTTGAAACCATCACCGCCGCGAATCATCCATCGCGAACCCACTTGCCATCGCCGGAGGAAACCACCGACCCAAACCCTCAATCTCCACCGAGAAGCCACCGCAAAGTCACCGACGAATCCATAATTATCGTCACCATGGGTAACCTTCTCTCTAAGCGATATTTTTATTTTTGCGGTTGATTTTGTTTTGTGTTTTCGTTAGGTTGTATGACAGCGGAGAAGCGAAGAACAGATGAGAAAGAAGTGAAAACGGAAAGAGAAGATGAGAGAAGAACGAGATCGATTAAAGAGGGAGAAGACGAAGAAGCTCGGCCGAGGAGGGGTCAATTTGGGGGGATTAGGGTTTGGTTCTTTTGTTTTTTTTTATTTTGTTGTAATCCTGTATCAGTGAACACACACACTTACCATGCACCTTCGCACATACAACACAAGGATCTCCAACGGATCCCATCCCACAACCAATATTGCGCTTGACCACCGTAATCCGTAAGCCCGCGTCACACTGAATCAAGCGCCCCACTAATTAATTCCCTTATCTGCAATTTAATCTACTAATCATCACTTTTTTTACTAATTAAACTTAATTAACGTTTTATTTAATCAACTTTAATTAAAACCAATATAACTCTTTTCTTAATTAACTTTTCTCTTTTTTTTTATTAATAAATTCAATGATATTAATTTATTTATCAATTCAATGATCTCATTTTAATTAATAAGATATTTTGTTTATATCCTAAATAATAAAAATTCATTCCATATTTAAGATAACTTTTAAAAAGAATAATAATAACCAGCCTTGGTTGATTTAAATTAATTCAAATTTTTCTTAATAACTATAAAAAAGTCTTTATTCAACAAATCTTTTAATAACTGAACTTTTTACTAAAAATCTTTTCCTTTAAAAAAAACATAACTTTAAATAATAATAATGACCCCTCTTCAACTTAAATTAGCATCTTTTTATAAATAAAAAAAAATTATTTACTTACTTAATAATAGATGTAAATAGGAAAACCCTTTTATAATAAGCTAATTGAATCTCTTTTATGATAATCTTTTAAGCTATTATTAATCTTTGTCTTTCAAAATCTCCATAATAATAAAAGCAACTCCTTTTATTTTATTTCATAATCGATAAGTTAATTCTTCATAACAGTCATAATTTTATAAATTATTTCACTTAAGTTTTTTTTAGATAATAAAATTAAATCATTATAGCATTTTACTTAAAACCTTAGAATTCAATTTATATTAATCTCACTAAAAATAATCAAATAACCTTTTTTCTTAAAATTGATCCATCATCTAAACTCCTCCCTAAAATCAAATCAATCAATCAAAATCAATTCACAGCGTAAATATAATCAATTGTGCACGCTTATACTTGCACTTCACACTCACATTCACGACACTTTCACTCTCACACACTTCAGCGCTTTCATGCGTATGTGTATGACTTTACCCTTTTAGCATTTTATCTTCCGCAATTTAACATTACCGCATTTTATATCCTCGCATTGCATTCCGTCCAAAGGAAGAATCTGCACATGATCCCAACAATCGTGCGTATGCATTCACATTTGCATCATCCTCCCCTTGATCCTTGATCCCATTCAAGTCGATCTCCTAGGATAGATCATACCCCATAGGAAAGACCTTTATCTTTACAACTTAGACAAAAACAATCAACACAACACAAAATATTCAAACACATTAGAGAAAGATGCCAAATCATCTTAAACGAGATAAAATCTCCACCCCACAACAATACAATCAACATGTAGGGACTTTGCCTTAAGAAAGATAGAGGCGTACTCGTCAAACAATCCGAGTACCTGAGCCCTTTTCTTAAGACGATGCAAAGACTATTTTCCTACAACCTGTGGCGGTTAAATCTCCCTTAAAATGTCAACTCATCTCTTCTCCTAAAATCAATCAATCAACTATCCTAAACCCGTAGGAACTTTGACCATAGTCAAAGAACTCCTCTAACCCTTTAGGGGAACTACAAATACTCTGATTCCACTCCCGTAAGGATATGTAGGCATAAGATGCGACATCTTATCGAGTATACTTAGATAATAAACCCCTAGGTCTTTCAACCATTAGGCAGATAAACACTTAGCAATAAACAAACATAAAACAAGAGGTTCCTGTAGAGTACTACAGAAACTTAGGATGCTAGCACCTTCCCTAAGTTTAACCAACCCCCGAATCTATAACTCTCTAAACCTTGCATTTGCATTGCATTGTGGGAATTTCGATCTTTATTCCTTCCTTTGGACAAATCAAAGTTCGGTTGCAAAATGAATTAAAGATTCAAACTAATCAATAGTTTGGTATCCGATTTTCACCGCGACAATATATATATATATATATATATATATATATATATATATATATATATATATATATATATATATATATATATATATATATATATATATATATATATATATATATATATATATATATATATATATATATATATATATATATATATATATATATATATATATATATATATATATATATATATATATATATATATATATATATATATATATATATATATATATATATATATATATATATATATATATATTACATCAAAATAAAAATGACACAAAACAACCTATAAATATTATATAACATCACATAATTGTATCTTATATAGTGTTTTGGTTTCTTTGTCTCTTGGTGTCTTGACTTTAAACACCTACAATATCAAATAATCATACTTGTTAGTAATAAATATAGTTAGAAATAATAACTTACATTAAATTATGAATAAAGAATAAAATATTTACTTGTTAATTTCTTATATGCCTTCATTATGATCGATACAAATAGCATGCACATCATCTCTATCAAATTCATCATAGGTGGTAGGCGCTTTTGTCATGTAAGAAGGAGTAGAAGGAATATCAAAACTTTCATCACTATTAGGAATACCTTTTCCTCAGAGAATGATTGTCCATTTCCCCGATGTGTCCGAAGGGTCAGTCATATAGTAAACTTGTTTTGATTGTGAAGCCACGATGAATGGTTCGGTCATATAATTTTCCTTGCCAAGGTCAACCCCGGTGAACCCTAAGTCATTAGTTTATACATCATTAATATTATTGAGAATCCACTTGCATTTAAGTAAAGGCACTTTGAAGATAACATAATTAATCTCCTCAATGACACCATTGAATGCACTAGATGCCAATATTGGATTCTTATCTTTCGAATTATAGAAATACATGGATTCGGCCTCAACCATAACTCCACTATTTTGCATTGTACTACAATCATCTTTTGATTTTGTGTAAAAGATATAATAACCAATGTCATATGCAGTCTAAGTTATCATATTAAATTTTGGCATGAACGAAAACCATTTAATTGTCTCAGATGCACTATGATATTTTGGTATCCATTTATTAAACCAATCTAGGAGTTTCTTGTTATGCTTGATCAACAACAACTTGTCACTCATTTGTGGATATCTTTTATTCAAAAGTCTTTTATGAGTAGCCACATAAGATTGAACTTCTTCAAGATTATTCAATATATAGAAATGTGCCTGAATAACTACATCCCGAGCCATTGACTTAACATTTAAACCTTGAATACCTCTACCTTTAGTGTCAGCATGACAAGACTTTGGAATTCCTATAGACACTACTTTCGAGAAATAATTTATATAAAACTCAACAGCTTCTCCTGTGATGTACCTTTCAACAATCAAAGCTTTCAGTCGATGATGATTCTTTGTATATCCTTTAGAAATCTTCATGTATCGCTCTATTGGATACATTAACCTTAAATAAACTGGACCACAAATTCTAATTTATGTAACTATATGAACAAGTAAGTGAACCATAATGTCAAAAAATAATGGAGGAAAATACATCTCTAATTAACACAAGATTATGGCAGCTTCATCTTCCAATTCATATATTTTTTAAATCAAGAACTTTACTAAATATGGAATTGAAGAACAAACATAATATGGTTATAGTTACTCTCACATTTTTTGGTAGGATGCCACGGATAACCACTGGTAGAAGTTGTTGCATCAAAACATGACAATCACGAGATTTTAAACCAATTAACTTAAGATTTTTCATTGATACAAGTTTCTTGATGTTTGATGAGTAACCTTGGGGAACTTTAATACCATGCAAACACTCGCAAACAATTTTATTTTCCTTTTTACACAGAGTGTAACAAGCCGGAGGTAGATAAGTTTTTTTCCCCCTTTTTTTATTGGAGCTAATTGTTTTCGTATACCCATTGCTTCTATATCGAGACAAGATTGCTTACTATCTTTAGTCTTACCTGGAATGTTTAGAAGTGTTCCAATCAAACTATCACACACATTTTCTCAACATGCATCACATCAAGGCAATGTCTTACATCGAGAATTGTCCAATATGGAAGATCAAAGAACACAAACCTCTTTTTCCATATATTTTTATCAGGTGGCCTTTTTTCTTTTTCTCACTTTCCATATACAAAATTAATGTGTTTTTGTAAAACTTCATCCCTGATTAAAGGTCTAGGAGCGATATCAAACTCTTGCTTTCCATTAAAAGCCTTATGTAAATCTACGATAAGAATGGTCGGGTTTTAGAAGTTTTTGATGGTCAAGGTAAACAGTCTTTTTTCCAAACTCAAGTTGGTGTTAACAGGTATCATATTCATAAATAGGACACACTTTTTGTCCTTTGACACTATATCCAGCCAAATTATCATATGCAGGAAAGTCGTTGATTGTTCAAAATAACATTGCATACATCTTAAACGTTTCACCATAATATGCATCATCAACTTCAATGCCTCCCTCCCACTAAAATCTTAAATCTTCAATTAATGGACTTAGATAAACATCTATGTCATTTTCAGAATGTCGTGGTCTAGAAATCATCATACTTAATAACATATACTTATGCTTCATGCACAACCAAGGAGATAGGTTGTAAATCGTGAGAAGAACAAGCCATGAAGAATGGTTAGTACTCAGATTACCAAAGGGGTTCATTCCATCCATGTCAAGCCCAAGCCTAAGATTTCTTGGCTCAGTGTCTAAATCTAGAAACAACGAATCAATTTTCTTCCATTGCAAAGAATCAACTACATGGCGTATGTTTCCATCACATTTTCTTTCATTTGCATGCCATCTAATATTCTTTGTGTCATTGGCATTAGCAAAAAGACACTTGAACTTTGAAATTATTGGCAAGTACTATAACACTTTAGCAGGAAGCCTCTTCCTGCATTGTCATTGTCATTGTCATCACCATTGTTGTCCTTCAGCTTGTTTTGCGACACCCCACATTCCAGACATTGATCCAAATTTTCATACTCTTTCCTGTATAATATGCAGTCATTAGGGTATGCATGTATTCTGATATACTTCAAACCAATTGGACACACATCTTCTTGTCATTATAACAATGATTAGGAAAACGATTATCTCTTCATTTTACTTTTTGCACCTTTAATTTCCGCTATTTATTTTAAAAATCTTTTAAAATGAATTTAAACTATGAAAATGATCCAAAAAGGTTTTTTAAACTCGAGTTTTTTTCAACCCACAATTCACTCCCTCTTGTGTGTGGAGCCATATGTCTAACGAGACTTCTACTTCTACACTCGCTCGCAGAAGATTCATGATACGATGACATGTAGGAAACACATTAACACACTATCAACCATAACACGCTCCTCCTCAAGTATATCCTAATGAGATGACCTAGGTGGATCTCCTAGAGCATCTGGTGTCATATAAGGATGCGACGCTTTGAAATACAACTGAACATAGTTCTATGCACAACTCCAATCGCTAAGAGCTACACTACCTTGTGCATCATCCAATACCAGATGATTAAGGTAATCATCCTACATGGAATCTACGTCTGCGGACCAAAGTAAGACGGGTAAAATTAGAGGGGTCTCTTGGAACAAACTGCATATATCCAAATTGGCGTATGGCGCACTCAAGAATATATGAATACATCAGATGACCTAGGTGGATCTCCTAGAGCATCTGGTGTCATATAAGGATGCGACGCTTTGAAATACAACTGAACATAGTTCTATGCACAACTCCAATCGCTAAGAGCTACACTACCTTGTGCATCATCCAATACCAGATGATTAAGGTAATCATCCTACATGGAATCTACGTCTGCGGACCAAAGTAAGACGGGTAAAATTAGAGGGGTCTCTTGGAACAAACTGCATATATCCAAATTGGCGTATGACGCACTCAAGAATATATGAATACATCAGATGTGACTCACAAGCCAACCATCCAAAGTACAAGGCTATGTCATCCAAGGGACGCGTTTGAAGGTGATCATGGTACGACTGGAAGTGTATATCATATGCTACTGTGAGATCAAGATACACTCTGGAAGGCTCGATTTTATGATCCCCTCCGAGTAGGGCGAATTCACAAGCACACGACATATCCTCAGTGTAGGTATCAACATGTGACCAACCCGGTATGTGTGGGAAGTGATGGAGGATCCCTGGTTGAAAATGGTACATATAAATTATTAGTAATAATGTCGGATAAGTGTTATGAAAATGTAGAGAAACAATAAAGGATGCAGATATATTATCGCCAATAATATGCAACTAGATATGGTTTATTTAGTCTTCCACATACAACCTTCAACTAACTTGGAGTACAGGTAGACCAAACAAGTGACCCCTTAGTTCTACTCATGAATTCTCTCAAAGTCAATAAAGTATCAGAGGTAAACCATATCCACGTGATATACACTCTTGTCCATGAATATGAACTTGCCAAGTACAACATGTATGCTCTCAATGCATATGCTCTATGTTGCATAAACTGCTCATGATCACCATCCACCTGCTATGCTGATATCAGCTATTGTGCATACAACCTCTCCAAGAATCCAAACTTAGCATGACACCCTCAAGTGTCTTCCATCTCTTTCAGAGCATCCCTTGGGTCAGCTCCGAATAATGTCACCCCATCTCTAGTTCCTCATCTCTGATAATCCTGTCGTGGTCTAATAGTCTTCCCTTTATCCGAAGATGCAACAAACATGAGATGTTGTCCAATGTGATGGATATCTCACCATGTGAAAGATGAAAAGATGACGTCTTAGAGTGACATCTCTCAACGAACATAGACAACATACTATGACCATTAGTAGAATAATCAGTCTTGCATAAGTCTCGCAACCTAGATAGTTGCATCACGCCGTGAAACCATTGCTCCTACTCCCGAGCCTGAGGCACCCTCATAATCTTCCGACCATGTTTAATGCATTTTAAAGCATCACAGTCCTGCAAAAAAAAATCACTGTTAGAAACTTCGAAATTTAAATCAAATGTTTTTCAAAGAATGAATATAATTGAATTTTACCTCTTAGTTTCACACATGTTTGACAACATGGTCCGAATATAGAGGCAACAATGATAAGTCAGACAGTCCTCCTCCAGATCCCTAAAAAATGACACCAACCTAGGGAGATGCATGAAACCTAGAAGTTGATGCCTCCACATCAAATAAACTAGAACTAATTGGTTGTTGTGAAAGTCTGGCTTTTACCCTACGGACTAATGCATTTGTGACACTTTGTCGAGCTTCAATCTTTCTTGGATATCTGCCATAATGCCTATAATCAAACCACATAAGCATTACATAGTAGAAAAAATCAAACCCAGATGAAACACAATGAAAATCAACGCAAACAATGTAGGCAAACCAACTACGAAAATGCATTTCCGAATTTTCAGAGAATCAAATGTTGAGCAATACGAAAGTGCATTTCCATATTAACCTATAATTTAGAAATAACGAAAATGGTAGAAATGTATGGAAATCCAATATTCTATAACATACTAATCATCTAAACTACCTATCAAACACATTCTTCAGTTAAATAATATATCTAAAATACTTATTACACAACCTATCAAACACGTTGCTAAATTTTTATAAAAAATAGAGAAATCAAAAGTATGGAGAAATAAAAAAACTTATCAAATGTGAGTTTGATGTTGCGCTCTTTGATTGGTTGGGCGTTGAAAGTATAAACTTATAAATGAGTTGAGAGAATTTAAGAGTTTGAGAGACTTTGATAGTTTGAGAGACTTAAAGAGAAATGAGAAAGGATAAGAGCTTAATGTGTGTTTTGATTAAAAAAAACATCTAGAGGTGCATTTCTTTTAGTTTTATAGAGATACATTTTTCTTATTACTTTTTGACATAAAATAATGAACAGACTCGATAACAAATCAATTGTGTGTGAATGAAATATATTCGAAAATATATTTCTACATTCTATGCATAATTTTAATTTTTCACTATAGTGTGAGAACAAACTTAAAATGGGAGAAACAACCCTATCAATAATACTACCTTTATTTTTTTTATTATAAGTCATTTTAAAAAAAAAATAAACCTTAATGTTTTTTTTTTATACTCTTAAATATTTTTTTAAAAAAATTTGTATTAATTAAAATTTAAAAGTAAAATAAGAGGGATTACTGTATTCATCTCAGCTACTCCACTCCATCCTATGAGCTGTGTTCCTCTGACCATCCGTCATCCATTAATTAAAAAAACTCTCTCTCTCTCTCTCTCTCTCTCTCTCTCTCTCTCTCTCTCTCTCTCTTACCTACACTACCTAAATCCCATACTCCACTGTCTTCTTCCTCTCTACCATGTTTCCTCTCCACCACAAAATCCCTCACTCCATATTCATCTAACCCTCTCACACATAAACTATGGCAAGCAAATGGAGAAAAGTCAAGCTAGCTTTCGGATTCAATTCCTGTATTCACATTCCTAAACAATTAGACGATTCCTCCCCATCTCTCAACACCGCCGCAAGATTCTCCGCTGACACCTCCGGCGACACCTCCGCCTCTAGTCTAAATATCCAATCACCTTCCTCCTCTGCTCACCGATTACCCAAATCCCCCAAGGTTAGCACCAGTTAACAGTTACCCTTTACTCTTTTCTATATAAAGTTTCATTTTTTATTCTTGCCTGTTTCTAAAGTTTTAACCTTTTTGTTTGTTCTTCTTCCCCATTATTGAATCTCCATGCTAGATTCATCTCATTATTTAGGTGTACACAGATTAATTATTATTTTATTTATTTATTTTTCAATTCCCTTTTGGCAGTGTAAGAAGAAAGTTACCATTACCAACACCTTAAGCTTAATTACTAGTAGTGCTATTATTGTAATCAATGGTCATGATTAGATGCACGTCAATTTCACCTATAATCAAAGGGGTAATTTTTGCTTTCAGTTGGGTGGTGGAGTGTGACTCATTCTTTTTTGACTATTCTGCATAACTTTTTTATTCTTGATTGTGTTGTTCTTAAACCCATTATTGGGTGGGGAATGGTTTATAGTGGAGAGGAGGACCATTTACTAGAAATGGTTTGAATTTAAGACACTTCTTGTATTGTCCATTACTTATTTACTCTTTAATTTTGTGCTTGTGGGTGCATTATATCCTCCCACGAAGGAGTGACATCAACACCAAACACGACACTAACACTAGATATGACTCTGATTGATAATAATTTGAAACGGTTAGATACCACACACGCCTTCAATTTGAAGTGCCGGATTATTTTCTGCTCATTTCCATTCTAAGAATGAGGAAATGAACAAAACAAAATGACCCCATAACCATTGATTGTGAAATTTAGCTTTGTGGACAAAGTAAAAGTTGGAATTTTATAGGATAAACAATATAAAATAAGATAAAATGCTACATCATTGAATAAATCATCTTTGATTTCTCCTTCTTTCGATGTCGTTTACTATATTTTATTAGTCAATGTCTAGAAAGCATCAATTCTAGAGCTGTAATTAGAGACTTTGTCTTTATATTTTTTTAAAGTATTGTGGTTATTGTGTTTATTATCCTTTGGTGTACTCAAAGGATTTGACCACTAAACGTTGACCTTAATTTTATCTTTCTAGTATATGTGGTAGATTTGATTGAGAATCTTGGCATCTAAGTGGGAATGTGTGGTAAAGATGAGTTATATTCTATTTCATCTTTTTATGCATTGGTCTTATTAGTGGGGTGGACCTACATTGAGACAAGAAGGCAGTGTTAGAGACACTATAATGTGCTAATAGTGACCTTTGCAAATATTGCATTCTTTAAAGACCACTTTACTGTACCACTGTTTAGATTTGCTTATTTTATGAACTTTCTTCTTTTTCTTTTTTCATTATTTTAACCTTTCAACCACACTTAATTTTACAGTTTATATTTATTTGAACAATTGAGCTTCAATTTAGTTTGAAATCACAGTTACAAATCATTAATATTAATATATCTGTGTTGAAGATGCAGATTCTCTTCATTTGTGACAAAGATTAATTTAGGTTGTTGTTGAAGCATGAGGATGTTTTGTATTAGCATCCTAGAGTTCTTCAAAAGCTGAAAAGATTTATAATTTAAATGTTTAAAGCCTATGGGGATCTTAAGGTTCTGATACAGCTTTTGAATTGACTTATTTGAACAAGCACCCGAGATAATGTTTGAGAGAACTTATGAAAACTACTTATGACAGGCCTCTATAAGCTGTTTTCAGCTAATTTTTTAAAGTTTTCCAGGATATATTTTATTTTATTATTTGGTATAGAGATAGCTTTAATATATAAACACATATATGACAAGCGACGACCCATATGCTATAAACTCTTAATTAAGCTGTTCAATTTCGTTCACAGAAAAAAAACCTGTTTAATTTAGTGGATGTGGGTGCATTATTTACCAGTGTTGGACGGTATGAGTTTTGTGGAGTCTCTTTTAGTGTCTATAAGGAACTTGGTTATTGAAAATGAGATTCCTGTGTGGATTGACTATGTTGTGTATGCTAACGATTTTGCATCTAAAATTTGTTTATACTTCGATATATATAGTTTTCGAAACGATAATGGCAGTTGTAATTGTAATCTGTAATACCTTTTACTGAGATTTGCATCCATATGATCCGCAGGGAACTTGTGCAATATGCCTGAACACATTGAAACCAGGGAATGGCCAAGCCATTTTTACTGCAGAATGCTCTCATGCTTTCCATTTCCACTGTATCACTTCCAATGTAAAACATGGGAACCAAATTTGCCCTGTTTGTCGAGCAAAATGGAAAGAGGTTCCTTTTCAGAGCCCTGATTTACATCCTCGAAGCAGTCAATTAACAAGAGATAATGGGTGGCCGACTGCCATAAGGAGGCTTCCTTCTCCTACTCAAGTCAATACAGGCGGACAGATTTCGTCACTTTATCATGTTGCCGAACCGGCTATTTTTGATGATGATGAACCTATTGATCAACACACTTCAATTCCTTGCAACAACAATAGTAACGAGACTAATAATCACAATATAATAAATAAAGTTGAGATCAGAACATATCCTGAGGTTTCATCTGTTCCAAAATCAGCCTCTTGTGACGCCTTTGCCGTGTTGATTCATCTCAAAGCTCCTCAGTCTGAGAGAAAACAAAATATTTCCGGAAACAATACTGATTCATCACCACCTCCGGTTGAAAACTCTCGCGCTTCGGTTGACCTTGTTACGGTCCTTGATGTAAGTGGTAGCATGTTAGGTACTAAGCTTGCATTGCTAAAACGAGCTATGGGTTTTGTCATTCAGAATATGGGTCCCTCAGACCGACTGTCTGTCATTGCCTTCTCCTCCACAGCGCGCCGCATCTTTCCTCTTCGGAGGATGACTGAAATCGGGCGGCAAGAGGCGTTGCAAGCTGTTAATTCTTTGGTTTCAAACGGTGGAACAAACATTGCCGAAGGCTTGAGGAAAGGTGCCAAAGTGTTTTCCGATCGTCGGTGGAAGAATCCAGTTTGCAGCATCATATTACTCTCAGATGGACAAGATACATACACAGTCAATAGCAGACCAGGTGTCGGAGCAGATTACCAGTCACTTGTCCCGAACACCATTCATCGTAATAATAGCAGTCTAGGCTTGCAGATACCCGTGCATGCATTCGGCTTCGGCGCTGACCACGATGCTACTTCAATGCATTCAATCTCTGAAATATCAGGAGGTACATTTTCTTTTATTGAAGCCGAGGAAGTAATTCAGGACGCATTTGCGCAGTGTATCGGTGGACTGTTGAGTGTAGTAGTGCAGGAGGTACAATTAGAAATCAGGTGTATTCATCCTCGGCTGCAACTTAGTTCGGTAAAAGCAGGAAGTTATCAAACAAGTTTGACGGCCGATGGAAGAATGGCTTCGATTAATGTTGGAGATTTGTATGCCGAAGAAGAGAGGGACTTTTTGGTGACAGTCAATGTTCCAATTGATAGTTCCAATGATGAGATGTCATTGTTGAATGTTAAAGGTTTTTATAGAGACCCTATAACAAAGGAAATAAAAGCTTTGGAAGAAACTAGTGAAGTAAAAATCGAGAGACCAAACATAAGTAGAGAACTAGTCGTGTCAATCGAAGTAGACAGACAGCGAAACAGGCTTCGAGCAGCCGAGGCAATGTCCGAGGCAAGAATTGCAGCTGAACGCGGCCAACTATCTTCTGCAGTTTCCGTCTTAGATAGCTGTCATAAAACATTATCCGAATCTGTTTCTGCTAAAGCCGGTGATCGCCTGTGCGTTTCACTTGCTGCCGAACTAAAGGAAATGCAGGAGAGAATGGCAAACCAACATATCTACGAGCAGTCAGGAAGAGCTTACGTGTTATCAGGATTGAGCTCACACTCAGCGCAAAGAGCAACAGCGCGAGGTGATTCTACCGACAGCACAACTCTTTTGCAGTCGTATCAAACTCCTTCGATGGTTGATATGGTGACACGTTCGCAGACGATGGTGCTTGGTGCTCCTCCACTGATGAGGCGTATCCTTCAACCTGCTAAATCATTTCCTGAGAGGCACAGAAGATGATAATAATAGCAATGGATTTTGAAAATTCTACTCAGCATATATACATAAACTTGTGGGAAGGAAGACCCTTTAAGATTATTGTTATTTTATTTTTTAATTTTGGTTAAGGTGAGGGGGGTATAATTAAAAGGAAAGAGATTTTGGGGGGATATATATAAAAATTCCTGATTTTTGCCAAGGATAAAAGTGTAAATGCATAGGTGGGATAATTGGGTTATGCAGATAATGGCGAAAAGGGACAAGTGTGATTGAGTGATATGTATATAATTTACTGTTTTTCAGTTGAATTGCATTGCTTTGCACACTGGTGAGTTTTTTCACTTGATTATTATATGCATATTTATATGATATAAATTAAATCATCCTATGGCTTTTTTTGTTTGTTACTTTAGTTTCTTTTAGGTGCATCTGCCGTTTAAAGTGATTCTTATTGTTTGGATTATATAGCATTGACTTCCAAGGATTTCCACTAAGAATAAAATATATTGTTTGCTCCAAATCAATCTGGTCTCCTTTTTCTTCTTAAGTGTTTCTTTTACAGTCTCATTGTCTTGATTTAATGAGTTTCTCTTTGAAAATCAAAACCCAACACCTTGTCCATACAGGAGTGTAGAGATTAACAAACCTTACGCGCTGTCATTTGTATGTGCATGAAGTGTGACATGTCATGAAGCATCCCCTTGAAGGACCACCATTTTGAGGAAGAGTTTAATATAGTTGATCGAGGAAGAGTTTGTTGGAACGAGTTTGGTTATACAATTATCTTTAAGTTTTGATGATAATAAAATGTAGAGAACAATTTTGTACTCTAACTATTTTGTTAATTGTATAGTTTAATAGAAAATAAATTCTAATTTTGAAGATGTCTAGACTCTAAAATAAAGGATAAATTAAAGCGTGTTTACTAGGAAGTCAAATTTCTAAAATGTTAAGTCAATGTTTCTGCAAAGAAATTATCCAGATAGATTCTGATAAAGACTATGACTACCAGCATCTGAAAGTTTAAGAATTGAGAACTTCATAGACTCTGAAGTTTCACCAAGTTCTAAAGACAGGTTTTGAACTCTACTCAAATTTCATCAACGGTTAAACGAAGCCTTTGACAAGAAGTTTATATCCAAAGGTCAACGACTGATTACAGTGATAGAAGTATAAAAACAAATTTATTTTCTATCTTAAGTATTGTACTTTGTACCAACACAGTTTCTTACGTCCCATTATTCTCACCAACTCTCTGCTATAAGCGCAATTCTAATGTTGCAATAAGAAGTGACCTTTACACTGCTATTACATTGAGGATATTCCAACTTCATCATTCAACAGATCTATTTCTCCTTATATAAAAAAGTCTTGGAAGCTTGGAAGAGATATACACATATACAAGAAAAAGAGCACACAACACAACATTGGATTAGTCTGCTAAGTCTATATTTGATTCTTTGAAAATGACTCATGAAAAAAATGAGCAAGTCAAAGAAACTAAAGCCTTGACTTTAATCCAGAAATATGAATCTTTCAAAATGGAAGAGGATGAAATGATTGAGGGAATGTTCTTAAGATTTCAAACTCTTGTAGCCGGATTAAAAGTCCTGAACAAAGGCTATACCACTTCAGATCATGTAAATAAAATCATCACAAGTCTATCTAAGAAATGGAAACCAATGGTGACAGCACTGAAAGTGTCAAAACATCTGAACAAAACAACTTTGAAGGAACTCATAAGTTCTCTAAGGAGTCGTGAGATTGAACTTGAGGAGGATAAGCCTCAAAAGAAAATCAAGTTTATGGTTATGAAGTCCAAATGTAAGCTTGGGAAGACCTTGTTAGACGACGACAATGATCTAGAAGGAAGGTTGAATATATCACTTATTAAAAACAGAGTCGACACTTATTAAGATTTGGATTTTAAAAAGTTTTAAGCGGAAGCGGCCGAGGAACTATACTCGTCTAAACGATTGGTTACCAAAAAGATCGGATATACACAAAGCATATATGGAGTACCGATAATGACGAGAATTATAACTAATAGTTTGAACACAAATAAATCAGATTTTGTTCACTTAAAGTTGAACAGTTTCCAATGTGTGTGAAATATAAACCAATTGAAAAACAGCTCAAGTGTTTATGTTCACGCAATTAGTCGAACACTTGGTCTGCGAAGCACCTCAAATAAATTTCAATAGGTGAATGAAATGTTATGCTCTTCAATTACAATCAAAAGATTGTAATGAGATTTCTAAAAATGTTTCAGCACTAACACACACCTGAAGTTTAATCAACTAATATGTTTGCACACAAATTTAAAATTCAGCAATGAAAATAGTAAAAAGAGAGAACACCAATTTATTGAGGCAGTTCCCCAGTCGTCCTCGCCCGAGGCACGTCTGCCCTCAATTCTAAAAATAGAATTGAGACCTGTATATATAACCAGTTGCAAATTATTTTTACAAAAGAAGCAATAAAATTCAAACAATCAAACCCAAATGTTGATGCTGAGCCTATGCCTTATCTTCCCTTGATTCAAGATGAATCAAATCCTTCGAACATGATGAGTAAACCTCCGATTACGGCACCACCTTTGAAAAACCCTCGGGTCTTCAAATCTTGCCTGACTGATTTCAAACACCAACGATTTGAACCCAAACCTTCCTACCACAATCCTTCGGTTAACGCTACTAAATTGACAGAACCTTCCGTTCTTCAATTACCTTCGCTCGGCTGAATTTGTGAAGGAATGATTTGTGCAAAACTCCCAAAATCCAAGATTCTTGGAGGACAAAATCATTAAGGTTTTATTCAAGAAAAACCCACTGATTTCTCAACCTAAATCTGATACACCAATTCTAATTTTGGACGTTATCACCTCGATGATGTAGAATACACAACAAAAATGATTATGTGTAGTTGTTGAGAAAATGCAAGAAAGAGGATGAAGATGATGAGAACCAAATCAGTGTATATTTTCATTTTTCTTGTTTTTTTGTGAAGAATGAACTAACTCAATATATATACAAAGTTGAAACCAAATAACCAACATAACAGTCACTTATAATGTTAAGCATAACATAAATTCTGTGAGAAACGCGTGAGAAGTCGACCTAAAACAAAGGGAGGATCGACCTGAGCTCTCCCGAATTCAGGATTATGTAGGAAACAACTTTTTGTGTCAACCAGAATAGGTCCATGCGTCGACGCAAAGCACCCCAATTTTGACAAGCACAAATGCACACAGTATGAGTCGATCAGAGGGCCGACGCGAGCTCTCCTGAGAGCAAGACATAAAAATTAACTTTTGTATGAGTCGACCTAAGCATGCCATGAGTCGACTCAAAGACTCAGAACTTGCAAAAATGCAGATTTTCATATATTTAGCTACTTCTAAGAGAACCTAATGCATCTCTAACTTGACCAACATGATCAAACTCATATAGAACACACATAGTATAGTGCTCTTTTTATATGTACCTAGACATGTTTTGACAAATGTTTGACACAAGAAAGATAACGTATGCATATGTGAATCGATGATATCGTCCAAAGTACATTTTTCAAACTATATATGTTTTGACATCATTAAAACAAGTATAACCAAGTATGAGGCACTTTGCCCTCACATACTTCCCCTTTTTTATGATGGAAAAACAGTAGAAACATAGTTGAGCATATTGTGTTGTATCATCCTCCCCCTTACTCCATGCATTTATCTAGAAATGATCTACATGTTTGATCAGTCTTGTAAAAGTGATTTGTTTCTACTTTATTTTCTTTTCCCCCTTTGACAACATCAAAAAGAAAGAAGATAGAGGTCAATGAAATAAATATTATAATGAGATAAGAGAATTCACCAAATTTACAACAGGATAGTCATTAACAAACATCCACATATAACGAAGTTAATGAAAGGATATAAACTGATAAATAGATAACCACGCAAATGATCAAAAGAAATATATACTATTACAAATTAACAATGATTCATGTCTTAATAAAAAACATAAGAAGAGATTAACACTAGAATGCGATGAACAATAGATGAAATGACATGCACAATGATATACAAGGATTCCTCAAGGCTTCCTCCCCCTAAAGTGATGGCCACTTCCGCGAAATGGATAGTTATGAGGTGGAGGAAGTTGTTGCTTATCTATCTGTTCCATATACTCTAGGACAACTCGATTAAGAGTGTTGAAATTGGTAGTGAGAACACGATGTTGACCTGCAGCAGATTCAACCATGCCATCAAATCGACCCATCACTGTTGTTGCGAATGAGTTGAAGTTATTCGTATGAGCTTGAAGTTGATTCTGCAAATTTGTGAACCCCTCATCCTGGGCAGTGATAAAATTTTGTTGTTCGAGCTCCATACTCCTCATCAGTTCGAGGAGTTTGTCATTGTTTTGTTGGGGACGCGAAGGTGATGGAGGCATGTAATTCCAATCCAGGGTTTCTTGATATTCCCAATTCGTTGCTTGAGGCATGTAGTTTTCACCTAATGTATTCCAGCCCGTGTGTTTCCAAGAACCCCATCCTTGGTTGTCATTATGTTCCAAACGGGGTGATTGATCTAGCCAACCATTGTTATTTTGTTCATCAGTTTCCATGTGAGTTCCACCCTCTTCTTCTTCTTCTTCTTCTTCTTCTTCTTCGTCTTCATCACTTTCATCAAATTCCTGCAGACGGGAGCTTGTTGCCTTAACAATAAATCTGTAGCAAGAATCGCAAGGATCCCAAATATAACCCATCATAGTTAAAGTCTTTTGACAAAACTCTTGGTCGGTTATCAAGGTTGTGTAAGGGATACCGGGTACAGCCACATTAACATTATTGAGGACAAATTGGATGAATAGTGAAAACAAAGTTTTTGATATTGATTGGAGAGACTCACTATACTTCTTGACTAGATAGTGAAATTAGGTTTTGAAAGAGACTTTGAGAAGAGGAGATGCAGATAGTAGCCTTGAGTAGGTGCAAAGTACCAATGTAAATGTTAATGATGATGTTGTTTGAATGCATAAAAAAAATTAAATGCATTAAATGGGTCAAGTAATTTGAATGATTCATTAAAAATAGAGGTTTTTCAGCAAAATCATGCGACGCGTCGACCCATACAGGTTTTGCATCGACGCATATTGTGAAAGCAAACATAGTGAGAAATTTTCAAAGTTTGAGTCGATCAAAGGGTCGGCCTGAGCGGACCCGCTTTTAAAACAAGAAAATTTGATTTTGTGAGTCGACCGGACTCCTGTGTAGGTCGACTCATCCAGTTAAAGACAACACAAATCATCAATTTGAAACATACAAGCATCAAAATGACATGAATAGATAGCATACTCAAATATGAAACATTCAAAGGGATGAAACATGCTTAATCATGCAATAAACATCAATAATAACACATAACTTGATGCATCAACTTACACAAATGAGGTGAATACGAAAGTTTGATAATAAGTAAAGATAGTACCTCAACTGCGATCGATGATAGATTCCCTCACATATGGTTTGGTTACTTCATTTGTTAGATAAAGATATAGACAAATCACATAAATAGAAAGCATGCAATAATGAACTCCTAAACATGATCCGAGATGATGTCAAGAACACCGAGTTCCCTACGGATGTGAAAGAAAGGCTCTGTAGCGAGTGATTTTGTGAAAATATCCGCAAGATGATTTTTGGTATCAACGTGCTCAAATACCCCATCACCTTTCTCCACATGATCCCTAAGGAAATGATGGCGTATTTCAATATACTTGGTGCGTGAATTCAATACGGGGTTCTTGCTTAAGCCATAAGACTTGAGCGCAACAACTACCGGCCATAACATATTCCGCTCCGGCTATTGACAAAGCAACAGAAACTTGCTTTTTGCTATGCTAACTCACCAAAGAATTTGAAAACAGATGACAAGTGCCACTTGTGCTTTTCCTATTCGATTTGCAACCGGCGAAGTCAGAATCGGAAAAGCCAACCAAGGAAAAATCATTATCCTTGAAATACCAGAGCCTGTACTTTAGAGTACCAGAGAGGTATCTAAGTATGCACTTTACAGCTTTCAAATGAGATTCCTTGGGACATGATTGATACCTCGCGCACATGAAAACACTAAACATTATGTCGGGTCGAGATGCAGTAAGATAGAGGAGAGAGCCAATCATACCTCGATACTTTTTCACCTCCACATCCTTACTATTCTTGTCTCAGTTAAGATTTGCACATGTAGGCATTAGAGTGTCAATCGCCTTGGAGTTAGCCATGTCAAAACGCTTGAGAAGCTCAAGGCAATATTTTGTCTGGATCACAAATGTATCCTCTTTGAGTTGTTTGATTTTCAATCCGAGGAAATAGTTGAGCTCCCCCATCATGCTCATCTTGAACTCGCCCTGCATTAATCTAGGAAACTCCTTAACCATATTCATGTTAGTTGATCCAAAAATGATATCATCAACATATTTTGTACCAAGATTAAGTGTTTTCCTTGACGTTTAATGAAGAGAGTTGTGTCAACCTTTCCTCTTGGGTACCCTTGATCAAGAAGAAATTTGTTAAGACGGTCATACCAAGCCCTAGGGGCTTGTTTGAGTCTGTACAAAGCTCGTTTTAACTTGTAAACATGATCAGGATACTCATGGGATTCAAACCCAGGAGGTTGGGCTATATAAACCTCTTCATTTATATATCCGTTGAGGAAATAACTTTTTACATCCATCTGAAATAATTTGAAATCTTTAGGACAAGCAAAAGGCGTATAGCCTAGAGTCAGGCAACCGATGCATAAGTTTCCTCATAGTCGATTCCCTCCTATTAGTTATACCCTTGCGCGACTAACCTCGCCTTGTTGCGTGTTATAACTCCATTTTCGTCCAGTTTATTCCTAAACACCCATCGAGTGCCAATTACTCGATGGTCTTGCGGAGGAGGGGCAAGGTCCCAAACCTCATTTCTTTTAAACTGATTTAGTTCATCTTGCATTGATAAGAACCAATGTTCATCGAGTAATGCCTCTTTAGGGTTTTTAGGCTCAACTTGAGAGACGAAAGCAAAGTGATAACAGAAGTCACTGAGAATGTTATCGATAGGATGGTCTTTAGAAGACTTTCAAGCTGGAGGAAGACCATCGGTGTTAGTCGGATGAACCTCCTCAATCTCCTCATGATGGTGATATTTTTCCTCCTTAACTTTCACTAATTTAGGTTGATCAATTCCTTTCTCAGTATCTTTGAGTATTTCTTCAGAAGATACACTTGCACCATGAAACGAAATACCTTTTCCGACACTTTTCAGATAAGTTTCATCAAAAGTGACATGAACAAATTCTTCAACTATAAGTAACCTCTTATTGTATATTCTATATGCTTTACTTGAATGAGAGTATCCAAGAAAGATACTTTCATCTGCATTGGAGTCAAATTTACCTAGACTCTCCTTACCATTGTTTAACACAAAACACTTACAACCAAAAGCATGAAGGTGAGACACATTTGGCTTCCTCCCTTTCAAAAGTTCATACAAAGTCTTGTTGGGAATAGGACAGATGAGCACCCTATTCAAAACATAACAAGCCATACTAATGGCATCGGCCCAAAAATATTTAGGAAGTCCACTTTCATTGATCATAGTTCTTCCTAACTCTTCCAAAATTTTATTTTTACGTTCCACAACCCCGTTTTGTTGAGGGGTACGCGGAGCGGAAAAATTATGATTAATTTCGTGTCTACCACAATATTCTTCAAAAAGATGACTTTCAAACTCACATCCATAATCACTTCTAATTGATATAATGTTTGTGTTCAACTTATTTCGAGAAACTTTAGCAAAATTTTCAAAGGCGGAGAAAGTATTGCTCTTGCTAGCCTAGAAGACAGTCCAACAAAACCTAGAGAAATCATCGACTATAACAAAACCATAGTAGTTACCACCTAGACTCTTAATTCTAGATGGTCCAAAGAGGTCCATATGAAGAAGTTCAAGAGGCCTCGTAGTTGACACAATGTTTTTAGATTTAAATGAGATCCTTGTTTGCTTTCCCATTTGGCACGCGTCACATAAGTGATCCTTTGAAAACTTGATTTTGGATAAGCCAATAACTAGGTCCTTAGAAACTACCTTGTTTAGCAAGTCAAAATTGACATGCGTTAAACGTCTATGCCACAACCATGAGTCCTCACTCATAGTCACGAGACATTTGTCGCTACTCAATGATACTTCACTCAAATCCAGCATATAAACATTATTTACCCTCAAGCCATTAAACACATCCCCCTTTTTATCATTATTTTCAATCATGCAACAATCTTTGAAAATGATACTTTGTATCCCTTGTCACATAATTGAGTAATGCTTATAAGATTGTGTTTAAGGCCCTCAACTAGCAATACATCAGAGATAGTAGTAGACGAGGGATTACCTACACTACCTTTTCCAAGTATTGCTCCCTTTTTGTTGTCTCCATAGGTTACAAATCCCTTCTTCTTTACCATAAAGTCAATGAAGAGAGATATGTCTCTTGTCATATGTCTTGAGCATCCACTATCGAGAACCTATCTTCTCTCCTTAGGCTCAAGACTTTGTACCTATAAAAACAATCAACGAAAATAGGTACCCAATTGTTTATTGGGTCCTTGGTTATGAGTGAAATCTTGGTTGCATTTAGGCAACCATTGATAAACCCCTTTAGGAACTAAAAATATCCTAAAGCGACATTTAGCAATGGTGTGACCCCTTTTGTAACAATACAAGCAAGTGAGGCTAACCTTTGTATCACTTTTGTTACCTTGATTTTTGATCACATATGTATATTTTTGATAAGGATAAATCATGCTTTTTTTAAAATGTGATCTATCAATAGCAAACGTGATCTTTGGTTCTAGAGCCTTGTCAAGTTTGGCTTTAAGAGTTCTAACCTCTTTTTGCCAAATATGACAAATATCACACCCAAAGTTTACTCATCTACTTCTTTCTTACTCAACATCTACCTTTGTTACTTCCACCATGGATGCCTTTAGAGCCTCTAATTCACTTTTGGAATCAAAGATCTTTTGCTCCAAATGAGTAAAAATTTGTTTGTTTGAGACCAACCGTTTAAGGCTTCCTTGGCTTCATGGTGTAAGGTATCAAAGGCAAGTTATAATTCTGAATGAGACAATCTAGTAGAGTTTTCATATTTAGCATGTCGTACTGTCGCTACTGCGAAAATCGGCGCCGGCTGAACAGAAGAGTCGCCACCGCACGTTATTTATCCCAATGGAGGGAAAGGAAACGCTCAGAGTAAACCTACCGCAAAGACGGGAAAGGAATGGTCATCGCAACCAAATCCTGGATTCGGGAGTCGGTTACGCAAGGGGAAGGTATTAGCACCCCTCACGTCCGTCGTACTCGACGGGATCCACGCTTGTTTTCTGGTATGGATTATTATTCTATCTACTCTACAGGTCTGGGGTTAAAAGAAAAGAAAATGACTCGACCAAGTATCGCACTTTATGCCTACGTATTCCCGTCTGGAACGAGAAATTAGAGTCAACGTAGTTCGCCTACCTACTGGAAAGGAGGGGAAGGTTGCTCGCTAGGATATCACATCCTATGCCTACGTACTTTCATACAGCCTGAAAGATCAGAGCAAACGTAGTTCGGGCCACGTACGACACAAGTCTGTTTTGATTGCTTTTATCTCCTTCTGAAAAAGGGTTTTCCTGATTAGCAGTCCAAGCGGACAAAAATTGACGTTTTGATGAGTTCACATTCTTTTACGGAAGAAGTGTCTTTTATTGTGTTTGAAATATTTATGGTGTTTTTCTGTTTGTTTTGAGAAAGAAGAGACAAAACTCTAACCTATGGTTAAAAAGGGAATCAAACTAACCTAATGTTATCATGCATGGGTTAAGACCTAATGTCTATCATATTCCTCTCTTGCGCAGAGAGAAACAGAGATCCTAAGGGATAAACGGAAACAGAACAGCATATACAATAAGACAGTAAAATATGCATGAATGCAACAATACAAGCGAGGCAAGGGAGTCCCACTCAACCTCGAACCTAGAAAACAATAGGCAAAAGCGAACAAAATTCGCTTTCAACCTAACAGATCAATTAGCAAGCAATACAGTCAGAGAAACTCAAACAATACATCAAAGACTTATAGACAGCAAAAATAAACAGCAAGCAGCAACCCTGCACAGCAAGCTCCATCATCTTCTATCTTCAAGTCATCTTCAAAACATCTACAAGCTTCGGTCAAGCATCAATCTTCATCTTCACAGCCTTCAAGCAAGGTCTCTATCTTCAATCTTTCAGGGCTTTTCTTCAAGTCCCACTCTCCAAGATGAGTAGCAGTTAACAAGATGAATTGGATGTTAAGCAGTCAGTTGACCACCAAAGGTGGCAGACAGACTGTTAACAAAGTGTAAAATGTTTCTCTCAAGAGTTCTATCTCTTGGATACTGTCACCAAGCCTTCCAAAGGAAGGGGGTGAGTATCCTAGAGAGACTCTGAATCATAGAGAGGGATGGAGGCAAACAAAGCCATCCATGTTTGTGAAGCAAGTTTCTACTCTAAGCTCTGCCTAGCTCCTAGTTCCTATGATCTTCAACAGCTGCAAGCAAGCTACACTCTTCATCAACTCTTGAACTGGACCTTCACTCCTTTTGTCTTCAATGGCTTCATCAACAAAGTCTTCAGCTCAAACCCATACCCCAAGCAAGCCTAATACCCCACACAATCAAACAATAACCCTAGAAAGGGCACACCATACAATCAATCAATTACAAAAGTATACTAAAATTATTAATATAATAGGGGAACTTCTAGTATTTTCTAAGGGATCTATCACTTACCCATAATACCCCCATAGTCCCATCTTCTAATTTGTCCTAAAAAAACCCAAAAAGAAACTATTTTGTTACACCTATGTTATATTCACAACCCTAATTGACTATCCTAATAGATTCTAACTAAACTACCTAAAATAAAGCCCTAGAAACTATGGTATAAAACCAAGGGACACCTAATATCCATATCTAGTTGTACTAAAAAGAATGGGGTGAAAATCCTAAAGGAAGCTCCTAAACTAAATTCAACAATTGGTAGCATCAACTAACAGAATTAAAGAAAGCAATTAAATGTAAAAATATACAAAAAATATGAAAATGAAGTAAAATGGCATTTTTATGATTTTATATTTTTCTAGACAGAAAAGGGAAAATGGAAAAAAAAGTCTCATTAAAAAAAATTCATTTTTCATTTTATTATGAATTTTTAAAGTTAAATGAAATTTGGAGAAAATTTAATATGAGAAATGATGAGGTGGGTGCAAGAAGTAATAAGAGTCAGTTATTATCATGATGGGCCCAGATATGGGGGTGCAAGGAGTAAGCGCGCGCCTGGCCCAAGGATTTCAGAAAATCAAATTAAAATCAAAAGAAAAAAGAAAATGCAACGGTGTGAATAGCAGTGAATTATAGTTCAAAATGTGATTGGGCTTGGAAAGGGGGTGGCGCTAGCAATGGTCATTAAAAGCCCAAGCTGGGAGCTTTAATGAAACGCAGCGTCTTGTACGCTCAGAATTCCCTCCAAATCTCGTTTCAAATCACAGCCGTCCGATGGCTTCTCAAGTCAATCTTCAAACGCATGATCTGACGGCTACCATTTCGTCTTCTTCATTGAGAAGGTTAGGGTTTTCAGAATCCATTGACATGCAAGCTTCATGCAACAGTATTCCACTCCTTCGTTCTCCTTCATCTCTTAACCAAATGCCATGATACAAAAACCAATTTCGCTCTATTTTCCACGTAGAATCCAACAGTAGCATTGGTTTGCATTAAAACTCCCTCTATCGTCCAAACCGAAAGATGTAACATCAAGACCTCAACATTTCATTAGGTTTCGATCATCACCAAACTCACCATTCTTTGTACAAAAACAATCCTTATGCCATACTGATTAAGACTAGCCAATTATCTAAGGTTCTAACAACTTAATCACTATGTTCTAGGTCCAAACCGAATTTACATGCACACATCAACCTCCATGAAATCTTGCCTAAAGCTCCAGAATCAATCATCTAACCACCTAAACCATGTTTAACCTAACAATTCTACATCATGCTACCTAATTAGAGCCAAATTGTGAGAAACACTAACCTGTTAAGAAGTTGAAAACAGATGGAGATTTTCTTCACTTCAAAGCCTATAATGCTCCAAGATCACTCAATGTGCTATAATCTTGATTCTGTATGCAACAATTCTTGCTCAAACCACTTGGATCACCATAACCAATTTCAATTGCACTTGGATGTGAGGATTTTGCAGAGCCCGATTCAGGCCACTATTCACTCAGATCTTGATTGCAATGTGATCAATGATGATTATTGAGTAGAATAGAAACAAAATCTTGAAGAAAGGATGAAGAATTGAGAAGATTCGAAGGAATTTGCAAAAATGCAAGATGAAATGAAACTATGAATTTCTGATCAAAATGAAGTTCAACCCCTTTCTGGATCAGCTCTAGTGTTTATATAGATGATGATGGAAAGTTCTGGAAGATGCTAGATTAATCCCATGAGAAGTTTCATATATCATTGCATGAGAAAATGAAAATGGCCAAGTTGAAAAATCAGCTCTGCATTGCCTTTTTACAGCCCCTTAAAATCTCTTGAATTTCTCCTTTCATGACAATTAGAGAGTGTAGAAACCATCCCTTGCCTTGCACCTTGGTCTTAGCTTGATTTGGCAAGTGTATCTTTTCTTACAAGCAACTTATGATAACTCCAATTTCCTGACTTCAAACCAAAAAACTAATATTGCCAATGATCTCAAAATGCAATTTACCTTCAAAATGGTTGGTCATATGCTTGGTTTTGCTTTTGTATAAAAAAATCACAATTTTGGTCATTTAAAAAGGGATTTTTCCCTTTAATATTGGCCAATTTTGCAAATCTAAGTTCCGTGCATTTCCAACTTGCCACAACCACTTTTCTAGACTCAAAATGTCATTTGGAGCAAGTTTGATGTTGACCATTTCTTCATTTGATATTTGGAAATAGGAGTTTTGGGCATATGCTTGAAATGACCTGTAATTCTACTTTCCCAAAATACCCCTGGCTTGCCAAGATCATAAGTAGAGTTCTATAAATCAGATGAAGGCATACCATACCTTTCTAGAAAGCTAAGATCATGAGGAACAACTTTCATGTTGTCCAGAAATCCATCTGAAAGTTCCTTGAGGGGTAAAAGTTGCTTGGAAGTCAAGTAACTTTTACAGGCAAATATTAGTGTCCTCAGATGACCTGTAACTTGCAAGGACCATAACTTGAGTTCTATAAATCTCCTTGATGTCTTCCACAACTCAAATTAAAGGTCTTGAGATACTCTACAAGTTTCATGTTGGCCAAGGATCCATTTGAGGCTTGCATTTTGAATTATCTTGCTTGGAAGTTTACCCTAAATCAGGGGATTTTACCCAGAAACCCTAATTTAGAAACTTCTCTTCTTCCTGATTTCTTTTGATTTCTCCTTGGCACAACACCACATACATATCCACATATCAAATGAGGCATCCCACATCTTTCAAACAGGCCTTGATGCCCTTCAATCAAGCATTTGACCTAGGGTTGACCTAGGGTTGACCCAGATGAAACCCTAGTTGACTGTCTTCAACTGCAGCTCTTGTAATCACATCAATGACTTGTCTCACTTTCAAAATGACCCTCTAGGTCTTCCATGATGTCTATATACCCTCCATGCTTTCAATTCATGGTCCACAACTTCTCTGATGACCTTCAAACCCCCCTCAAGATAGGAGAAAAACCCACTGATTGGTCCACTAACTTTTCAAATTTCAATCTCTTTCTGATGACTTGGGTAGGTTTGAATTTGAATAAGAATCTCTTGATATGCTCACAGAGATAAGAAGGGAACTTGGTACCTTGTTGGATGGCTTGCCCATGCTATGCTATGCAGATGAAGGAATTACGTACATGCCTTTTTATGCAAATGACAATGCAATTGAAACATAAACCAAGTGAAGTAGGTTGAGCAAATTTTAGGGTGCAACAGCTGCCCCTATTCAAACGACTTGGACCCGACTGGGTGAAGAGCGAACGACCTTCAAACATTCGAGGTACGAGACGGTTGAATACTAAGAACCCGGAAATTTGCCAACCGCAGAAATAGATTGCGAAATAAATTGCACCACTACTTGGGGAACACTATCTACAAATCTGATTTCAACACCATCTTGTCAATACTGGAATGAACTTATTGACTTCACTGGGAGAAGTACTTCTGTCAACCAAACATGACCCTGCCAACGACACAGGAAAATCACTCTGTCACCATTACAGAAAAATAATACTGTCATCGCTACGGGAAAATGACTCCGCCACCACTGCGGGTACATACTCTGCCAAATACAGGAAAATAACTCCGCCTATGCTACGGGTAGATACTCTGTCAAATACAGGAAAATAACTCCGCCTCTGCTACGGGTAACACCCTGTCAAATACAGGAAAATAACTCCGCCTTTGCTACGGGAAATACTCTGTCAATTACAGGAACATAACTCTGTCACTGCTACGGGAAATACTCTGTCAATTACAGGAAAATAACTCCGCCTCTGCTACGGGTAACACCCTGTCAAATACAGGAAAATAACTCCGCCTTTGCTACGGGAAATACTCTGTCAATTACAGGAACATAACTCCGTCACTGCTACGGGAAATACTCTGTCAATTACAGGAAAATAACTCCGCCTCTGCTACGGGTAACACCCTGTCAAATACAGGAAAATAACTCCGCCTTTGCTACGGGAAATACTCTGTCAATTACAGGAACATAACTCCGTCACTGCTACGGGAAATACTCTGTCAATTACAGGAAAATAACTCCGCCTCTGCTACGGGAAATACTCTGTCAAATACAGGAAAATAACTCCGCCTTTGTACGGGTAGATACTCTGGTACAACTTTTCTGCCTATCTTTGCAGCAGCTAGCTCCATCAATCACATGGGTAACACAATATGAGTCTAGTCTTCCAATTTTTAGCGCTGACATGGCAGCAAATCTGAGAAGGACTCTACTGGGGATTTTCTGAATCCACACTGCCAGACAACTTCCAAAATCGATTCACGGAATCTTTTGATATTGTTATAACAGCAATCTTGAAGAAATACTCCGCTGGAGGGGTAAGAGAAACTTAAACAAGCAACTCCGTGGGGAATAATGCTACAATTGACATTATCATTACATGTCTCACGCCGAGATCTTGAATGTTTGACAATTAATTTGAGCAAGAGCTCTCTCCACCTGCAAGGGAATCAACACTAGAAACAATCGGTTAACTAACCTGGCTTATGTCTCAAAATGCATATGTTTGACAATGGCGTAATGCTCCATTCGACATGGAAATGCTACGTGTTTTTTTTAATTTGGTAGATGCAAATATGACACTATATGCCAATGCAGATACAAGCTCGAACTGCTGGGATACAGAAAATCGCTTCAGCAAAATAAATGCTGAGGACAACGCCAACTCCTCTGGGGATAACCAGGCGTCACAGAATTATTCCAGCAAAATAAATGTTGGAAGAATGAAGCCAACTTCGCTGAGGAATAGCTGAATGCGCCAATCATGGTTGGACTTCTGCTAGAGAGTGAACGGGTATCACACGGTATTCCGACAAAATAAATGCTAGGACACACAATCAACTCTGTCGGGAAGAGTTTTAACCTCCGAGTTCCACTGGGAGGAAAAGAAAACACTTGCTGAAAAGAGAGAACTCCGCTGAAACGACTCTCTTGGGGAAAATCAACTGACTCCGCTGGGGGAGAGTAAATGATCCCACGGGGAAGGGAATCTCTACTGGGAAGAGTAGACTGCCTGGGTACAGTTCACAAATTGGAGATATTAATCTTCTGAGGCTAAACCACTCGGCTCGGGATGTAGGATCCTTTTTTGAGGACACCACACTGTCTGAATACAGCCTTTGATCTCAGAATCATCAATTCTGTTGAGAATAAACGACCCTACTGGAGGATGTCCTTCGGATAAGCTGCGACTGGCTGGGGAATTTGATTTTTCTTTGGTAAGGAACACTGTCATCTCAGAAGCGCGACCTGCGTGGGGATCGAGTCTTTCCGTCACGAGCCTCTGGTCAGTACTGCAATCTTTTAATCATCCACTTCTTATGGTCAAAACCCTGCAACACCACAAACAAGACAAGACAAGTCTATGCAACCAAATCTATTCAGGTTAGTGTTAGTGACATTATTTTCAGTTAATTCGACGTTTTAGCAATTATTGGCAAGGGCCAACGATGTTATACACTTGCTAGTTTTATTAAACCTTGGCGTTTGTCATGTACAAAACAGTAAAGAACCAACATCAAATACTGAATACATGTTTTATTGATTGGGCCCCTAAATAGGCAGAGTTTTGTACACGGGATGTAACTCCTGAAAAGAGGAAGCTACGCACAACAAATATACAAGTATGCACAAGACTCATAAATATAGTGACAAATCAAATTTGTACACATGTCGGCAACGGGATGCAGACGAACATCATGAGCTGATCCTCCTATGACTCGCCTGACTCTAGTGCTTTCCCGGTATTCACACTTCCGAAGAGATTGTATCTGATAATCGACCCCCTCAGGTATATTCTCCCGCACCAATGCGCACCGTAGTATCAAATTTGGACCGCAGTCATTTGCTTTTCAAATCCCTAACTTTTGTGTGAACCGCCCTTTACGGGTTTTCAGTTCACCGGGATACCCTTTTTTGCCGGAGCCGCCCAGTGTAGGTTTTCGACTTCGCGGGTGTACATTTTTTTCAATTTTATCCCTAATTTTTGCCCGAACCTTTCATTCTGTTTTTGGTTCGCCAGGATGCCCCATTTTTGCCTGGACTCTCTTTTTTCTGTCCAGCGGGTCAACTTCAAGCAAAGTATTTTTTAACTGCGTCCGAATTCACAGGCGACGTAAAGTCTTCACCGTCCATGGTGGACAACAACAAAGCTCCTCCTGAAAAGACTTTTCTGACAACGTATGGCCCTTCGTAGTTGGGAGTCCACTTGCCCCTGTGATCTGCCTGTGGCGGGAGAATCCTTTTTAGCACAAGGTCGCCCGTCTGAAAGCTCCGAGGGTGTATCTTTTTATCATACGCTTTCTTCATTCGGCTCTGGTACAACCGCCCATACGCTAGAGAAGCTAACCTCTTCTCATCCATTAAACTCAGCTGGTTCAACCTGTCTTTCACCCATTCTGCCTCGTCTGGTTGGACATCTCGTAATACTCTCAGGGAAGGAATCTCAACTTCCAGTGGTAACACCGCTTCCATTCCATATACCAACGAGAACGGGGTTGCCCCGGTTGATGTGCGTACCGTCGTACGATAACCGTGCAAAGCAAAAGGTAGCATCTCATGCCAGTCCTTATAGGTCACCACCATCTTCTGAACAATCTTCTTTATGTTCTTATTGGCCGCTTCAACAACGCCATTCATCTTGGGTCGATAAGGAGAAGAGTTGTGATGCTCGATCTTAAAACTCTGACACAGCTCCTTCATCATTTTGTTATTCAGGTTTGAACCGTTGTCGGTAATTATCCGCTCGGGGATTCCATATCTGCAAATGATATCTCTCTTGATAAACCTGGCTACCACCTGCTTGGTCACATTAGCATAGGATGCCGCTTCCACCCATTTGGTAAAATAATCGATTGCTACCAGAATGAACCGGTGTCCGTTAGATGCCGTTGGTTCAATCTTTCCAATCATGTTGATTCCCCACATTGAGAATGGCCACGGTGACGACATCACGTTCAGAGGACTCGGAGGCACATGGATCTTATCTGCATAGATCTGGCACTTATGACACCTCTTCGCAAACTTGAAACAATCGATTTCCATAGTTAGCCAAAAATAACCTGCCCGCAGAAGCTTCCTCGTCATAGCATGCCCACCAGCATGCGTACCAAATGTACCCTCATGTATTTCCTCCATGAGCAGCTTCGCCTCTTTCTCGTCTACACAATGTAGTAGCACCAAGTCGTGATTTCTCTTGTATAGGACACCGTCCGGATTCAGATAGAAATTTCCTGCCAATCTCCTGAGAGTCTTCTGATCGTGACTGGATGCCCCAGCCGGATACTCTTTGCTTTTCAGGAAGTTAAGGATATCAAAATACCAAGGTTTATCATCAGATGCTTCATCAATGGCAAATACGAAGGCAGGTCTGTCAAGCCGAGAGATAACAATTCTGGGAGCCTCATTCCAGAAGTTGACTTTATACATGGAAGACAAAGTGGCCAGGGCGTCAGCCATCTGATTCTCTGCTCGCGGTACATAATGTAACTCAACCTTGTCAAAGAAAGGCAACAATCTCCTCGCATAATTCATGTATGGTATCAAATTAGGCTGACGTGTCTCCCATTCTCCTTTTATTTGATTCACCACCAGAGCTGAGTCTCCGTATACATCCAGATTTTTTATTCGCAAATCAATGGCTTCTTCAAGCCCCATGATACAAGCTTCGTATTCGGCTTCATTATTGGTAACTGGAAAGGTCAATCGAGCAGTAAATGGGATGTGCGACCCATGTGGAGTAGTGATGATTGCCCCTATTCCGCTACCGTAGGAGTTTACAGCTCCTTCAAAGATCAATTGCCACTTGGAACCCAATTCTGGTCCTTCGTCTGACAACGGTTCTTCACAATCTTTCATCTTTAGGTACATGATATCCTCGTAAGGAAAATCAAACCTCATCGATTGGTATTCCTCAATAGGCTGTTCTGCCAAGTACTCAGATAATACACTCCCCTTTATAGACTTCTGTGAGACATACTGGATGTCGTATTCGGTCAAAACCATCTGCCAACGGGCAATTCTCCCCGATAATGCCTGCTTTTCAAATACGTATTTGATAGGATCCATCTTCGAGATGAGCATGGTTGTATGGTTCAACATGTATTGTCTCAAACGCTTGGCGGCCCAGGCTAGCGCGCAACAAGTTTTTTCGAGCATTGAATATCGAGATTCACATTCAGTAAACTTCTTACTCAAGTAGTATATCGCATGCTCTTTTCTTCCTGTCTCGTCGTGTTGACCGAGAACACAACCCATACTTCCCTCAAGAACTGTCAAATACATAATCAAGGGTCTCCCTGCCACTAGAGGTATCAAAATAGGAGGCTCCTGCAAATACTGTTTTATTTTATCGAACGCCTTTTGACAATTTTCATTCCATGTTACAACCTGGTCCTTTTTCAACAGCTTGAACAATGGCTCACATGTGGCCGTTAGGTGAGATATGAACCGAGCGATGTAGTTCAACCTCCCTAAAAACCCACGTACTTCTTTTTCTGTTTTAGGCGTCGGCATCTCTTGTATCGCTTTTATTTTTGCAGGATCAACCTCTATTCCTTTTTCGCTCACGATAAACCCCAGCAGTTTACCCGATCTCACCCCAAAGGTGCATTTATTAGGGTTCAGTCTCAGCCTGAACTTCCTAAGCCTTTTGAATAGCTTCAGCAGATTCACCAAATGTTCTTCCTCCGTCTGGGATTTGGCAATCATATCATCGACATAAACCTCGATCTCCTTATGCATCATATCATGAAAAAGAGTCGTCATTGCACGCTGATACGTTGCCCCAGCATTCTTTAATCCGAAGGGCATCACTTTGTAACAAAATGTTCCCCAAGGCGTGATGAAAGTATTCTTCTCCATGTCTTCTGGTGCCATCTTAATCTGATTATAGCCCAAGAAGCCATCCATGAAGGAGAATACGGAGAATTGAGCAGTGTTGTCAACCAGCACATCGATGTGAGGAAGCGGAAAATCATCTTTCGGGCTCGCTTTGTTCAAATCACGGTAATCTACGCACATTCTCACTTTACCGTCTTTCTTTAGCACTGGTACAATATTAGCGACCCATGAGGGATATTTTGTAACAGCTAGGAAACCAGCATCCCACTGCTTTTGGACCTCCTCCTTAATTTTCACTGCCATATCCGGCCTAGTTCTGCGAAGTTTCTGCTTAACCGGCGGGCATTCTTCTTTTAGCGGCAGACGGTGCACAACCATATCAGTATCCAGCCCAGGCATGTCTTCATACGACCAAGCGAACACATCACTGTACTCTCTGAGCATTTCAACCAGTCTTCGCTTGACGTCGCTCTGCAGCGCGGATCCTATACGGATGTTCTTTTCAACCCCTTCCGACCCCAGGTTGATAATTTCAATGACCTCCTCATGAGGCAGAATGACTCGTTCTTCTTGCTTTACCAACCAAGACAACTCTTCGGGAACGTCGCTATCTTCAACAATCTCTTCTTCGGCCTGAAATACCGGGTGCTCAAAGTCGAAAAGGGTCATAGGCGGTTCGATGATGTCATCTGAAAATATTATCCTGCAAAAGGAATGGTTAAATGCTTCAAAATATGTATAAAGCGAATAACCACGTTGCCATTTTATTGTAAGACACAAAAACAGGAAAAATAGAGATCGCAATATTTGTACATAAAAAACGCCTTTTATTTAATGATTAAACAACGCAATGTACATAACAGCACGACCCTAAGCAAAATCACGATGCCCCGGGTAAGACACCGGATTGTTCAACAATTAAGAAAACAAAGTATTACTGTTTGTGAGTCACAGGAACAGTCTCCTGAATAGACCAATTGCATAATCCTTGTCCTGGCACGCTCGGCTGAATCCAGGCGTCCATGTCGCAGTCACTGTCTCCTTCTTCGGAATCTGAAACAGCGTTGATGGCCTCGTGATACACTCCACTAGCTGTGATTGTTATCGGTCCTTTGAAACGGGGTGCCCCTGCAGCAGGCGTTGATGATGATGGTTAATATCCCAGCCCAAATCTGTCCATTTTCACGGGAATATCCAGAACCTTGCCCCAACCCTTTGTCTCACCAGCCTTCACTAGAGCCTGAGCTTCCTTGTATGACGAGACGGCCACCTCTGACGCTTTACTCGTCCCTGGAACTTTGTCTCTGATGTGCAACCCTTCAAAGGCTTGACAGGGTGTTTCATGAATCTCGCCGTCGACTTCTACGTACTTGAATGATGACAGATGGCTAACCAATATATCTTCTTCTCCACAGACCGTGACCACACTGTCCCCTACCATGTATTTCAGCTTTTGGTGCAAGGTAGATGTGACTGCCCCAACACCATGGATCCATGATCGTCCGAGAAGGCAGCTGTATGCGGGCTGGATGTCCATAATGTAAAATTCAGTTTCGAAAACCTCCGGCCCCACCTGTAGAGGTAACGTTATGGATCCAAAGACTGTTCTTCGTGTACCATCAAATGCCCTGACCACCAAGTCACTGGGCGTACAAATGATTCCCCTGATGTCCAATTTCATCATTGCTTTCTTCGGCAGCACGTTTAAGGAAGATCCGGTATCTACCAGTACATGAGACATGACTGAGCCCCTACACTCAACTGAGACGTGCAACGCCATGTTAAGCTTTCTCCCTTTTGGGGTCAAATCAAAGTCTGTAAATCCCAAGCTATGGCCTGCGTTCACATGCGCCAACACCCCCTCCAACTGATTCACAGAAACATCTTGGGGTACGAAGGACGTATCTAGAACTTTCAACAATGCATTCCCATGAGCTTCGAAACACAATAGAAACGACAATATGGATATCTTTGATGGCGTCTGTTGAAGGTGCTCAACAATCTTATAATCACTCTTACGAATAAGGCTCATAAACTCTTCTACATCCTTCAATGACGTTTCTTTTTCGTTCCTCTGCACAGGGACATCCTCATTCATCTTTCCTTTTCCTTTCGCCAGTCGTTCAGCCTCTACCTCAGGCGATATAAAAATTCTCCCACTTCTCGTCATCCCTCCGGTACCGACGACATTGTCTACAACCTCAACTGGCTGTTTACTAATATCAATTTTCACCCCATCACAGTATGCTTCCAACCCATAGGTCCAGGATACTGCCTTAGTGCTCTCATAAGGGATTGGTCCTGCCTTGGTGATAGTGATCGGCGGTCGCCTGGCTGGCGCTGTTATAGTTATTGTTTTTCGGGGAATTGTCACGGTAGCTACATCACTTTGCTTATCCGCTGATAACTCTGCAAGTTCTTCAACTGCCGTTCTGTCGAATTGTAACGTGCCTCCATCTATCAAGGTCTGAATACCCTTCTTCAATTCAGCACAACCCCCAGCTTGGGTCCAACACTCTAAACAATACTCATCGCAGCCCGGATACACACCTCCTTGCAATAACCTGCTCTTTATCTCACACAACGGTGTCTTGAGGTCATCAACATTCGTGATCAAGTTCAAACCCTCCTCGGTTAAAATAGCATTTGCCCCATGGTTGGGGATGGGCTTTTGTACTATGTTCGGACCTGCTTGCCCAAAATTGATAGCCTTGCTATCCAACAGATCCTGTACCACATGCTTGAACGCGTGGCAACCCTCTATGTCGTGGCCAGGAGCCCCGGAGTGGAATTCACAGTGCTTGTTCGCATCAAAACCGTACGGAGGAGTGCCTGTTACTGGCGCCATAGTCCTCTTTTCCACCAAGTTCAAACCCAGTAACGTCTGTAGCAATTCTGCATACGTTGAAGGAGGCGTTTCAAACACCCTCCTTGGTTTGCGCCCTGGATTCTGCGTTGGGCAGGATGTACCCCCTGTTGTGGCTGCTGCTGCTGTGGTGGTATTGGTTGTTGCTGAAATGGAATGGTGACACTTGCCACCTGCTGCGGATGATTGTACTGATTCCGACCTCTGCCCCGGCCTCAGCCTTGGCCCCCGAATACTGCACTTGCATCACCTTGACGGCACCCACCGAAAGCCCTTCTGTTACCGCCAGCTGAAGTGGATTACTCAGCTTGGAATCTTCCCAGTTTTATGTTGCTTTCAATTTTCTCACCCATCAAGATTAGGTCCGAGAAACTGCCCAAGGAAGTATGAAACAGCTTGTCATAAAACACACCAGTAAATGTTCCTATGAACATATCATTCATTTCTTTGTCGTCTAAAGGAGGATGGACTCGTGCAGCCAGGTCGCGCCACCTCTGCGCATATTCTTTGAAGCTCTCGTCTTTCTTCTGGGACAACCCCTGCAATTGGACCCGGTTGGGCGCCAAGTCACTGTTGTACTTATAATGAGCCACAAACGATTCGGCCAGCTGCTTCCAAGTCTTTATCTGAGTTGGCTCCAACCCCATGTACCATTCAAGGGAAGGACCAGACAAGTTGTCTTGAAAGAAATGCATCAGCATCCTCTCATCGTTTGAATAAGCTGACATCCTTCTATAGTATGACCGCACGTGCACCTTTGGACAGGTGTCCCCCTTATATTTGTCGAACGTGGGAGCTTTGAATTTTAGCGGTACCCTCAGACCAGGCACCAGACCCATTGTGGTCATATCTAAACCAACAACACTTTGATTCACGACGCCTTTCATCTGCTCCTCGAGCATCTTGATTCTCTGAGAATCATCCATAGGACCTTCAAAACCTCCACCCGAGAAAGCATCTTCTTCCTGATCTTCTAGCCAATTATCGTTCCCATTTCCGTATCCATCGTACCCGTTGTTACAGCCAAATCTAGTCTGATTAATTACAGGGCCCCGCCCCCTGTTACCATACCCTGGAGCGACTCCGGCAGGCCCAAAAGACATTATTCCAGCACCATTTCCATTACCTAATCCGCCATAACCCTGATTAGTAATACCAAATCCGTCCTGTCCGAAGCCCTGAGCGTTGAAGCCGTACTTCCCAGCATGATCGAACCCCTGGTCATTAAAGCCAAATCCGTTGTTACCGAAGCCATTACCTCCCATATTATCACCACCCAGATTGACATCTCCGAACCCCACGTTGTTGACGACAGTCTCATTACCGATTCCTGCGTTACCGTTCCCGGCGGCAGCACCGTTGTTCACATGGACAGCTGGTATGTTCACCACAGGTGGAGCTACCGGTGTAGGAGTACCATCCCCGTGAATAGTGTCAACTCGCACAAAATTATGGTCTTCGTTTCCGTGCCCAGCATTTCTCACCAGCAAAGGCTGCACCAAAGCTTGCAAGTTCTCCTGGCCTTTCACAATGGTCTCCATTGTCTGCATGAATAGCGCCAGCTTCTCACGCATGTCCTGCATTTCATTCTGCATTTGATCCATAACTCTTCTGCAGTTGGTACGAGTGGAGTATCGGTGCGGGCGTTGGCTTTCAATCCTGAAAAGACTTGTACGATGCAGGAAATGAGATACAGTTCAATAATCACCTGTAATGCAATATGAATGTGAATGCAATGCAATATGTGTCTGTGCATTAGGGAATATCATTCCCCGATTCTAGTGCGAATGTGTCAGTGCGATGACAGTGACAACAATACGAAGTTCGGAGCCGAATCATAGAAAACACCTCATATATTGCAGAGAAATCCATTAAGCCCGGAATACAATATCAATGAGTGTACAATAAGAAGGCATGACCTCAACCAACAATCCTGGTGATGGTCAGCACAATGCAAATAAAGCATACACATTAATACATGAAACGTCAAGTACTCCCATATGCCTGGTACTCCTCTAATAACCTCTTAGTCTCTGGATGACTTGGTCGGATAAGCAGACCTTCAACCAGTAGATCTCTTCGCTTGAGAACACGTCGTAAATCACCAGTGGATTCCTCCCTGGCCCCTTCTTCGAAGCGACCCTCTAACTTCCGTTTCTGAGCCACAGCCTCTTTCTTGCCTTCGATGGCCTTGTTCAACGCATTCTGAAGACTATATCTTGCCATCACCTCCTCTTCATACTTTTTATTGCTAGCCTTCAACTGTTCTTCGAGTTCAGAGATTTGCTGCTTTAATTTGTCTTCCCTCTTTTTGTTGTTGGTTAGCGTAGCATTCCACGTTTTGTTACAAGAAGAGATTTCCCGGTGGGAGGCATCGAGTGCTTTCTTCTTGGACTCCAACATATCATGAGAGCTTCTGAATTCTTTCCCCAAGCGTTCATGCTTCTTTTTCTCTTCGGTCAGTTCAGCACCTAGCCTGTTTACTAACTCAGTTTGCTGTTGGAAAGAATGCACAACCTTGTTCTTCTCACTACGCATCTGCCAGTTCCTTTTCTAACTCTTCATTAGCCAACAGCAAGGCTTCCTTCTCTTTTACAACTCGCTCGTAGACCTCCATAGTAACGGTGGTTGGTTCCTCTACTGGAATATGAACATGGACTGGTGCAGTTGGAAACGGCATTAGCAACTGTTTTGCTCTCTCTTGGATCCAAACTTTGTATGGTACATAAGCCTGACAATCATTCTTCCCCAATAGTGGTTTCCCTCTTCTGTTGATACGCATCCAAGCGTGCTGAAGCTTGGCTAGTAACTCTCCATTCAAGTCACCGGTGAAGTACAGAGATTCCTGTACTTCTTCCTCCCTAGGTGGGTTCTTCAATGCGTATCCAAATTGGCAAACAAACAGCGATGAATTATAATTGATGCACCCTTTTCTTCCTATCAAAGGAACATTAGGATATCCGGCGCAGCTGAAAATAAGCTCAGACCCCAGCAAGTCCCGGTCAAACCACTCAATGTCTTCAGAAGATAGTCTCATCAGGCGCTCTGGCCAGTCAGCTGTAGTTACACCATCTACAAAAGGTCCCTTTAGGGGGAGGTGGCTCTTAAACCACATGTACAGCAAAGGCACACAACAAGAGACGTTCTTGCCTCTCCTATTCTCATTTCTGTAATGCAGCGAGTGGTAGAAATCCCCGATCAATGTGGGTACAGGGTTGCCAGCAGCAAACAAATGAAATGCATCAATATCCACAAAATTCGGGAAATTGGGAAACAACACTATCCCATAGATGCACAGAGCCAAAACAGCGTTAAAGACTACCCAACATCCATTCTTGGCGTATTCCTGAGCTTTACCAATCAGAAACTGGAGGGAGAAGCCTGGAACCCCGCGCCAAGAAGTCATCAATAGCTCAGAAGCGTCCATGTGTAAAGCCACTGCTAAATCCTCTAACTTAGGCTCAGCGTCAAAGTGAATGAAGGGAACCTTATTCTGCACTGGCAGCTCAATAAACTCTGCGTACTCTTCCATGGTAGGCCCCAAAATAAAGTCAGCAAATGTGAAACATCTCAAGCCAGGGTCATAGAATTGCATCAATGTATACAACCCATTCAGCTCAACATCAGTGGGTTTGCAAACCAATCTCAACAGTCTTCCGTAACTCTGCCTGAAGCTTCTCCGGACCTCCTCATCAGCAAGGGAAATCAAACCAAGTAGGGGAGTAACATCAGGGATAGGTAACTTGTAGGCAAATGTCATTCTCAAACCAGCCATGATCAATAATCAGAAGTCTGGACGCTAGAATCAGGGAATATGCAAATGCCCCTGCAGCACAGACACACGTTAATGAAATGCGATGATAATGGTTATGCAAACAATGCAATGCAAATAAAATGCAACAGGGACCAAATGCCATGGCTGAGAAGCCCGAACCACACCAAGAACAAGGTCTCCAACAGACCCTCCAATATTCTTCAAACCATGGTCTCAGACAGACCCCTTACATAAGCTCCAATCAAGCCTCAGACCCAATAATCACTCCAACTTGGTCTCTGACAGACCCCAATAACTATCCATAGGTAGCCTGAATCTCAAATCAAGAAACAAACCGGTATCTGGAGGTCTAGTTACCTGCATAGCCCTAAACCCTCTCACAGGTAGGTGTCCTAGTAACTGACAAATGGTATGGCATCCTATGCGGTCGTCGGTGTCACAGACTTTCAGGGTTGATGATACGATTCCCAGAAGGAGTGGCATCATCAAATCCTGAAGAGGCCTCACTTAGCCGACTTCCAAGTGATCGGTTCCCAGAGTCGACAATCCAACTAACCAGCAACCCGAGCCACCCAAAGGGTAGGACAGGAGGCCAACCAGAAGAACCTCGTCTGAGTGTGGATTTTGCGGGACACTAGGACATGCAAAGCATGTGCGCGCCCGCTACTTTCCACTCTAATTCTAGGTGCACTCAAGCCCAGGTCCGGCTTATCTCTCAATCATAGAACACCCGTCACAACCCCAATACAGCAATAATAACAATAATATAAAGCTGAAAGTAAATGACTGAAAAGTAAATCCATACAAAATCCTCGACGGGAAAACAAGTGCTAGGATTGACTCGCGTAGGGAACCGTTGGAGTCCCCAGCAGAGTCGCCAGCTGTCGCTACTGCGAAAATCGGCGCCGGCTGAACAGAAGAGTTGCCACCGCGTGTTATTTATCCCAATAGAGGGAAAGGAAACGCTCAGAGTAAACCTACCGCAAAGACGGGAAAGGAATGGTCATCGCAACCAAATCCTGGATTCGGGAGTCGGTTACGCAAGGGGAAGGTATTAGCACCCCTCACGTCCTTCGTACTCGACGGGATCCACGCTTGTTTTATGGTATGGATTATTATTCTATCTACTCTACAGGTCTGGGGTTAAAAGAAAAGAAAATGACTCGGCCAAGTATCGCACTTTATGCCTATGTATTCCCGTCTGGAACGAGAAATCAGAGTCAACGTGGTTCGCCTACCTACTAGAAAGGAGGGGAAGGTTGCTCGCTAGGATATCGCATCCTATGCCTACGTACTTTCATACAGCCTAAAAGATCAGAGCAAACGTAGTTCGGGCCACGTACGACACAAGTCTGTTTTGATTGCTTTTATCTCCTTCTGAAAAAGGGTTTTCCTGATTAGCAGTCCAAGCGGACAAAAATTGACGTTTTGATGAGTTCACATTCTTTTACGGAAGAAGTGTCTTTTATTGTGTTTGAAATATTTATGGTGTTTTTCTGTTTGTTTTGAGAAAGAAGAGACAGAACTCTAACCTATGGTTAAAAAGGGAATCAAACTAACCTAATGTTATCATGCATGGGTTAAGACCTAATGTCTATCATATTCCTCTCTTGCGCAGAGAGAAACAGAGATCCTAAGGGATAAACGGAAACAGAATAACATATACAATAAGACAGTAAAATATGCATGAATGCAACAATACAAGCGAGGCAAGGGAGTCCCACTCAACCTCGAACCTAGAAAACAATAGGCAAAAGCGAACAAAATTCGCTTTCAACCTAACAGATCAATTAGCAAGCAATACAATCAGAGAAACTCAAACAATACATCAAAGACTTATAGACAGCAAAAATAAACAGCAAGCAGCAACCCTGCACAACAAGCTCCATCATCTTCTATCTTCAAGTCATCTTCAAAACATCTACAAGCTTCGGGCAAGCATCAATCTTCATCTTCACAGCCTTCAAGCAAGGTCTCTATCTTCAATCTTTCAGGGCTTTTCTTCAAGTCCCACTCTCCAAGATGAGTAGCAGTTAACAAGATGAATTGGATGTTAAGCAGTCAGTTGACCACCAAAGGTGGCAAACAGACTGTTAACAAAGTGTAGAATGTTTCTCTCAAGAGTTCTATCTCTTGGATACTGTCACCAAGCCTTCCAAAGGAAGGGGGTGAGTATCCTAGAGAGACTCTGAATCATAGAGAGGGATGGAGGCAAACAAAGCCATCCATGTTTGTGAAGCAAGTTTCTACTCTAAGCTCTGCCTAGCTCCTAGTTCCTATGATCTTCAACAGCTGCAAGCAAGCTACACTCTTCATCAACTCTTGAACTGGACCTTCACTCCTTTTGTCTTCAATGGCTTCATCAACAAAGTCTTCAGCTCAAACCCATACCCCAAGCAAGCCCAATACCCCACACAATCAAACAATAACCCTAGAAAGGGCACACCATACAATCAATCAATTACAAAAGTATACTAAAAGTATTAATATAATAGGGTAACTTCTAGTATTTTCTAAGGGATCTATCACTTACCCATAATACCCCTATAGTCCCATCTTCTAATTTGTCCTAAAAAAACCCAAAAAGAAACTATTTTGTTACACCTATGTTATATTCACAACCCTAATTGACTATCCTAATAGATTCTAACTAAACTACCTAAAATAAAGCCCTAGAAATTATGGTATAGAACCAAGGGACACCTAATATCCATATCTAGTTGTACTAAAAAGAATGGGGTGAAAATCCTAAAGGAAGCTCCTAAACTAAATTCAACAATTGGTAGCATCAACTAACAGAATTAAAGAAAGCAATTAAATGTAAAAATATACAAAAAATATGAAAATGAAGTAAAATGGCATTTTTATGATTTTATATTTTTCTAGACAAAAAAGGGAAAACGGAAAAAAAAGTCTCATTAAAAAAAATTCATTTTTCATTTTATTATGAATTTTTAAAGTTAAATGAAATTTGGAGAAAATTTAATATGAGAAATGATGAGGTGGGTGCAAGAAGTAATAAGAGTCAGTTATTATCATGATGGGCCCAGATATGGGGGTGCAAGGAGTAAGCGCGTGCCTGACCCAAGGATTTCATAAAATCAAATTAAAATCAAAAGAAAAAAGAAAATGCAACAGTGTGAATAGCAGTGAATTATAGTTCAAAATGTGATTGGGCTTGGAAAGGGGGTGGCGCTAGCAATGGTCATTAAAAGCCCAAGCTGGGAGCTTTAATGAAACGCAACGTCTTGTGCGCTCAAAATTCCCTCCAAATCTCGTTTCAAATTGCAGCCGTCTGATGGCTTCTCAAGTCAATCTTCAAACGCATGATCTGACGACTACCATTTCGTCTTCTTCATTGAGAAGGTTAGGGTTTTTAGAATCCATTGACATGCAAGCTTCATGCAACAGAATTCCACTCCTTCGTTCTCCTTCATCTCTTGACCAAATGCCACGATACAAAAACCAATTTCGCTCTATTTTCCACGTAGAATCCAACAGTAGCATTGGTTTGCATTAAAACTCCCTCTATCGTCCAAACCGAAAGATGTAACATCAAGACCTCAACATTTCATCAGGTTTCGATCATCACCAAACTCACCATTCTTTGTACAAAAACAATCCTTATGCCATACTGATTAAGACTAGCCAATTATCTAAGGTTCTAACAACTTAATCACTATGTTCTAGGTCCAAACCGAATTTACATGCACACATCAACCTCCATGAAATCTTGCCTAAAGCTCCAGAATCAATCATCTAACCACCTAAACCATGTTTAACCTAACAATTCTACATCATGCTACCTAATTCGATCCAAATTGTGAGAAACACTAACCTGTTAAGAAGTTGAAAACAGATGGAGATTTTCTTCACTTCAAAGCCTATAATGCTCCAAGATCACTCAATGTGCTATAATCTTGATTCTTTATGCAACAATTCTTGCTCAAACCACTTGGATCACCATAACCAATTTCAATTGCACTTGGATGTGAGGATTTTGCAGAGCCCGATTCAGGCCACTATTCACTCAGATCTTGATTGCAATGTGATCAATGATGATTATTGAGTAGAATAGAAACAAAATCTTGAAGAAAGGATGAAGAATTAAGAAGATTCGAAGGAATTTGCAAAAATGCAAGATGAAATGAAACTATGAATTTCTGATCAAAATGAAGTTCAACCCCTTTCTGGATCAGCTCTAGTGTTTATATAGATGATGATGGAAAGTTCTGGAAGATGCTAGATTAATCCCATGAGAAGTTTCATATATCATTGCATGAGAAAATGAAAATGGCCAAGTTGAAAAATCAGCTCTGCATTGCCTTGTTACAGCCCCTCAAAATCTCTTGAATTTCTCCTTTCATGACAATTAGAGAGTGTAGAAACCATCCCTTGCCTTGCACCTTGGTCTTAGCTTGATTTGGCAAGTGTATCTTTTCTTACAAGCAACTTATGATAACTCCAATTTCCTGACTTCAAACCAAAAAACTAATATTTCCAATGATCTCAAAATGCAATTTACCTTCAAAATGGTTGGTCATATGCTTAGTTTTGCTTTTGTATCAAAAAATCACAATTTTGGTCATTTAAAAAGGTATTTTTCCCTTTAATATTGGCCAATTTTGCAAATCTAAGTTCCATGCATTTCCAACTTGCCACAACCACTTTTCTAGACTCAAAATGTCATTTGGAGCAAGTTTGATGTTGACCATTTCTTCATTTGAAATTTGGAAATAGGAGTTTTGGGCATATGCTTGAAATGACCTGTAATTCTACTTTCCCAAAATACCCCTGACTTGCCAAGATCATAAGTAGAGTTCTACAAATCAGATGAAGGCATACCATACCTTTCTAGAAAGATAATATCATGAGGAACAACTTTCATGTTGGCCAGAAATCCATATGAAAGTTACTTGAGGGGTAAAAGTTGCTTGGAAGTCAAGTAACTTTTACAGACAAATTTCAGTGTCCTCAGATGACCTGTAACTTGCAAGGACCATAACTTGAGTTCTATAAATCTCCTTGATGTCTTCCACCACTCAAATTAAAGGTCTTGAGATACTCTACAAGTTTCATGTTGGACAAGGATCCATTTGAGGCTTGCATTTTGAATTATATTGCTTGGAAGTTTACCCTAAATCAGGGGATTTTACCCAAAAACCCTAATTTAGAAACTTCTCTTCTTCCTGATTTCTCCTTGGAACAACACCACATACATATCCACATATCAAATGAGGCATCCCACATCTTTCAAACAGGCCTTGATGCCCTTCAATCAAGCATTTGACCTAGGGTTGACCCAAATGAAACCCTAGTTGACTGTCTTCAACTGCAGCTCTTGTAATCACATCAATGACTTGTATCACTTTCAAAATGACCCTCTAGGTCTTCCATGATGTCTATATACCCTCCATGCTTTCAATTCATGGTCCACAACTTCTCTGATGACCTTCAATCCCCCTCAAGATAGGAGAAAAACCCACTGATTGGTCCACTAACTTTTCAAATTTCAATCTCTTTCTGATGACTTGGGTAGGTTTGAATTTGAATAAGAATATCTTGATATGCTCACAGAGATAAGAATGGCACTTGGTCCCTTGTTGGATGGCTTGCCCATGCTATGCTATGCAGATGAATGAATTATGTACATGCCTTTTTATGCAAATGACAATGCAATTGAAACATAAACCAAGTGAAGTAGGTTGAGCAAATTTTAGGGTGCAACACGTACCTTTTTGTTTTTCTTCTTTTGATAAGCGGAGAGACAAAGGTTGACGAACTCTTCTTCGTCACTTGAATTATCATCCGCGGATGACTCACTATCGCTTTTCCAAGCGATGTAAGCTCTTCTAGGCTTACCTTGTTTCTTTTGTGAGCAATTACTTTCCTTTCCTTTGTTCTTCTTCATAAATGGACAATCCGGCTTATAGTGTACGACTTTTCCACAATTAAAGCACGACCCTCTTGGTTTACTCCCTTTATTGCCTTCATTCTTGGAAGACCTTGATTGTCTTCTAAAATTGATGAGATTCTTTTCGGAATGTTGGATCCATTGTTCTTTACATAGTGATTGTATCGCTTCATGAACAACCTCATATCCTCATTCGTTTCTTCATCATCGTCATCACTCGAGTCGTAATCACTTAGCTCTTTTGCGGAGGACTTTGAATAAGAAGCTTTTAGAGCTATAAACTTCTTTTCCTTAGTTTTGGTCTTTTCCTTCTTTTCCTTTTTCTCAAATTGCTCGAGACTAAGAAGAACTTGCTCATGTTCTTAGAGCTTTCCAAAAAGAGTTGTAAGGTCCAAAGTCATAAGATCATTTGCTTCCTTTATGGCTGTGACCTTTGGTTGCCACTCCCTAGTAAGACATCTTAAGACTTTGTTAGTAGCAACATCATTAGAAATTGGTCTACCAAGTGAATTTAGTCTATTTATTAAATGGTAAAATCTCTTTTACATGTCAATAATGGTTTCCCATTACTTCATGTGAAAGAGATCAAAATCTTGAGTCAAAGTGTTGATTCTAGCTAGTTTGACATCATTAGTTCCCTCATGGGCAACTTGAAATGAGTCCCACATAGTTTTAGCAGTCATACAATGTGAAACTCTATAATATTCATCAACTCCCATGGATGAGATCAGAATATTTCTATCCTTCCAATCGTAATTGTACCTTTTCTTATCTTCATCATTCCATTTTGCTTCAGGCTTAGGCACAACAACGTTATTTTCACCGGTCATGGTAATTTCCATAGGACTGTTCAATATAACGTTCCATACCTTTATGTCAATGGAATTTATATGCACGCGTATACAATCTTTCCAGTAACTATAGTTCTCACCGTTGAAAACAGGTGCTTTATTATAAGCCCCTTTTGGTTCATTTGCCATATTCTAAGAAGTTATATGTGAAGCATGGAATAAACCGATGCTCTTGATACCACTTGTTAGACAATGACAATGATCTAGAATGGGGGGGGGGGGGGAGGGGGTTGAATATATCACTAATTAAAAACAGAGCTGACGCTTATTAAGATTTGGATTTTAAAAAGTTTTAAGCAGAAGCGGCCGTGGAACTATACTCGTCTATACAAACCGTTACAAAAAAGATCGGATATACGCAAAACCTATATAGATTATCGATAAAGACGAGAATTAGAATCAATAGTTTGAACACAAATCAATCATATTTTGTTCACTTAAAGTTGGACAGTTTCCAATGTGTGTGAAATATAAATCAATTGAAAAATAACTCAAGTGTTTGTGTTCATACAATTAGTCGAACACTTGGTGTGAGAAGCACCTTAAGTAAATTTCAATAGGTAAATGAAGTGCTATGTTCTTCAATTACAATCAAAATATTTTAATGGGGTTTCTACAAATTTTTCAGCACTAACACACACCAAAATTTTAATCAACTAATATGTTTGCACACAAACTCAAAATTCAGCAATGAAAATAGTAAAAAGAGAGAACACCAATTTGTTGAGGCAGTTCCCCCGTCGTCCTTGCTCGGGGTACGTATGCCCTCAATTATAAAAATAAAATTGAGACCTGTATATATAACCAGTTGCAAATTGTTTTTACAAGAGAAGTGTTGCACCCCAAAATTTGCCCAACCTCTTTTCTTACTTGGTTTATGTTTCATTGCATTAACATTTGCATAGTTATATCATTTACATATCATGATATCATTCATATAGAAGGGGATCAAGTGTGATTCTTATCAAGAGGATTCTAGAAAGAGGTCTTATTCAAGCTTGAGAAGTTATCAAGGTCATCAGGAGGTGGTTTGAGTGCTTAAGAGTTTAGATTCTTGCATGTGGAGTTGCTCCTAACTTGAGGATCAATTGAAGACCATCAGAGGGATGTGAAGTGTTGAATATGAGAAAAGGATGTGTATGGAGCTCATATAATACCTAGAGGGCCATGGGAGAGCTCAATCAAGTCATTGTGTCAAATGCAAGAGCCACAATTGAAGTGCAAGCAATTAAGGTTTCATCTGGGCCAATCCTAGGTCAACTGTGCAATTGAAGAGTATCAAAGCCTACTTTTAGGTCATGGAGTTCATGAAATGATATGATGAGACATTTGTGGTGTTGTGCCAAGATCAAGTCAAGAAGAGTAAAGAGTGTGGGAAGTTGCTAAATTAGGGTTCCAGTGTAAAATCCCTTATTTAGTGCCTAATTTCAAGACCAAATAAGTCAAGATAAAAGTTTCAAATGGATCTTTGGCCAACATGTAACTTGTAGAGCATCTCAATACCTTTAATTTGAGTACTAGAAATCCTCAAGGGGATTTATAGAACTCAAGTTATGGTCCAGACAAGTTACAAGTCCTCAGATGTCTCTGAAATTTGTCTGTGAAAATCATCTGACTTCAAAGCTATTTTTGACCTAGAAGGAGGTTTCACCTGAACTTTTAGCCAACATGAAAGTTTTTCCTTATGATCTTAGCTTTCCAAATTGTATTAGAAGTCTTACATCTTATTTGTAGAACTCAAGTTATGAAGTTTACAAGTTAGGGGTATTTTGGGAAAGTGAGATTATAGGCCATTTTCAATCATAGGTCAAAATCTCCAACTTGCACTTGTCAAATGGATTTTTGTTCAACATGGAACTTGTTCAAAATGTGGTGTTTAGGCTAACCAAGCAGTCATGATGAATTGATTTGGCTCATATCAAGATTTGGTTTGAAATGGCTTAAAAAGGAAGATTTTAAAAGGATTCAAGGTTGAAAAATTCAAATTAATGGTTAAGTGACCAAAACATGTCAAGTAAATACTCATTTTGAATGGAAATATCATTTCAAACACAATGGCATTGTTGGATTTTTGAGTTTGGGCAGAATTTCACAAGTTATCATTTTGTTTCTTCATATGCAAGTTACATGACCAAATCACTCACCAAGGCAATTCAAGTGTTCCTTTTGATCCAAACTCGTTCACAAGTGATTATGCAATTGAAAAGGAAGCTTCTAGAGAAAGCTCCATGGAAAAATTCACGACTGTCACATGGAAATTTTGAAGAGAAAACAGAAAATTGGAACTACTGATTTGGGCTTGGATTGGACTCAAAAAGCCCATAGACACACTCTATATAAGTCATTTGATGATTTTAGACTCAGGTTGGAGCTCATTTCATGGTGGAATCATAGATATCAATTGGAATTGCAAGGGAGCAAGTTGAAATCTTGATTTCATTTCCAAGCCAATTCAGATCAAATTGAAGTTTCTAACATCTTTCTCTTGCATCACTAATCGTTTCTGGAGAGTTTTGAAGCAAGGATCAAGCTCTAGCTACCTCTGTTAGTGAATCTACATCAGGTATGTACTTTCCAAATTTCCATGGATTCTAGCATGAGTTAGTTAGAAGTGAATATGTGGTTAGGATCTAGTTGAAGTGTAGATCGTTTCTGGTTAAGAATTGGAGCAATTAGAGACAAATTAAGTTGACCTGAGATTTCTATTTGGACACGGTTTGATCTAATCTTAAGGTTTCTACATGATTTGGATAGATCAGAGTGATGTAAGAGGAGTGAGGATCATTTCTATGGTTTTAGATTTGAATTTAGTGATGATCAATTTGGATGTGATCTCTGAACCTTGAATCGTATTTTAAAACCTGTTGAGAGCTAGAGTGAATGAGTAGGATATTTGAGATCCTTGTGAATTTCTGATGAATTTGATATAAGATTTGACATTATTTGGATGCCTGCAAGCATCACTCCGCCGGAGAAGACGACCGGAGGTGTTCTCCGGCCACCACACCTGGCTTCCCTCCATCTGTGGATTTGAACGAGGACGATAACGCATTGTCGTTGGATTAGTTTGTTGAGAAGACTTGGTAGGATCATCTGATCGTCACGATTTGAACTGAGGATTTGGCTCCAAATGCAAAACGCATCGTTTCATTAATCCCAGTCAGCGTGTGACTGGGATGCCTGCGTGGACATACTCTCTGACCTTGGATCTGCATACTTTGTCAATTCATCCAACGCTCATGACATTTTCCTGGTTTTTAATTTCTTTTATTTCATTTTTGTATTATTTTAAATGCATATTGATTCCAAAAATCATAATAATTTCATCTTTGATCTGAAAAATATTTTAAAAATATGTCCATGCTCCTGATTAAATTTGTGATTTTCTGGGATCAATAGATTTCATTTTCATGCATTTTTCAATTTAATTTGCATTTTCCTTTTCTATGTTATTTATTTTATTTTGCATAATTGCCTATCTGTTTTGTTGATTTTGGTTTGATCATTTGGTTTGGTTTCTGAATTTGATTTTTGAGTATGTTGTAGTTTAGATGTGCATGCTCCCTTAGGATTTTTATTAGATTTTTTAAACAATTGTAGGTTCTGTTTTAGGTGAGATGTTTAGAGCCTTCCCAACTTATGGTTTATCTTGACACAATTCAACTTAGTATTTATTTAGTGGACCTAGATGTTGATTTAGGCTTTGATATTTGGACCCTAGAATGTTAAAACATGCATGTTCCCTTAGGAAATTTCTTAGATTTTTACAACTTAGTTTTCTATTTTAGATAGAATTTGCAAGTAGGTGTTGCCTTTGGTGTTCCTTCTTTGGTGCCTTGCCTTGTTTGATCTTGTTGGTGGCTTTGGAGCTTGAAGAGCTTGGTTTCCTTTTTGGAGGAGGTGTTGGACATCTTGTAGCTGCTGTGGATTGGCTTGTGGAGCTTAATTTGGAGCTTTCTTTCTCTTTTAGGAGCTTTTTAGAAGCTTATAGGATTAAGGTTTTAGGAAGAGCCATTAGAACTAGTTCTTTTCCTTTCATAAAAAATAGAATGCATTGTTTGCTTCTATCCTCATCCTATGATGCAAAGTCCTATTAAGGAAGCCCTATCTCTCCTTTGGAGGGATGAGTGGCATGCCTTAATGAGTAGAACATTTGAGGATGCACTTTCTTTCCATGTTGGTTCCTGATGAATTCCTTTGGTCTTCATCAGGTTTCCTAACATTGTAATTTGATCTCAATGATGATTTCTCTTCTTGTGGAGCTTGCTAGAGTTTGAAGATGAAGAATTAAAGAAGCTTGAAAATAGGAGCTAACTTGAAGATGAAGACTCTTTGCTGTCAATTCAACTTTGCTGACAAGAGCTGCTGCTAAAGGTTGAAGTTGCTGTCTGTAGAAGATTGTTGCTGCTGCTTGGGCTGCTTCCTCTATTTTTCTTTTGTTGTGTTGTCTGTTTGCTTGTGTTGCTTACCTTTAGGTTTGAGGTGGAGTTTGTCTCCCCTTGCCTGTTGTTTTCCTAGGTTTGAGGTTGAGCAGGACTCCCTTGCCTCGCTTGTACTGTTGCATAGCATGCATTTTACTGTTTATTGTTTACTGCTTGCTTTCTTTTGCTGTTTCCCCTAGGACCTCTGGTTTCCTCTGTGCAAGAGGGAATTATGACAGACATTAGGTTTCTAAACCATGCATGATAATAGTAGGTAGATTCCCTTTCAACCATAGTCTTAGGGAGTCTTTATCTTCTCATCTTAAAACAATTCAAAAATACAGTAATAAGGTTAATTGAAGTCGTACGTTATGAGCCTTAAGCTATCTGGGAAAAGGTTGGTGGAGGGTCTCTCTCCAGTGATCTGGATGTTTAGTGTGGTACCCTTTGGGTGACATGCGAAGCATTCACTCCTAGGTCATAGTCTCTAGTGCGACGGAGATTGCGAACATCCTAAAAAAAACAGTTCTTTCGTAAAAGATTCAAACAAACATTCAAACTCTGTTTTTGTCCTCTTGGACCCTTAATCTGGAAAACCCTTTCATAAGGAGATAAAAAACTGTCAGACAAACTTGTGTCTTCCGTAGCCCAAACTACGTTTGCTCTGATCTTTCATGCCGTATGAAAGTACATAGGCACGAGATGCGATATCTCGGCGAGCAACCTTCCCCCATAACCCGTAGTTGGGCGAACTACGTTGACTCTGATTTCTCGTTCCAGACGGGAATACGTAGGCATAAAGTGCGATACTTTGTCGAGTCATTTTCTTTTCTTTTTAGACCAGACCTTTAGAGTAGATAGATAAACACACCCTTAGATAGAAAACAAGCATGGATCCCGTCGAGTACGGCGGACGTGAGGGGTGCTAATACCTTCCCCTTGCGTAGCCGACTCCCGAATCCAGGATTTGGTTGCGATGACCATTCCTTTCCCTCTTTGCGTTAGGTTTTCTCTAAGCGTTTCCTTTCCCTCTTTTGGGATAAATAACGCACGGTGGCGACTCTTCTGTCATGGCCGGCGCCTATTTTCGCAGTAGCGACAGCTGGCGACTCTGCTGGGGACTCCAACGGTTCCCTATGCGAGTCAATCCTAGCGCTTGTTTTTCCGTATGGGGTTTTTTATGTATTTATCTTTATGTCTTTACTTTCAGTACTATATATTATTGTTATTATGCTGTGGGTAGAGGGTTAGTTTGAGAGATAAGCCGGACCTGGGCTTGAGTGCACATAGACTTAGAAGTAGAAAGTAGTGGTTAACCTGCTTGCTTTGCTCGCACCAGCTAGCTACGAAATCTACACTCAAACGAGATTCTCTTTGATGGCATCTTGCCTGGCCCTTTGGGCTCGACAGGTTGTTGGATTTGAGGGTTGTCGAATCTGGGGACCTATCATTTAGGATTCGGCTAAGTGAGGCCTCTTCAAGGGATGATGATTCCACACCTTCTGGGTATCGTATCATCGCTCTTGAAAGTCTGTGACGCTGATGACCGCATAGGATGCCGTACCTCGTCTGCGAGTTAAGTACATACCTGTGAGGGGTAGGTGGGTCTTTTTGCAGGAAAACTCTGGCCTCAGAACACCCGGTTTGTCTCTGTCAGTGAAAATTGGTTGTGAGGGTTCTTCTGTGGTTAGTTTGAGGAGGAGATCTGATGGTTCTCAAGCTGCAGTCCAGCACAACACAGTTCTTCATCATTGCACTTGATCCCCTGTTTGCATATGCATTTGCATTTTCATGTTTGCATTTCATTAACGTGTATTTATGTTTCAGGTGTGCTTTTTCCCCTCAGATTCTAGTGTTCTTCTTGCCAGACATGGAGTCCATGAAGAGAACAGCTGCTTACAGGTTGCCTTCTCCAAATATCAGTTCCTTGTTGCGGTTGGTTGCTCTAGCAGATCAGAGAGTGAGGGCTGAGTTTAGAGAGTCTTATGGGAAACTGCTCAATTTGTTATGCAGACCTTCTGTGTTTGAGATGACTGGATTGTATACCTTGATGCAGTTTTACGAGCCTCAGTTGAGATGCTTCTTGTTCCCTGATTTTATTTTGGCCCCGACTTTGGAGGAGTATTCTGATATGCTAGGAGTTCCTGTGTTAGACCAGATGCCTTTTATTCACGAGGATACTGAGCCTGAGTTGGCTAAGCTTGCTGAGATTGTTAGTTTAGATGCTCCTGAGTTCCCCGGAGGTTTGGTCAAGCTGAATGGATTTTATGGTTTTCATCTTTCTTGCTTGGTTGAGAAGGCTACGCAGTGTGCGAAGGATGGATGTTGGGTTGTCTTCAGTGCTATTCTGGCTGTTTGCATCTATGGGATTGTCTTGTTCCCCAACTTGCCTGATTTTGTTGACTCAGATGCTTTCTTTATTCTTGCCTCGAAGAATCCGGTGCCTACTCTCTTGGGTGACGTTTATCATTCTATTCACTATAAGAATGAGAAGCATCGGGGAAAGAATGTTTCTTGCTGTGTACCTCTTCTATCCAGGTGGTTTCAGGGACATCTTCCTAAGACGGGACCTTTTGTTGATACTGCTGGTAATTTAGATTGGTCTTCTCGATTGATGGGATTGTGTGCTGAGAATATTGTTTGGTTTGATCGGAACCTGCTCGGAGTGAATATTATATATATTTGCAGTGGCTTTCCGAACGTTCCTTTGATTGGACGTAAATGTTGTATTAACTATAACCTTTCTCTGCTTGTGAGACAGTTTGGCTATGCTTTGAGGGATTCTCCGGTTGAGGACGAGATACAGGAATCTCTGTATCTCACGAGTTTATTAGATGGAGATGTTTTGGTCAGATTGAGGCATGCTTGGGGTAATGTTCACAGAAGAGGAAAGACATTGCTTGGCAAGAGTGACAGTCGAGCTTATAATCCTTATCGGCTCTGGATCCATGAAAGAGTTGAAAAGTCTTTGATGTTGTATCCTACTGTAGAGCCTTTGTATCTTCCGGTGATTGAGGAACCTACTTCAGTAGAGATTGAGAAGTATAACAAGCTCCTGGCTGAAAAGGAAGAGTTGTAAAGAGCAAATGAAGAGTTAGAGAAAGAGATTTTCCAGCTTTGGCATGAGAAGAGTGAGGCAACCTTCACTTTGAAGAAGCAGACTGAGATTTAATAGGTTGGGTTTAGATTTGATTGAAGAAACCAGCAGGAGAGCGAAGGTGGGAGTAGCCCTGAATGGTGTTAGTAGTGTGCTTGCTACTAAGAAAGAGCTTCTGAACAAGGCTTATTCTTGACTTTCCAAATGGGAATTTTTGTGGAATGCCACGCTTACTAGCTGGAAGGAGCGTGAAGATGAGTTGAAGCTGCAAATTTCCCGGTTAGAGGAGCAGCTCAGCGCTAAGGATGCGAAGATTTCTGAAGAGGCATCTCTTAGACGTGACGTTGAGTTTAAAGTGAGCGACATGGTCAAAGAAATGAGGGGTTGTGAACTGAAGGCTGGCTTCAATAGATGCAGGCTAGATGAGTGTTTTGGCAAGGGAGCCTGTGTAGAGGATGCCAAAAAGCTGAGATCCACTGTTAGGCGACACACATTACTGATACAGGAACTGCTCTCCAGACCAGGTCATCTGGAGACGTTGAGGCTATTGGGAGATATCCGGGCGCGCCATCCGTCCTGATTTATCTTTGTTTTTCTCTTGTAGTATGTTATTCGTGCTTGTATTTTGACCATCGCCAGGCTTGTTGGCCGAGGTCTTTTCAGTTGTATTCGGTTTTACCTTTGTACTCTGCCTCTTGGCATTTGTTTATGTATGAGGTCTCTGATTCCGTGCTTGCTTACTTGGGACTCCATTGTCGTTATGGCTTCTTCTCCGGAACTAGAATCGGGGGGAGGGGGGAAATTAACCTGTTACATATTTACATGTGTGCATCTGCATATTCATATTGCATGACAGGTGTTACACCCCAAAATTTGCTTAACCTTTTCTTGCCTGATTTATGTTTCCTTGCATTTCATTTGCATAGTTACATCAATCACATAGTTCAATCATTGACATATCATAGCATAGAATGCCTCCAACAAGGGATCAAGGGTGTCTATCAAGACAAGAGCCTAGCAAGAGGTGTTATCCAAGTTTGAGAAATCATTCAAGCCATTAAGAAATGATTTGAAGTCTTGAGAAGTTTGAGTGCCTACATGTGGGTTTTGCTCCTATCTTGAGGAATGTTGAGAATCATCAGTGAGATGAGAAGCATGAAATGTGAACTTGAGGTGTGTATGGATCTCATGGAATGCCTATATGGCCCTATTGAAGCTGAGACAAGTCATTGATTCAAGTACAAGAGCCACAGTTGAAGTGCAGTCAACTAGGGTTTCATCTGGGCCAACCCTAGGTCATTTGAGTAATGGGAGAGCATCAAAGCCTACCTTGAGGTCAAGGGATTCATGAATTGGTATGTTGATACATGTGTGGTGTTGTGCCAAGATTAAGCAAAGAAAGATCAAGAATGTGGGAAGTTGCTAAGTTAGGCTTTTAGTGTAAAATCCCCTATTTAGTGCCTAACTTCAAAGCCACATAAGTCAAAATACAAGTTTCAAATGGATCTTTGGCCAACATGAAACTTGTATAGCTTCTAAATACCTTTAATTTGAGTACTAGAAGTCTTCAAGAAGATTTGTGAAACTCAAGTTATGATTCTTGCAAGTTACAGGTCACCAGAGGCCACTGAAATTTATCTGTGAAAGTCACTTGACTTCCAAGCAACTTTTCCCCTCAAGGAGTTTTCAAATGGATTCTTTGCCAACATAAGAGTTGTAGGTCTTGATCGTAGCTTTAATTTGAGTACTAGAAGTCCTCAAGAAGATTTGTGGAACTCAAGTTATGATCTTGGCAATCCAGGGGTATTTTGGGAAAGTTGAATTATAGGTCATTTTCAAGAATGTGACAAAATCTCCATCTTCTACTCCTTCAATGGAAAATTGTTCAACATGAAATGTGTTTAGAATGATGTTTTTAGGTCAGATGTGAAGTCATGGTGGGTTGAATGAGCTTGTATCAAGAAGTTCTCCAAAATGGCCTAAAAAGAGGGATTTTTCAAATGATTCAAAGGAGGGAAATTTGGATTTTTGAATTATAAGTCATAAACATGTCATGTGGGTAGTCATTTTGACCAGGAACTTCATTTTATAGACATTGGCATTGGCACAATTTTGAGATGAGCCCTAATTTTATGACTTGCTTTGTAAAGTGATTACTTCATTTACAAGTTACAATTCCAAAACAAGAATCAGGGTATTTCAGGCTGAGCTAGCTATCCAAACATATCCCAAACTCAATTTGCAGTTGAATAGAATATTCTGGAATGAGAAATGAGGGAGAATTCGTGACTGTAGCTTTGGAGTTTCATGGCCATGACAAATTTTTGGATCTTCTGGTTTGGGCCTCAATTGAGCTTCAAAAGCCCATAGACACATTCTATATAAGCCTTGCACTGATTCCAGACTCAGGTTAGAGCTCATTTCGTGGTGGGAGCAGAGATTGCAGTTGGTTTTGCAAGCAAGCAACTGAGAATCGGATTCCAAGTTCAAGTCAAATTCAGACCAAATTGAAGTTGCAAGAAGCTCTTATTATCATGAGTGAAGGATTCTGGAAGATCTTGGAGCTTAATTCGAGCCAGAATCATCCTCAATTGAAGCTTGAAACCAGGTTTTCATTCTTTAACTTTCCTCTTTAATTATGATTATTCAAAGCCTTAAAAACATGTGGTTAGGTTCCCTATGATTGGTAGAACGATTTAGGTTTGGTTTGGCATCATTTGGTGATGATCAAAAGAGTGCACCAATTTCTGTTTGGATTCAGTTACATGTGATCTTGAGGAATTAACATGATTGTGATAGCTTAGGATGATCAGTGTAACATGAGGAGTAGATCTATGGATTTAGATTTGAGTTTGGTGAAGATCAAGAATGTGACATGTTTTGGAAATGCTATCGGGTTTGAAAATCTAGAAGGATTTGAGAAAATCTGAGGCCAGATTCATGATCAGCATGGGATTTTGAGTGAGATAGGTATAATCTTTGTGATTTCTGGTCACCTGCAAGTGGACCTTCAACGGAGAAGACGGTGTTTTCCACCGTGAACCACCGTCTGAGAATTGCCTCAGGTCACCTGAGTTTTGAGGAAGACGAAGCCTAAAGCGTTGGATCAGGTTGACTCATTGACTTGGAAGCATGATCGTGTGATATGATTCAAACTCAGCTTTCCCTCTCCAAGATCAATACGTTGCGTTTCATTAATCCCAGTCAGCGTGTGACTGGGATGCCATCTGGTCCTCACGTGTACAGCCTCAGGGCTCTTGGATTTGATTACCTAGTCTTCTCATCCTACGCTCCCTGTTTTATTCAGCATTTTATTTTCTTTTTATTCTTTTTGGATTTATTTTAATTCATTTGATTTCTAAAATCCATATTAAATCCAATTTTGATCCAAAAAATATTTTAAAAATATCTCCATGATCTTGGATTTAATTGTGATTTTCTGAAATCAAGAAATCTCATTTTCTCCCATTTTTTCAATTTAATTTGATTTTCTCTATTTTACTATTTTCTTTAATTTTGTATATTTGCTACATGTTTTTGCTGATTTTATTGTGAATAATTGGTGATGAATTTTGAGCTGATTGTTTTTGGGCTAGATAGTTTAGATATGCATGTACCCATAGTAATTTTCTCATATTTTTGTGAGAGTATTTTAGGCCAGTTTGAGCATTGGACATTAGAGGGTTTAGAATTAGGGTTTTAAGTTGATACCTTTAGGTTTATGGCATAGTTTTAGGTACAAATAAATGGTTAATCCCCTGGTTTTTGTATGAGAGGTTCATAAGAGGTTTAGGAACCCTTAGTAATTTTTGTAGGATTTTATAATCACTTTTGGTAATTTAAGTAGAATTAGTTTTAAGACTAACTTCTAGGTGTTTCTGATGAACTAATTTGGCTAGTTTAATTCAATAGTTCCCCTTAGACTAGGGTGGTGTTGCTCTTGTTCTTGGGTTCTCATGAAGACAAATTGAAGATGCTTTGGAGAGCTTGAAGAGCTTGGATGTGAAGATTCTTTCATCTGTTGGAGTGCTTGTCAGGAGCTTAGGAAAATTAGGGTTTTAGGAAGAGCTTCCTAGACTTAGTTCATTTCTTGCCTCAAACATGGAATGCTTTGTTTGCTTCCATCCTATCCTATGATTCAAAGTCCTCTTAAGTAAGCCCCATCTCTCCCTTGGAGGGATGAGTGGTATGCCTTAAAGAGTAGAACTTTTGAGGATACCCTTCTGTGCAGATGATGGTTTCTAGTGATTTCCTTTGGTTTTCACTGGTTCCCATACATCATAAATTGATCTCGGTAACCAATCTTTCTTGGTGGAGCATGCTAGAGCTTGGGGATGAAGATCTAATATGTTGAAGATGCCTTTCATAAGGTCTGCTTGAAGATGGAGTTATGTTACTGTCAACTTTGCTGTCAGAGTTGCTGTAGGAGTTTGGTGCTGCTGCTTGGGCTGCCTCCTTTGGGTTTTGTTTTCTGTATTGTTTGTTGGCTTGTGTAGCTTGCCCCCCTAGGTTTGAGGTGAATGTTGATTCACTTTGCCTGTTTTTTTCCCAGGTTCGAGGTTGAGTGGGACTCCCTTGCCTCGCTTGTATTGCTGCATTGCATGCATTTTACTGTATTTGCTTGCTTTCTTTTCTGTTTATCCCCTAGGATCTCTGATTTCCTTTGTGCAGGAGGGAATTACGACAAACATTAGGATTCTTATCCATGCATGACAACATTAGGTTAGTTTTTATTCCCTTTTCAACCCTAGGATTTTTAGAGCTTCTCTCTCTTCTTATCTCAAAACAACTCAAAAATACAATAATAAGGTTAATCGATGTCGTACGTTACGAGCCTTAAGCTATTTGAGAAAGGGTTGCTGGAGAGCTTCTTTCCAGTAATCTGGCTGCTTAGTGTGGCACCCTTTGGGTGACAGGCGACGTAGTCACTCTCAAATCATAGTCTCTAGTACGTTAGAGATCGCAAACAAACTAAAAAACACTTCTTTCGTAAAAGATTCAAAACAAACATCAAAGTGTCATTTTTGTCCGCTTGGACTCTTAATCAAGAAAAACCCTTTCATAAGGTAATAAAAACAGTCAGACAAGCTTGTGTCTTCCGTAGCCCGAACTACATTTGCTTTGATCTTTCATGCTGTATGAAAGTACGTAGGCATAGGATGCCGTATCCTAGCGAGCAACCTTCCCCTCCTAACCCGTAGTTAGGCGAACTACATTGACTCTGATTTCTCGTTCCAGACGGGAATACGTAGGCATAAAGTGCGATACTTTTCCGAGTCATGTTCTTTTCTTTTTAACCTAGACCTGTAGAGTAGATAGAATAACACTCCGTACTAGAAAACAAGCATGGATCCCGTCGAGTACGGCGGACGTGAGGGGTGCTAATACCTTCCCCTTGCGTAATCGACTCCCGAATCCAGGATTTGGTTGCAACGACCATTCCTTTCCCGTTTTGCGTTAGGTTTACTCTGAGCGTTTCCTTTCCCTTCTTTGGGATAAATAACGCACGGTGGCGACTCTTCTGTCATAGCCGGCGCCGATTTTCGCAGTAGCGACAGCTGGCGACTCTGCCGGGGACTCCAACGGTTCTCTAAGCGAGTCAGTCCTAGCGCTTGTTTTCCCGTCGTGGGTTTTGTATGGATTTACATTTCTGTCTTTACTTTCCGCATTTTATTGTCAGCTTTATATTGTTATTGCTGTTGTGGGTAGGGGGTCAGATTGAGAGATAAGCCAGACCTGGGCTTGAATGCACCTAGAATTAGTTGTGGAAAGTAGTGGGCGCGTGCATGCTTTGCATGTACTAGTGTCTCACAAAATCCACGCTCGGACGAGGTTCTTCTGGTTGACTTATTTTTCAACCCTTTGGGTTGAGGGGGTTGTTGGTTAGTTGGATTGTCGACTCCGGGGACCGATCAATTGGAAGTTGGCTAAGTGAGGCCTCTTCAGGACATGATGATGCCACACCTTCTGGGTATCATATCATCAGTCTTGAAAGTCTGTGACGCCGACGACCGCATAGGTTGCCGTACCTTGTGTCAGTTGATAGGACACCTACCTGTGAGAGGGATTGGGGCATGCAGGAAACCTGACCTCCAAACTACCCAGTTTTCTTAATATTGGATCAATATGTGTGGTTACTTGGGGTTCTTCATCAGGACAGTGTTATGGGTCTGTTGAGACCAAGTTGGAGCTTTGTTATGGGTCTGTTGAGACCAAAGTGGAGCATTGTTATGGGTCTGTTGAGACATGATTTGAGCAGCAGTGTGGGTCTATTGAGACAGATATTGTGGATGGATCTCTTCAGCAATATATCACTTGATCCCTGTTGCATGTTTGCATATTGCATTGTTGCATACTCATTCTGCATATCATTAACGTGTGTCTGTGCTGCAGGTGCATTTCATACCCTCTGATTCTAGTTGCCCGGATTTCTGTCTGCTGATATTATGGATACTTTGAAGAAGACTGTGGCATACAAGTTGCCTACTCCAGATGTTTCTCCTTTGCCTGGTTTGATATCCTTAGCTGATGATGATGTGAAGAGAAGCTTCAGGAAAAGTTATGGGAAACTGCTTAGGTTGGTCTGCAAACCAACCACGTATGAGCTGAACGGATTGTACGCGCTGATGCAGTTCTATGATCCCCCGCTGAGGTGTTTTACTTTCCCTGACTTCATTCTGGCTCCGACCATGGAGGAATATGCTGAGATCTTGGAGTTGACTATCCAGAACAAGGTGCCTTTTGTTCACATGGATGCTGAGCCCAAGCTGGAGGACTTGGCTGTTGCTTTGCATTTAGACTCTTCAGAGTTGCTGTTAACCAGGTGGAATGGGGTTCCTGGTTTTTCTCTCAAGTTCCTGGTGGGGAAAGCACAAGAGTGTGCTAAGAATGGCTGTTGGATCGTGTTTAATGCTATCCTGGCTTTGTGTATATATGGCATTATACTGTTCCCTAGCATGCCTGACTTTGTTGATTTGGATGCATTCCATATATTTGGTTCAGGCAATCCTGTGCCTACTCTGATTGGATATTTCTATCATTCACTGCATTATAAGAACGAGAATAAGAGGGGCAAGAACGTCTCCTGTTGTGTGTCTTTGTTGTATATGTGGTTTGATAGTCACCTGCCCAAGAAGGGTATCTTTGCTGAGTCTGCAGCTACGGTGGATTGGTCTGAGCATCTGATGGGACTTTCTTCAGAAGATGTTGTCTGGTTTGATAGAGATTTACTGGGATCTGAGATTATCTACAGCTGCGCCAGATATCCTAACGTTCCTCTGATTGGGAGGAAAGGGTGAATTAACTACAATCCATCATTATTGATCAGGCAATTTGGTTATGCTTTGAGAAGCCCGCCAAAAGAGGAGGAAGTGCAGGAATCTCTGTACTTCATAGGTGATCTGAGTGGAGAATTATTGTCCAAGCTTCAACATGGTTGGAATAATATCAACAAGAAGGGTAAGCTACCGTTGGGTAAGAATGATTGTCAAGTCTATCCTCCGTACAAAGTCTGGATCCAAGATAGGGCAAAGCAGGCGCTGATGCCGTTTCCTGCAGTATTACCTCCTACTCCCCCCGTGATTGAGGAGCCAACTACTGTGTCTATTGAGAGATACGAGCAGGTTGTGAAGGAGAAAGAAGAGCTGATGAAAGCCAACGAGAAGTTGGAAAAAGAGCTAGTGCAGCTCAGAAGCGAAAGGAATGAAGTCGTATACTCCTTCAAGCAACAAACAGAGCTGGTGAATCAACTAGGCACATAACTGACTGAACAGCAAAAGAAGCGTGAACACTTGGGGATAGATTTCAAGAGCTCTCACGACATGCTGGAGTCTAAGAAGAAAGCACTTGATATAGCCTACCGAGAGATCTCCACATTCAACAAAACCTGGAACGTTACGCTGACAAATAACAAAGAAAGAGAGGACAAACTAAAGCTGCAGATCTCTGAACTGGAAGGTCAGTTGAAAGCTAGCCAGAAGAAGTTTGAAGAAGAGGTTATGCGGAGATATGACGTTCAGAATGCCTTGAACAAAGTTATCAAGCGTAAGAAAGAGTCTGCGTCCCAGAAGCGGAAGCTAGAAGATTGCTTTGGAGAAGGTGTTTGGGAGGAATCCATTGGGGATTTCCAGCGTGTTATCAGGCAAATAGACGCGCTCGTCGAAGGGTTGCTTTCTCAGCCAGACCATCCCAAGATTAAGAGATTGTTAGAGGAGTATCAGGCATATGGTCGCACTTGATTACCTTATGTACTGTTGTATATGCTTTATTTGCATTGTGCTGGCCATCACCAGGATTGTTGGTTGAGGTCATGCCTTCTTATTATTGTACACTCAGTGATATTGTATTCCTGACTCGATGGGCTTTTCAGCAATATATGAGATGTTTTCCCTGTGAATGGATCCAAGCCTCTTATCACTATCACTGTCACTACACTGGCACTTTGGCACTAGAATCAGGGGTTGATTCCCCTAACGCACGGACACGCATTGCATTTGCATACTCATTTTGCATTGCCAGTTACTTGTTGAATTTGTATCTTATTTCCTGCATCTCACAGGTTTTTCAGGATTGACGAACAAAGAGTCCACCGCTACTCAACCCGAAATAACTGCAAGAAGATAATGGATCAAGTTCAAGTCGAGATGCAGGAAATCGGTGAGAAGTTGACTTTGTTCATGCAAGCTATGGAGAGCATGGCCAAGGGCCAGGAGAATCTTCAGACCTTGGTGCAGCCGCTGCTGACGCGGGCAAACGGAAATGGCAATACTGACCATATTTCTGTTGAAACTCCTCGCCGGGAGGATGAGATACCGGCAGGTGTTACTCCACCTGTTGTGACTGTCAATGGAAACACTGGTACTGGTGCAGGTGCTGGCGCTGGTAATGGTAATACTGGGAATGGTGGTGATGGGCATGTTGTTAACACCAAAGGCAACACTGTGGATGCTGATCAAGGATTCGTTGACAATGTTGGCTTTGGAAACAATGGGTATGGCAATGTCAATCAGGACGGGAACTTCGGGTTCAACAATCAAGGCTTCGGTAATGACGGTTACAGCAACAATCAGGGGTATGGTTACGGTAATGGTGCATTTGGTAATGTGAATGTGAACGGCGCTGGAGCATTTCCTTTCACCAATGGTTTGGGACCTGCTGGGGTCAATCTAGGGTTTGGCAACCAAGGACAGGGTCCTATGTTCAATCAGCAAGGATTTGGCCGTAACATGGATTATGATGGGTATGGTAATGACTGGAATGTGGATCAACAGGAGGACGCTTTTTCAGGAAGAGGTATGGGACCTGAAGGCCCTATTGACCCCGTTCAGAGGATCAGGATGCTAGAAGAGCAGATGAAAGGTGTGGTTGATCAGAACTCCGCTGGGTTAGATATGACTACTATGGGGTTAGTACCAGGGCTGAGGGTGCCGTTGAAATTTAAGGCTCCAACATTTGACAAATACAAAGGGGATACCTACCCAAAGGTCCATGTACGTTCTTATTATAGAAGGATGTCTGCGTATTCCAATGATGAAAGGATGCTCATGCATTTCTTTCAAGACAGCTTATCGGGACCATCATTGGAATGGTACATGGGACTGGAGCCCACTCAGATTAGAAGTTGGAAGCAGTTGGCTGATGCTTTTGTTATGCATTACAAATATAACAACGATTTGGCGCCAAACAGGGTTCAGTTGCAGAGCCTGTCGCAGAAAAATGGTGAAAGTTTCAAAGAGTACGCGCAGCGGTGGCGCGATATGGCAGCTCGAGTGCACCCTCCTTTGGTTGAAAGGGAGATGAATGACATGTTTGTAGGGACGTTTACAGGAATGTACTATGACAAGTTACTCAATGTTTCAATGGGCAGTTTCTCCGATATGATCCTTATGGGAGAAAGGATCGAAAATGGAATTAAAATTGGAAAGATTCAGGCAGGCGAATCTACTCCAGCTGGGGGTGCGAGAAAAGCGTTCGGCGGAAGACGACAGGGTGATACAAGCGCTGTATTTGGTGGCAGAGGCCGGGGCAGAGGCAGAAATCAGTACATTCAACCTTAAAAGATAGCCAGTGTTACTATTCCAATTCCTCAGCAACAACAACCACAACAACAGCAACAACAACCGCAGCAGCAGCAAAGGCAGAATCAGGGTCAGGGAAGGTTTCAGAATGTAAGGCCGAAGAGGGTATTTGATAAGCCTCCGTCGATATATGCAGAGCTTCTTCAGACACTGTTGGGGTTGAATTTGGTGGAGAAAAGAACAATGGAACCGCCTACTGGACCAGTACTTCCTAGGGGGTATGATGCTAATAAGCAGTGCGAATTCCATTCCGGGGCACCCGGACACGATATAGAATCTTGTCATGCGTTCAAGCATAAAGTTCAAGACTTGTTGGACAGTAAAGCCATAAACTTTGGCCAAGTGGGGCCCAATATTGTACAACAACCTATGCCTAATCATGGGGCAAATGCCATCTTGACAAAAGAAAATTTGAACTTGGTGATGGATGTTAACGAACTGAAGACACCATTGAGTGAGGTGAAAAGCAAGTTGCTCAGAGGGGGAGTATTTCCCGGTTGTGATGAATACTGTTTAGAGTGTTGGGCCCAGCCAGAGGGTTGTAATGATTTGAAGCAGGGCATTCAGGCCATGATCGACGAAGGGACCTTGCATTTTGATCGGACTGTGGTTGAGAAGCCTGTAGAGGCATTATGTGATGAGCAGAATGATATTGCAACGATGACGATCCCGAGGAAGACTATAACGATAGTGGCGCCCGCCAAGCGGCCAACTATTACGATTACCAAAGCAGGGCCTGTTCCCTTTGAAAGTACGAAAGTTGTCCCGTGGACATATGGATTAGAAGCATATTGCAACGGTGAAAAGATTGTAGTGAATAGCCAGCCAGCTGGGGCTGTTGATAATGTCGTTGGAACGGGGGGCATGACCCGTAGCGGAAGGATCTTTACCTCACCTGAAATAGAAGCAGAGAGGTTGGCCAAAGGTAAAGCCAAAGTAAATGAAAGCGGGCCTTCTCAGTCGAAAGAAAAGGATACGTCGCTCAAGGACGTAGAGGAGTTCATGAGACTGATTCACAAGAGCGACTACAAAATTGTTGAACACCTACAGCAGACGTCGTTGAAGATTTCTATCTTGTCGTTGTTGTTATATTCCGAAGCCCACCGGAACGCCTTGCTGAAAATATTGGATACGTCATTCGTGCCCCAAGAAGTTTCTGTAAATCAGTTAGAGGGGGTAATGGCACATGTCAATGCTGGACATAGCCTGGGTTTCACAGACTTTGACCTAACACCTAAGGGTCGAGAGCACAACATGGCTTTGCACATATCTGTGGAATGCCGGGGCACCGTAATATCGCATGTATTGGTAGATACTGGATCATCGTTGAACGTATTGCCAAAGAAAGCCATGATGAAATTGGACATACGGGGAGTTATTTGCACGCCCAGCGATTTGGTTGTGAGGGCGTTTGACGGAACGAAAAGATCAGTATTTGGGTCAATAACATTACCGCTTCAGGTGGGGCCGGAAATGTTTGATACCGAATTCTACATCATGGATATACACCCAGCTTATAGCTGCCTTCTTGGGCGCCCATGGATCCACGCTGCAGGGGCCGTAACGTCCATACTGCATCAGAAGCTGAAGTACATGGTGGGTGATAGTGTTGTTACCGTTTGCAGGGAGGAAGACATTTTGGTCAGTCACCTATCATCATCAGATATGTGGAGGTCGACGGAGAAATACACGAGACACCTTGTCAAGCCTTCGAGGGGTTGCGGATTAAAGACAAAACTCAGGGTTCCAGCAAAAGGCCAGAGGTGGCAGTGTCATCTTACAAAGAGGCTCAGGCTTTAGTGCAGACCGGTGAGACTAAAGGTTGGGGGCAGGTACTGGAGATTCCCGTGAAGAATGACAAGTTTGGGCTAGGGTATCGACCAACATCGTCAGCGTCATCTTCAGGAGCGCCCAGGTTCAAAGGACCGGTCACGATTACGCCAAGTGGGGTGTGCTTTGAGACTATCAACACTATTTCCGATGCTGAAGACAGAGATAGCGACTGCGATATGGACGCGTGGATCAAGCCAAGCGTGCCAGGACAAAGTCTCTGCAACTGGTCCATCCGGGAAACTGTCCCAGTGACTTTTAAACAGTAATGATTTGTTTTATCAATTGTTGAATAATCCTATGTCCTACCCGGGGCATAGTGATGTTACATTAGGGCTACTTGATTGTGTGTATTGCACTGTTTAATCATGAAATAAAGGCGTTTTTCATATTCAAACATTGTGATCCCTGTTTTTCTTGCTTTTTACTTTAACAATAAATGGCAACGTGGTTATTTGCTCTGTTTGCGTGTTGAAGCGTTTAACCATTTCCTTTGCAGGACTAATATTTCAGATGATATCTCATACGAACCGCCTATGACTCGTCTCGACTTCGAGCACCCGGTATTCCAAGCAGAGGAAGAGATTGTTGAGGATAGCGACCTGCCAGAGGAGCTGACTCGTTTGTTGAAACAGGAAGAGAGAATCATTCTTCCTCATCAGGAGGAAATTGAGATTATCAACCTGGGGTCGAAAGAAGTTGTGAGAAACATCTGTATAGGGGCTGCACTGCAGAGCGACATCAAGCAAAGGCTGATTGAAATACTGCAAGAGTATGGTGATATATTTGCTTGGTCGTACGAGGATATGTCTGGGTTAGACACGGACATGGTTGTGCACCGTCTGCCGTTGCGAGAAGAATGTCCGCCTGTTAAACAGAAACTCAGAAGAACCAGACCAGACATGGCTGTGAAAATCAAGGAGGAAGTTCAAAAACAGTGGGATGCTGGTTTCCTAGCTGTTACAACTTATCTGTCATGGGTCGCTAATATAGTACCAGTGCCGAAGAAAGACGGTAAAGTACGAATGTGTGTAGATTACCGTGATCTGAATAGGGCGAGCCTGAAAGACGACTTTCCACTTCCTCACATTGATGTGCTGGTTGATAACACTGCTCAGTTCTCCGTATTCTCCTTCATGGACGGCTTCTCAGGCTATAACCAGATCAAAATGGCACCAGAAGACATGGAGAAGACTACCTTCATTACTCCCTGGGGAACATTTTGCTACAAAGTGATGCCCTTTGGTTTGAAGAACGCTGGGGCAACATATCAACGTGCTATGACGACTCTCTTTCATGACATGATGCATAAAGAGATCGAGGTTTATGTTGATGATATGATTGCCAAATCCCAGACGGAGGAGGAGAATTTGGTTAATCTGCTGAAATTATTCAAAAGGCTTAGGAAGTTCAGGTTGAGACTGAACCCTAACAAGTGCACCTTCGGGGTGAGATCGGGTAAACTGCTGGGGTTTATTGTGAGCGAAAAGGGAATAGAGGTTGATCCTGCGAAGATAGAAGCAATACAAGAAATCCCGACGCCTAAAACAGAAAAAGAAGTGCGTGGGTTTTTAGGGAGGTTGAACTATATCGCCCGGTTCATATCTCACCTAACTGCGACATGCGAGCCGCTATTCAAGTTGTTGAAAAAGGATCAGGTGTTGACCTGGAATGAAAATTGTCAAAAGGCGTTCGACAAGATAAAAGAATACTTGCAGGAACCTCCTGTTTTGATATCCCCAGTGGCCGGGAGACCTTTGATTATGTATTTGACGGTTCTTGAGGAAAGTATGGGTTGTATTCTCGGTCAACACGACGAGACTGGACGTAAAGAGCATGCGATTTACTATTTGAGTAAGAAGTTTACCGACTGTGAGTCCAGATACTCAATGCTCGAAAAAACGTGTTGTGCGCTAGCCTGGGCCGCCAAACGTTTGAGGCAATACATGCTGAATCATACAACCATGCTAATTTCAAAGATGGATCCAATCAAGTACGTGTTTGAGAAGCAAGCACTCTCCGGGAGAATTGCCCGATGGCATATGGTGTTAACCGAATACGACATCCAATATGTCTCGCAAAAGGCTATTAAAGGTAGCGTTCTGTCCGAGTACCTTACGGAGCAGCCTATTGAGGACTACCGATCGATGATGTTTGATTTTCCTTACGAGGATATCATGTACCTGAAGATGAAAGATTGTGAAGAACCGAAGCCGGACGAAGGACCAAAATTGGGTTCCAAATGGCAGTTGATATTTGACGGAGCTGAAAATTCCTATGGTAGCGGAATAGGGGCAATTATCACCACTCCTCAGGGGTCGCACATCCCCTTTACTGCCCGATTGACTTTTCCCGTTACCAATAATGAGGCTGAATATGAGGCTTGCATCATGGGTCTGGAAGAAGCTATTGATTTGCGAATCAAACATTTGGATGTATACGGAGACTCAGCTCTAGTGGTGAACCATATTAAAGGAGAATGGGAGACACGTCAGCCCAATTTGATACCGTATATGAATTATGCAAGGAGATTGTTGCCTTTCTTTGACAAGGTGGAATTGCATCACGTGCCACAAGCAGAAAATCAAATGGCTGACGCCCTGGCGACATTGTCTTCAATGTATAAAGTTAACTTCTGGAACGAGGCTCCCCAGATTGTTATCTCTCGGCTTGATAGGCCTGCCTTCATATTTGCCATTGACGAGGCTCCCGATGGTAAACCCTGATACTTTGACATCCAGAATTTCCTGAAGAACAAGGAGTATCCGACTGGGGCATCCAGTCGAGATCAGAAGACTCTCAGGAGATTGGCTGGCAATTTCTATTTGAACCCGGAAGGTGTCCTATACAAAAGAAACCACGACTTGGTGTTGCTACGTTGTGTAGATGAGAAAGAGACGAAGTTGCTCATGGAAGAGATACATGAGGGTACATTTGGTACACATGCTGGTGGGCATGCTATGACGAGAAAGCTGCTGCAGGCAGGTTATTATTGGCTAACTATGGAAACAGACTGTTTCAAGTTTGCAAAGAGGTGTCATAAATGCCAAACTTATGCGGACAAAATCCATGTGCCTCCAAGTCCTCTGAATGTGATGTCATCACCATGGCCTTTCTCGATGTGGGGAATTGATATGATTGGCAAGATCGAACCTACAACATCAAACGGACACCAATTCATTTTGGTGGCAATCGATTACTTCACCAAATGGGTGGAAGCAGCATCATATGCCAATGTCACCAAACAAATGGTATCCAGATTTATCAAACGAGATATTATCTGCAGATATGGAATCCCCGAGCGGATCATCACCGACAACGATTCGAATTTGAATAACAAAATGATGAAAGAGCTGTGTCAGAATTTTAAGATTGAACATCACAACTCTTCTCCTTACCGGCCCAAGATGAATGGCACCGTTGAGGCGGCCAATAAGAATATAAAGAAGATTGTTTAGAAGATGGTTGTGACGTATAAGAACTGGCACGAGATGCTACCTTTCGCTTTGCACGGTTATCGTACGACGGTACGCACATCAACCGGGGCAACCCCTTTTTCATTGGTATACGGGATGGAGGCAGTGTTACCGTTGGAGGTCGAGATTCCTTCCCTGAGGGTTTTACGTGATGTCCAACTTGACGAGGCAGAATGGATTAAAGATAGACTGAATCAGCTCAGTTTAATGGATAAGAAGAGACTGACTTCTCTAGCATACGGTCGGTTATATCAGAGGCGGATGAAGAAAGCTTACGACAAGAAGGTATACCCTCGAAGCTTTCAGACGGGCGATCTGGTTTTGAAAAAGATTCTCCCACCACAAACAGATCACAGGGGAAAGTGGACTCCCAATTACGAAGGTCCCTACGTTGTCAGAAAAGTCTTCTCTAGAGGAGCATTATTACTATCCACCATTGATGGTGAAGACTTTACGTCTCCCGTGAATTCGGACGCCGTTAAAAATACTTTGCTTGAAAGTGACCCGCTGGACAGTAAAAAGAGAGTCCAGGCAAAAAAAAGGGCATCCCGGCGAACCATAAAAAATGAATAAAAGGTTCGGGCAAAAGTTAGGGATAAAATTGAAAAAATGTACACCCGCGAAGTCGAAAACCTGAAAAGGGAGACTTCGGCAAAAAAGGGTATCCCGGTGAATTGAAAACCCGCAAAGGGCGGTTCACGCAAAAGTTAGGGATTGAAAAAGCAAATGACTGCGGTCCGGATTTGATACGGCATTGCTTAGTGGTTTGGGAGATACCTGGGGGCCGTCTATTCAAAAACAATCTCTTTCGAAGATCGAGTACTGGGAAAGCGCAGAGTCAAGCGAGTCATAGGAGGATCAGCTCATGGTGTTTGTCTGTACCACATCGCCGACATGTATACAAATATTGTTTTGTATTTTATTTATGCTTCTTGTGCATATATGTATGTGTGTTTGTGCGTAACTTCCTCTTTTCAGGAGTTGCATCCAGTGTACAAAACATTGCCTATTCAGAGGCTCGTTATCAATAAAACATGTTATTCAGTACTTGATGTTTGTTCTTTACTGTTTTGTTTGTGAAAGACGCCGATGCTTTTGATAAACTTGCACTTGCATAGTCTTGCTAGCCCTTGCCAATAATTGCTAAAACTTCGAATTGACTGAAGTAATGACGCGGATGCTAACCCGGGTAGATTCTATTGTATATGCCTGTTTTGTCTCGTTCGTGTTTTGCAGGGTTCTTACCTTTGGAGCAAACAATCAGGGATTGTATTCCCCAGCCAAAATCTCTTGACGTAAGGCCTGACTCCAGTCGATGTCATTCCCCAGCTAGTCGCAGCTTATTTCCCAGAGAGTTGGAATGACGTTATCCCTTACCGAATGAGGGATTATTCTCCCCAGAAGAGTATCCTCAGGGAAGTTGTCCCCAGACCCCAGGATATCCCCAGCAAGTCAAAATCAATGTTCCCTGCAGAGGTTGCGCTTCTTAGTGAATCGAAGGTGTGCGCGTTCAATCTCCAGCATGGGAGATTCCTGCAATAGTTAACTAGGTTGTTGGTTCGAAAGGTTTATATCCGCGAAGGATGGGTTTCTCTTGCTCCCCCACAGGTCGTCATGCCATTGACAGGATGTTGATCCTCAGTAGAGTCCGAGGCTCCGAGTTTGTAAATTGTGCCCAGACAGTGTGCTTTTCCTAGAAGGGTCGCTTTTTCCCCGGCTAAGTTTGTTCACCAGCAGGGTGGCTTGTTCTTTCCTCCCAGTGGAAATCGATGTGTAATCTCTCCCCTCCAGAGTTGGTTGTGCTTCCGGCATTTATTTTGCCGGAATACCTTATGATACTTGTTCTCCCCAGCGGAGTTGGCTTTATCCTCAACATTCATGTTGTTGAGACAGCACTTACCAGAGTTTCCCAGCAGCTTAATCCTGCATTTGCATTTGCATATATCGTCACATTTTCATCTATTCAAACGCGTAGCATTTCTGTGCCGTACGGAGCATTACGCCATTTCCAAACATACGCATTTTGAAGCATAAGTCAGGTTGGCTACCTCTTTGTTTTCAGGTGTTTTTTCCTGCAGGTAATTGGACTTTTTGTTCAGGATCGTTGTCAGGTATTCAGATTTGCGGCATAAGATAGGCGATGATAAGGTTCGTCCCGCCATGTGTTTGATTAACTTCTCTTCTCCCTCAGCGGAGTGTTCTTTACACAGTTTCATGATTGGACTTTGGAGTTGTTGTCAAAGATTCCCCAGTGGAGTGTTCCCTCGGGTTGCTGTCACGTCAGCATTTTCAGAAAAGATTTCAGGGATTAGACATCTGAGGTCATTACTCGTCATCAAGTTGACCGGCTGGCAGTTGACGTCGGAATCTCCCCCAGCAGAGTTCTCCCCGGTTTGTTGTTATGGCTTCATAATTAGACTTTGAAGATGTTACCATCATGATATGGCTTCACAATTAGGCGTTTGAAGTCGTTACTTGTTGTTACAGCTTTGTAATTTGACTTTGAAGTTGTTGTTGGCATTTGTAAAGGGGGATTTCAGCGTTTAGACGGCTGAAATCATTACTTAGTGTCACTGCTTCGTAATTAGACTTTGAAGTTGTTAGCAGCAGTGAATGGCTTCATAATTAGACCTTGGAGTTATTATCAGTTTATACGGCTTCATAATTCGACCTTGGAGTTATTGTCAGTGTTAAACAACTTCGTAACTTAGACTTTGGAGTTGTTGTTAGGAGTTCCCCAACGGATTTTCCTCACGTAGCTGTTATGTCAGCATTGTAGACTTCATGATTTGACTTTGGAGATCGGCATAGTTTTCTTCGAGTGGTTGTTACGTCGGCGTTACACGGCTTCATAATTAGGCTTTGGAGTCGTGGTTAGCAATTCCCCAACAGAGTTTTTTATAGCAGCTGTTACGTCAGCATTGAGCAGCTTCATAATTAGACCTTGGAGTTGTCGTCAACATCAAACGATTTCGTAATTAGACTTTGGAGTTCTTCAGTGGTACCGCATCTTCATGATTAGATTTTGGAGTTGTTGTCCGAAGGTTTTGGCCGCATGGAATAGCTTCATAGGTAGACTTTGGAGTTGTTGCCAGATTTTTCCCCATAGAGTTGCTCGTCGAAGTTTCTCTTATCCGACCGTCGGAGTATTTCCTTCAAGTTTGCTGTTCCGTCAGCGTCACAGGGTTTCATAATCAAAATTTCAGAAGTTGTCGCCTGTTGTCGAAATAGGTGCCCAGCAGTTAACTGCAGATCATCCCCAGTGGGTTTGGATACTGCAAAGATGAGGCAGAGTTATTGTCCAGTACAAGTGACTGAATTGAATTACTATTGGGTGGAAGAATTCGATCCCCAATGAAGTCGCCGTAATTTCTTCATATTGATGAAATATTATTATCCCCAGTAGAGGCCTCCTCAAAGCCGTTTGTGGGTTGGGCCCAACGGAGTTAGCTACTGCAGAGATAAGCAGAGTTTCCTGTGATTAGGCAGATGATTTTCCCGTATGGATAGGCGGATGAAGTTTCCTGTGTTTAGACAGATGGTTTTCCTGTGTGGATAGGCGGATGAAGTTTCCTGTGATTAGGCAGATGATTTTCTCGTATGGATAGGCGGATGAAGTTTCCTGTGTTTAGACAGATGATTTTCCCGTATGGATAGGCGGATGGAGCTTCCTATGTTTAGACAGATGATTTTCCCGTATGAATAGGCGGATGAAGTTTCCTATGTTTAGACGGATGATGTTCCCGTATGGATAGACTGATGAAGTTTCCTGTGGTTAGACAGATGATTTTCCCGTGTGGATAGGCGGATGAAGTTTCCTGTGTTTAGACAGATGATTTTCCCGTATGGATAGACGGATGAAGTTTCCTGTGTTTAGGCAGATGATTTTCCCGTATGGATAGGAGGATGGAGTTTCCTGTGTTTAGACAGATGATTTTCCCGTGTGGATAGGCGGATGAAGTTTCCTGTGGTTAGACAGATGATGTTCCCGTATGGATAGACGGATGAAGTTTCCTGTGTTTAGACAGATGATTTTCCCGTATGGATAGGCGGATGAAGTTTCCTGTGTTTAGACAGATGATTTTCCCGTGTGGATAGGCGGATGAAGTTTCCTGTGGTTAGACAGATGATGTTCCCGTATGGATAGACGGATGAAGTTTCCTGTGTTTAGACAGATGATTTTCCTGTATGGATAGGCGGATGAAGTTTCATGTGTTTAGACAAATGATTTTCCTGTATGGATAGGCAGATGAAGCTTCCTGTGTTTAGACAGATGATTTTCCTGTATGGATAGGCGGATGAAGTTTCCTGTGTTTAGACGGATGATTTTCCCGTGTGGATAGACGGATGAAGTTTCCTGTGTTTAGACAGATGATTTTCCCGTATGGATAGGCGGATGAAGTTTCCTTTGGTTAGACAGATGATTTTCCCGTGTGGATAGACAGATGAAGTTTCCTGTGGTTTAGGCAGATGATTTTCCCGTATGGATAGACAGATGAAGTTTCCTGTGGTTAGACAGATGATTTCCCTGTATGGATAGACGGATGGTGTTCCCATGTGAATAGGCGGATGGAGTTTCCCGTGATTGAACCGAAATATTTCCCAGTAAAGTCGACAAATTTATTGCCTATGATTGATAGGACCTCCTCGTGTTGGTAAGAGGTGGGCAACTCATCCCCAGCAGAGTAGCCGGGATCTCTCCGTGTTGACGGAATGTAGCGTCCTAACATGGACAAAGTTCTATTCCTGTGTTTTTGAGATTTCTTCGGGTTGACGAAATGTGAGTCCTGACGTGGACAGATGGGTGTTTATTCGTGATTTGGCAAAATTTGGGTCCAGATGTGGACAAGGTTATTCCTGTGACGACAGAATCTCTATTCGTGTTGGTGAATTTGTCTCTCTTCATGTGTTGACATGGTTAGTCAAGCTGTAGACTGAGATGCTCAGTGCCTGTGGCGTCACACAGGTGGTTGATGTTGAAATCAGAGTTATTATCAGACGTTGAATCAGTTGTTACCATAACGACCAGATTCAATGGGTGGATGTCGTTCCCCAAGCAGTTGTGCAGTTTATTTCTGCGGTTAGCAAATTTCCGGGTTTCTTGGTATTCAACTGTCTCGTACCTTGATCGTTTGAAGGCCGTTCGCTTTTTCACCCAGTCGGGTCCAAGCCGTTTGAATAGGGGCAGCTGTTGCACCCCAAAATTTGCTTAACCTTTTCTTGCCTGATTTATGTTTCCTTGCATTTCATTTGCATAGTTACATCAATCACATAGTTCAATCATTGGCATATCATAGCATAGCATGCCTCCAACAAGGGATCAAGGGTGTCTATCAAGAGAAGAGCCTAGCAAGAGGTGTTATCCAAGTTTGAGAAATCATCCAAGCCATTAAGAAATGATTTGAAGTCTTGAGAAGTTTGAGTGCCTACATGTGGGTTTTGCTCCTATCTTGAGGAATGTTGAGAATCATCAGTGAGATGAGAAGCATGGAATTTGAACTTGAGGTGTGTATGGATCTCATGGAATGCCTAGATGGCCCTATTGAAGCTGAGACAAGTCATTGATTCAAGTACAAGAGCCACAGTTGAAGTGCAGTCAACTAGGGTTTCATCTGGGCCAACCCTAGGTCATTTGAGTAATGGGAGAGCATCAAAGCCTACCTTGAGGTCAGGGGATTCATGAATTGGTATGTTGATACATGTGTGGTGTTGTGCCAAGATTAAGCAAAGAAAGATCAAGAATGTGGGAAGTTGCTAAATTAGGGTTTCAGTGTAAAATCCCCTATTTAGTGCCTAACTTCAAAGCCACATAAGTCAAAATACAAGTTTAAAATGGATCTTTGGCCAACATGAAACTTGTATAGCTTCTAAATACCTTTAATTTTAGTACTAGAAGTCTTCAAGAAGATTTGTGGAACTCAAGTTATGATTCTTGCAAGTTACAGGTCACCAGAGGCCACTGAAATTTATCTGTGAAAGTCACTTGACTTCCAAGCAACTTTTCCCCTCAAGGAGTTTTCAAATGGATTCTTGGCCAACATAATAGTTGTAGGTCTTGATCTTAGCTTTAAGTTTAGTACTAGAAGTCCTCAAGAAGATTTGTGGAACTCAAGTTATGATCTTGGCAATCCAGGGGTATTTTGGGAAAGTTGAATTATAGGTCATTTTCAAGAATGTGACAAAATCTCCATCTTCTACTCCTCCAATGGAAAATTTTTCAACATGAAATGTGTTTAGAATGATGTTTTTAGGTAAGATGTGAAGTCATGGTGGGTTGAATGAGCTTGTATCAAAAAGTGCTCCAAATGGCCTAAAAAGAGGGATTTTTCAAATGATTCAAAGGAGGGAAATTGGGATTTTTGAATTATAAGTCATAAACATGTCATGTGGGTAGTCATTTTGACCAGGAACTGAATTTTAGAGACATTGGCATTGGCACAATTTTGATATGAGCCCTAATTTCATGACTTGCTTTGTAAAGTGATTACTTCATTTACAAGTTACAATTTCAAAACAAGAATCAGGGTATTTCAGGCTGAGCTAGCTATCCAAACATATCCCAAACTCAATTTGCAGTTGAATAGAACATTCTGGAATGAGAAATGAGGGAGAATTCGTGACTGTAGCTTTGGAGTTTCATGGCCATGACAGATTTTTGGATCTTCTGGTTTGGGCCTCAATTGAGCTTCAAAAGCCCATAGACACATTCTATATAAGCCTTGCACTGATTCCAGACTCAGGTTAGAGCTCATTTCGTGGTGGGAGCAGAGATTGAAGTTGGTTTTGCAAGCAAGCAAGTGAGAATCGGATTCCAAGTTCAAGGCAAATTCGGACCAAATTGAAGTTGCAAGAAGCTCTTATTATCATCAGTGAAGAATTCTGGAAGATCTTGGAGCTTAATTCGAGCCAGAATCATCCTCAATTGAAGCTTGAAACCAGGTTTTCATTCTTCAACTTTCCTCTTTAGTTATGATTATTAAAAGCCTTAGAAACATGTGGTTAGGTTCCCTATGATTGGTAGAACAATTTAGGTTTGGTTTGGCATCATTTGGTGATGATCAAGAGAGTGCACCAATTTCTGTTTGGATTTAGTTACATGTGATCTTGAGGAATTAACATGATTGTGATAGCTTAGGATGATCAGTGTAACATGAGGAGTATATCTATGGATTTAGATTTGAGTTTGGTGAAGATCAAGAATGTGACATGTTTTGGAAATGCTATCGGGTTTGAAAATCTAGAAGGATTTGAGAAAATTTGAGGCCAGATTCATGATCAACATGGGATTTTGAGTGAGATAGGTATAATCTTTGTGATTTCTGGTCACCTGCAAGTGGACCTTCAACGAAGAAGACGGTGTTTTCCACCGTGAACCACCGTCTGAGAATTGCCTCAGGTCACCTGAGTTTTGGGGAAGACGAAGCCTAAAGCGTTGGATCAGGTTTACTCATTGACTTGGAAGCATGATCGTGTGGATATGATTCAAACTCAGCTTTCCCTCTCCAAGATCAATACGCTGCGTTTCATTAATCCCAGTCAGCGTGTGACTGGGATGCCATCTGGTCCTCACGTGGATAGCCTCAGGGCTCTTGGATTTGATTACCTAGTCTTCTCATCCTACGCTCCCTGTTTTATTCAGCATTTTATTTTCTTTTTATTCTTTTTGGATTTATTTTAATTCATTTGATTTCTAAAATCCATATTAAATCCAATTTTGATCCGAAAAATATTTTAAAATTATCTCCATGATCTTGGATTTAATTGTGATTTTCTGAAATCAAGAAATCTCATTTTCTCCCATTTTTTCAATTTAATTTGATTTTCTCCATTTTACTATTTTCTTTAATTTTGTATATTTGCTACATGTTTTTGCTGATTTTATTGTGAATAATTGGTGATTAATTTTGAGCTGATTCTTTTTAGGCTAGATAGCTTAGATATGTATGTACCCATAGTAATTTTCTCATATTTTTGTGAGAGTATTTTAGGCTAGTTTGAGCATTGGACATTAGAGGGTTTAGAATTAGGGTTTAAAGTTGATACCTTTAGGTTTAGGGCATAGTTTTAGGTCCAAATAAATGGTTAATCCCCTGGTTTTTGTATGAGAGGTTCATAAGAGGTTTAGGAACCCTTAGTAATTTTTGTAGGATTTTATAATCACTTTTGGTATTTTAAGTAGAATTAGTTTTAAGACTAACTTCTAGGTGTTTCTGATGAACTAATTTGGCTAGTTTAATTCAATAGTTCCCCTTAGACTAGGGTGGTGTTGTTCTTGTGCTTGGGTGATTATGAATACCAATTGAATATGCTTTTGAGAGCTCGAAGAGCTTGGATGTGAAGATTCTTTCATCTGTTGGAGTGCTTGTCAGGAGCTTAGGAAAATTAGGGTTTTAGGAAGAGCTTTCTAGACTTAGTTCATTTCTTGCCTCAAACATGGAATGCTTTGTTTGCTTCCATCCTATCCTATGATTCAAAGTCCTCTTAAGGAAGCCCCATCTCTCCCTTGGAGGGATGAGTGGTATGCCTTAAAGAGTAGAACTTTTGAGGATACCCTTCTGTGCAGATGATGGTTTCTAGTGATTTCCTTTGGTTTTCACTGGTTCCCATTCATTATAAATTGATCTCAGTAACCAATCTTTCTTGGTGGAGCATGCTAGAGCTTGGGGATGAAGATCTAAGATGTTGAAGATGCCTTTCATAAGGTCTGCTTGAAGATGGAGTTATGTTACTGTCAACTTTGCTGTCAGAGCTGCTGTAGGAGTTTGGTGCTGCTGCTTGGGCTGCCTCCTTTGGGTTTTGTTTTCTGTATTGTTTGTTGGCTTGTGTAGCTTGCCCCCTAGGTTTGAGGTGAATGTTGATTCACTTTTCCTGTTGTTTTCCCAGGTTCGAGGTTGAGTGGGACTCCCTTGCCTCGCTTGTATTGCTGCATTGCATGCATTTTACTGTATTTGCTTGCTTTCTTTTCTGTTTATCCCCTAGGATCTCTGATTTCCTCTGTGCAGGAGGGAATTACGACAGACATTAGGATTCTTATCCATGCATGACAACATTAGGTTAGTTTTTATTCCCTTTTCAACCCTAGGATTTTTAGAGCTTCTCTCTCTTCTTATCTCAAAACAACTCAAAAATACAATAATAAGGTTAATTGATGTCGTACGTTACGAGCCTTAAGCTATTTGAGAAAGGGTTGCTGGAGAGCTTCTTTCCAGTAATCTAGCTGCTTAGTGTGGCACCCTTTGGGTGACACGCGACGTAGTCACTCTCAAATCATAGTCTCTAGTGCGTCAGAGATTGCAAACAAACTAAAAAACACTTCTTTCGTAAAAGATTCAAAACAAACATCAAAGTGTCATTTTTGTCCGCTTGGACTCTTAATCAAGAAAAACCCTTTCATAAGGTAATAAAAACAGTCAGACAAGCTTGTGTCTTCCGTAGCCCGAACTACGTTTGCTCTGATCTTTCATGCTGTATGAAAGTACGTAGGCATAGGATGCCGTATCCTAGCGAGCAACCTTCCCCTCCTAACCCGTAGTTAGGCGAACTACGTTGACTCTGATTTCTCGTTCCAGACGGGAATACGTAGGCATAAAGTGCGATACTTTGCCGAGTCATGTTCTTTTCTTTTTAACCCAGACCTGTAGAGTAGATAGAATAACAATCCGTGCTAGAAAACAAGCGTGGATCCCGTCGAGTACGGCGAATGTGAGGGGTGTTAATACCTCCCCCTTGCGTAATCGACTCCCGAATCCAAGATTTGGTTGCGATGACCATTCCTTTCCCGTTTTGCGTTAGGTTTACTCTGAGCGTTTCCTTTCCCTTCTTTGGGATAAATAACGCACGGTGGCGACTCTTCTGTCATAGCCGGCGCCGATTTTCGCAGTAGCGACAACAGGTACTTTTTTTTAGCTCGAATCTTATCTCCTGCACCTTTCAGGTTGTTTCAAGATTGACGAACAGAGAACTCACCGGTACGCTACAAGAAGCAACTGTAAGAAGATCATGGACCAGGTACAAGCTGAGATGTAGGAGATCCGGGATAGGTTGGCCCAATTCATGCAGGCTATGGAGGCTGTGGCCAAGGGCCAGGAACATCTTCAAACTATGGTGCAACCGCTGCTGGCGCGAGCGGCTGGTAATACTGAATATAACTCTATTCGTGTTGAGACCCCTCGCAGGGAAGAAGTGATACCAAATGCTGGTGAGACTGGTACTGGCAATGGCAACGGCAACGCTGGTAATGGAAATGCTGATAATGGCAATGGGAACATGGAAACCAACAGGAATGTTGGTATCAATACTGGTTTCGGTGACAACAATCAGGGTTTTGGCTTTGGCAATCAGGATGGCAATGATGGCTTTAATAATCAGGGCTTCGACAACAGAGGGTTTGGCGATAACAATCAAGGTTATGGTAATAATGGCTACGACAATGCTGGGTTTGGCAATGTGAATACCAATGGTGCTGGGATGGGTCCTTTAAATGCTGGTTTCGAACCATGCGGGGCTAATCAAGGATTTGGTAATAGAGGACGTGGTCCTAACTTTAATCAACAAGGATATGGTCGTAATGCTGCTTATGACGGGTATGGTAATGAGGGTCCGTATTGGGACAGAGATCGTCAGGAAGATGCCTTTTCTGGGCAGGGCATGGGTTTTAAAGGTCCCACTAATAATGATCGGAGGATTAAAATGCTAGAGGAACAAATAAGAGGTATAGCCAATCAAAATTCTGCAGGTTTGGACATGGCTACCATGGGGCTGGTTCCTGGGCTGAGAGTGCCATTGAAGTTCAAAGCTCCTACTTTCGATAAATATAAAGGGGATACATGCCCACGGGTTCATGTGCGTTCATATTACCGGAGGATGTCTGCTTACTCTGATGACGAGAAGATGCTTATGCATTTTTTCCAGGATAGTTTGTCGGGACCATCGCTGTAATGGTACATGGGACTAGAGCCTGCACAGATCGGAAGTTGGAAAGAGTTGGCGGATGCTTTCGTCAGACATTACCAATACAACAGTGACCTTGCGCCAAATAGGGTCCAGCTTCAAAGTCTTTCTCAGAAGAACGGGGAGAGTTTCAAGGAGTACGCCCAGCGTTGGCGTGATCTGGCGGCAAGGGTACACCCACCTATGGTTGAAAAGGAATTGATTGATATTTTTGTTGGAACATTCTCTGGGATGTATTATGATAAATTGCTCAATTGCTCGATGGGTAGTTTCTCTGACATGATACTCATGGGAGAACAGATTTAAAATGGCATTAAGATTGGCAAAATTCAAGCTGGTGAATCGACCTCAGCTGGAGGTGCAAAAAAGGTCTTTGGTGGTAGAAGACAAGGAGATGCCAGCGCAGTGTATGGTGGTCGAGGACGAGGTAGAGGTAGGAATCAATATGTTCAACAACAGGTTGCTAGTGTGACGATTCCTATACCTCAACAACGACAACAACCACAACAACAGCAACAACAACAACAAAGGCATAATCCTGATCAGAGAAGGATTCAGAATGGGAAGCCAAAAAGGGTATTTGATACACCTCCGTCAACGTATGCAGAATTGCTTCAAATGCTGTTAGGTTTGAATCTGATTGAAAAGAGAACGTTGGACCCGCCCACAGGAACGCTTCCTCACGGGTATGATACTAGTAAGCATTGTGAATTTCATTTTGGGGCACCCGGACATGATATCGAGAGTTGTCATGCTTTTAAACACAGTCCAAGATTTGATTGATAGTAAGGTCATTAACTTCAGTCATGATGGTCCCAACATTGTACAGCAACCAATGCCGAATCATGGAGCGAATGCTATTCTGACAGAGGAAGATTTGGATTTGGTTATGGACGTAAATGATCTGAAGACGCCTTTAAGCTATGTTAAAAGCAGATTGTTAAAAGGAGGGGTCTTCCCTGGATGTGATGAGTACTGTTTGGATTGTTGGACCCGACAGAGGGCTGTATTGATTTGAAGAGAGGTATTCAGGCCATGATTGATGAGGGAACTTTACAGTTCGACCATACTGCTGTTGAGGAGCCTGGTGAGGCAATATTTGAAAAGCAGGGTGAGGTTGCAACAGTTACAATTCCACGAAAGACTATTATGATATCAGCACCCGTCAAGCGGCCAACTATCACGATAACGAAAGCAGGGCCCATTCCTTATGAAAGTACGAAATCCATTTCGTGGAATTATGGGTTGGAAGCTTTTTGTAATGGGGAAAAGATTAACGTGGATAGCCAGCTGGCAGGGGCAGTGGGCAATCTTGTTGGAGCGGGAGGCATGACCCGCAGTGGTAGAATTTTCACTTCACCTGAAATCGAGGCTGAGAGGATTGCTAAAGGCAAAGCCAAAGTGAATGAAGGAGGACCTTCCCAGGCGAGATAGAAAGAAACATCAATCAAGGATGCAGAAGAGTTTATGAGGTTAATTCACAAAAGTGACTATAAGATTGTGGAGCACTTGCAGCAGACGCCCTCCAAAATTTCAATACTATCTTTGTTGCTTTGTTCCGAGGCTCATCGGAATGCCTTGTTGAAAGTCTTGGACACGTCTTTTGTACCTCAGGAAGTATCTGTTAATCAGCTTGAGGGGGTACTGGCGCATGTGAATGCCGGACACAGCCTGGGATTTACTGACTTTGATTTGACGCCTAGAGGTCGGGATCATAATATGGCTTTGCACATTTCAGTGGAATGTCGGGGTACTGTTATGTCGCACGTTCTTGTAGACACCGGATCATCTTTGAATGTTTTGCCTAAGAAGGCTATGATGAAGCTAGATATCCGAGGAATCATATGCACGCCAAGTGACTTGGTCGTGAGAGCTTTCGATGGGACCAGAAGGTCGGTGTTTGGGTCAATAACGTTGCCACTCTAGGTCGGGCCAGAAGTGTTTGAAACTGTGCTCTACATCATGGACATACATCCAGCTTATAGCTGTTTACTTGGGCGACCATGGATACATTCTGCAGGGGCTGTGACGTCCACGCTTCATCAGAAGCTTAAATACATGGTCGGTGACAGTGTTATTACTATTTGCAGAGAGGAGGGCATTCTGGTTAGTCATCTTTCGTCATTCAAGTAAGTCGAAGTGGATGGAGAGATCCATGAGACGCCATGCCAAGCCTTTGAAGGGTTGCAGATCAAGGACAAGTCTCATGTCCCCAGTAAAGGGCCAGAGGTGGCCATGTCTTCATACAAAGACACTCAGGCAGTGGTTCAGGCCGGAGAAACCAAAGGATGGGGTCAAGTCTTGGAAATTCCTGTCAAGATGGACAAGTTTGGGTTGGAGTATCGCCCGACGTCGTCATCTTCCCCATCAGGCGTGCCAAAGTTCAAAGGGCCAGTGGTGATCACTCCAGGTGGAGTCTGTTATGAAACGATTAATGCTATTTCCGATGCTGAAGACGGAGATAGTGACTGCGATATGGACTCGTGGATCAAGCCCGGCGTGCCAGGACAGAGCCTATGCAACTGGTCTATCTAGGAACTTGTCCAAGTGACTACAAAATAGTAATGATTTGTTTTCTCGATTATTGTATAATCCTGTGTCCTACCCAGGGCATAGTGATTCTGTTTTCAGGGCTACCTGCTTATGTGTGTGCTTTGTTTAATCATTAATAAAGGCGTTTTTCTCATGCAAATTTTGTGATCCTTGTTTTTCCTGTTTTTCTTTAACAATAAAATGGCAACGTGGTTATGTGCTTTGTTTGCATTATTTGAAACATTTAACCATTCTCATTGCAGGATTCATATTTCAGACGACACCGATCACAAACTTCCTATGACTCGCTTCGACTTCGAGCACCCGATATTTCAAGCAGAAGAAGAGATTGTTGAGGATAATGACTTATCAGAAGAGCTGACTCGAATTTTGAAACAAGAAGAGAGAATCATTCTGCCTCATCAGGAGGAAATTGAAATTATCAACGTGGGGTCCGAAGAGGTTGTCAGGAATATCCGGATAGGGGCTGCATTGCAAAGTGATATCAAGCAAAGTTTGATCGAGATGCTTCGAGAGTATAGTGATATCTTTGCTTGGTCTTACAAAGACATGCCTGGTTTGGATACTGATATGGTGGTTCACCGTTTGCCATTACGTGAGGAATGTCCGTCGGTTAAGCAAAAACTCAGAAGAACTAGACTAGATATGGCCGTGAAAATTAAAGAGGAAGTTCAGAAATAGTGGGACGCCGGTTTTCTGGCTGCTACAACTTATCCATCATGGGTCGCCAATATAGTACCTGTACCAAAGAAAGATGGTAAGGTGCGGATGTGGGTGGACTATTGAGATTTGAATAGGGGGAGCCCAAAAGACGACTTTCCGCTTCCTCATATTGATGTGTTGGTCGAAAACACCGCTCAATTCTCCGTGTTTTCTTTCATGGACGGTTTTTCAGGCTATAATCAGATAAAGATGGCGTCGGAGGACATGGAGAAAACAACTTTTATTACCCCGTGGGGGACGTTCTGCTATAAAGTGATGCCCTTTGGTTTGAAGAACGTCGGGGCAACATATCAGCGAGCTATGACAACACTCTTTCATGACATGATGCATAAAGAGATCGAAGTCTAGGTTGACGATATGATTGCCAAATCCCAGACGGAGGAAGAGCATCTGGTCAATCTTCTGAAATTGTTCAAGAGGCTTAGGAAATTCAGGCTGAGGCTGAATCCTAACAAGTGCACCTTCGGGGTGAGATCTGGTAAGCTATTGGGGTTTATTGTTAGCGAAAAAGGAATTGAGGTTGATCCTGCTAAGATAAAAGCAATACAAGAAATGCCAACACCGAAAACAGAAAAAGAGGTTCATGGTTTTTAGGGAGATTGAATTACATTGCTCGGTTCATATCTCACCTAACGGCCACATGCGAGCCATTATTCAAATTATTGAAAAAAGATCAGGCTGTGACCTGGAATGAAGATTGTCAAAAGGCGTTTGAAAAAATAAAAGAATATTTGCAGGAACCTCCAATATTGATACCCCCAGTAGCCGGGAGACCATTGATTATGTATTTGACGGTTCTTGAGAAAAGCATGGGTTGTGTTCTCGGTCAACATGACGAGACCGGACGTAAAGAGCATGCGATTTATTACTTGAGTAAAAAGTTCACAGATTGTGAGTCCCGTTACTCAATGCTCGAAAAGACGTGTTGTGCACTAGCCTGGGCTGCCAAACGTTTGAGGCAATACATGCTAAATCATACAACCATGCTGATTTCGAAGATGGATCCGATCAAATACGTGTTTGAAAAGCAAGCACTTTCCGAAAGGATTGCCCGATGGCAGATGGTACTGACAGAATACGATATTCAGTATGTTTCTCAAAAGGTTATTAAAGGTAGCGTTCTGTCAGAGTACCTAGCTGAGCAGCCAATTGATGATTACCAGCCGATGAGGTTTAATTTTCCTAACGAGGATGTCATGTACTTAAAAATGAAGGACTGTGAAGAGCCATTGCCTGATGAAGGTCCAGAGTTGGGTTCCAAATGGCAATTGATATTTGAAGGTGCCGTTAATTCATATGGAAGTGGCATAGGGGCAATCATTACTACTCCCCATGGGTCGCACATCCCATTCACTACCAGATTGACCTTTCCAGTTACCAACAATGAGGCCGAATATGAAGCATGCATTATAGGTCTCGAAGAAGCTATTGATCTGAGAATTAAAAATCTTGATGTGTACGGGGACTCTGCTCTAGTTGTGAACCAAATCAAGGGAGAGTGAGAGACTCATCAGCCTAATCTGATACCCTATATGAATTATGCAAGGAGGTTGTTACCTTTCTTTGACAAGGTGGAATTGCACCATGTACCACGAGCAGAAAATCAGATGGCAGACGCTCTCGCGACGTTGTCTTCAATGTATAAAGTTAACTTCTGGAACGAGGCTCCCAGGATAGTTATCTCTCGCCTTGATAGGCCCGCTTTCATATTCGCCATTGAGGAAGCTTCCGATGGAAAACCGTGGTATTATGATATCCAGAATTTCCTGAAGAACCAAGAGTATCCGGCCGGGGCATCCAGTCGTGATCAGAAGACTCTTAGGAGATTGGCTGGCAACTTCTATTTGAATCCAGATGGTGTTTTGTACAAGAGAAACAATGACTTGGTGTTGTTGCGGTGTGTGGATGAGAAAGAGGCTAAGTTTCTCATGGAAGAGATTCACGAGGGTACATTTGGTACGCATGCCGGCGGACATGCAATGACGAGAAAGTTATTACGAGCAGGGTACTATTGGCTGACAATGGAAACAAATTGTTTCAAGTTCGCAAAGAAGTGTCATAAATACCAGATTTATGCGGACAAGATTCATGTGCCTCCGAGCCCTCTGAACGTTATGTCATCATCTTGGACTTTTTCCATGTGGGGAATTGATGTGATTGGCAAGATTGAGCCCACGGCATCCAACGGACATTGTTTTATCTTGGTAGCTATTGATTACTTCACCAAATGGGTTGAAGCGGCATCGTATGCTAATGTTACCAAGCAGGTGGTAGCCAGATTTATCAAGAAGGATATTATCTGCAGATATGGAATCCCGGAGCGAATTATCACCGACAACGTTTCGAATTTGAATAATAAGATGATGAAGGAATTGTGCCAGAATTTCAAGATTGAACATCACAACTCTTCTCTTTATCGGCCCAAGATGAATGGTGTTGTTGAAGCGGCCAATAAAAACATAAAGAAGATCGTTCATAAGATGGTTGTGACCTACAAGGACTGGCATGAGATGTTGCCTTTTGCTTTGCACGGTTATCGTACGACGGTACGCACATCAACCGGGGCAACTCCTTTTTCACTGGTATATGGTATGGAGGTTGTCCTACCATTGGAGGTTGAGATTCCTTCTTTGAGGGTTTTGCGCGATGTCCAACTTGATGAGGTGGAATGGGTAAAAGATAGATTAAATCAGCTCAGTTTGATGGATGAGAAGAGATTGACTTCTCTAGCATATTGTCGCTACTGCGAAAATCGACGCCGGCTATGACAGAAGAGTTGCCACCGTGCGTTATTTATCCCACAAAGAGGGAAAGGAAACGCTCAGAGTAAACCTACCGCAAAGACGGGAAAGGAATGGTCATCGCAACCAAATCTTGGATTCGAGAGTCGGTTACGCAAGGGGAAGGTGTTAGCACCCCTCAAGTCTGTCGTACTCGACGGGATCCACGCTTGTTTTCTAGCTAAGGGTTGTTATTCTATCAACTCTACAGGTCAAGGGTTGAAAATAAAATGAAAATGACTCAGCAAAGTATCGCACTTTATGCCTACGTATTCCCGTCTGGAACGAGAAATCAGAGTCAACGTAGTTCGCCTACCTATGGGAAAGGAGGGGAAGGTCGCTCGCTAGGATACAGCATCTTATGCCTACGTACTTTCATACAGCATGAAAGATCAGAGCAAACGTAGTTCGGGCTACGGAAGACACAAGCTTGTCTGACTGTTTTTTATTACCTTATGAAAGGGTTTTCTTCTGATTAAGAGTCCAAGCGGACAAAAATGACGCTTTGATGTTTGTTTTGAATCTTTTACGAAAGAAGGGTTTTTTTGTTTGTTTGCAATCTCTGACGCACTAGAGACTATGATTTGAGAGTGACTACGTCGTATGTCACCCTAGGGGTAACACACTAAGCAGTCAGATTACTGAAGAGTGACCCTCCAGCAACCATCTCTTAAATAGCTTAAGGCTCGTAGCGTACAACATCGATTATCCTTATTACTGTGTTTTGAATTATGTTGAGAGGGAAGAGAAAGAAGCTCTAAAAACCTAGGGTTTGAAAAAGGAATAAAACTAACCTAATGTTGTCATGCATGGGTTACAACCCAATGTCTGTCATAATTCCCTCCTGCACAGAGGAAATCAGAGATCCTAGGGGATGAACAGCAAAAGAAACAGATATACAATAAACAGTAAACATGCATGCAATGCATCAATACAAGCGAGGCAAGGGAGTCCCACTCAACCTCGAACCAGGGAAGACAATAGGCAAAGTGAAACAGCTTCACTTCAAACCTAAGGGGCAAGCTACACAAGCCAACAATCAATACAGAAAAAGGAATACAACCCAACACCAGCTCTGACAGCAACACCAACTCCTACAGTAAGCAACACAAGCGGCAACAGCTCTGACAACTACAGTTGATTAACAGCAAAAAGGTTGACAGTAACACCTTCCAGTAAGACCCCATCTTCACTCCTCAATGATCCCCAAGCTTTAGATAAGTTCTTGTCTCCATAAAATCTCCAAGCTCTGGCAAGCACTGAACCCCAACAAATAAACAGCTTCAAACAACAGCAGGACCCTAACTTCAACAGATAACTCTCTTTGACAGGTACAGGCTTTATCTTCACCAATATTCCATGAACTCAATTCTTCATAGGGTCCCATCTTCAATGCCACCAATCCAGAAGAGAATCAATTAATAGATGAAATTGAAATGTTAAAAGGCTTAATGATAACCCAAGGAAATCACTAAGATATTAACACAACAAGTAAAAAGTATCCTCAAGGTTCTACTCAACTAAAGCTTGCTCTACATACCTCCTAAGGAGAGATGGAACTTCTTTGGGGTACGTTGTGTCATGGGATAGAATAGAGGCACAAGAAGCTCTCTATGTTTGAAATAAGAAATCAGTCTAATTTAAAGCTCTCCCTATATCTCCTATCTCCAAAGTCTTCAAAAGCAACCTTCAAGGATAAGAATCTTCATGCTCCAAGCTCCATCCTTTGTCTCCAATGTCTTCAGGAGCTCCAACAAGCAAAACTCAAGCCCCAAGCCCAATTAGAATAGCCCAACCCAAGCAAACAAGCCAAATGCCCAAGGGGGAAACACACAAACATCATACAAGTTGCAAAAAATCAAATAAAATAGCAATACTCATCCTAAAATCCTATATTAATTTCTAAGGGGATCTAACTATATACCTTATACCCCACATAAACCCCAAGGCCTAAATCAAACCCTAAGTCTCCAAACTATTCCCTAAACTACACCTAAGTGTTGTAAAACCCTAATCCTAGCACCCTAAAGCTCATTATTCAAAACTAACCTAAATTTCATCATAAAAATATGAGAAAAATCACTAAGGGGGCATGTGTCTCTACTCTAACTAGATAAAAAAGAATCACCTTAAAACTCAAAATGAAATACTCATACAAAAATCAGAAAGTGGGAGTATCAAATAAATGCAAAATAAAAGCAATTAAAAATGTAAAATATGCCAGAAAATAAAAAATGCATGAATTAATGTTTTTGTTATTTCACAATTTTCTAGAGGTCCTAATGAAAATAGGAAAAAAATTCCCATCCAAAAATGATTATTTTTCAATTAGTTATGAATTTTCTAATTAACCTAAATGAAATGTGAAAATAAAAGGAAAATAAAAGAAAAATGGAAAAGAGGCGTGTGGAATAGCAATTACATGCAGTACAATTCACCAATTGGGTTCAGGAGGGGGTGCTAGTAGCGAAGCGCTTCTTAAGCCCAATCAACTCAGGAAAAAAAAACAAATGAAAATGGAAAATATTCGTGCCAAATAGCAACTACCTCAAGTGTTATTCTCAAATGGGCCTCAGAAAGGGGTGTTAGTAGCAAGATCTCACTAAGCCCATGCCAACACTTAAGTGAAATGGAGCGTTTAAGCTCTTCCTCAGAATCCTTCATAACATGACATGCGATCTGGGCCATTGGATGCTTAGTCTGGTCAAAAGTCTTACTAGATCCTATGGTTAAAAGATCATCTTCCCCATTTTGAAAGTTGGAGGGAAGGATCAACAAACGGTGGCCGGAGGTGGCGCCATCTTCGTCCCCAAACACCATTATCCTTAATCCTCACCAAAACCTAAACCTGAATACATCATCCTGCTCGTTTTCTCCCCAGGAATCTAACCATACCATCCATTTGTGTTGAAACCTTCTCCTTCTCAAAACACGAATGCATGTTCAGAAATTGCTCAAACAAAAAATTATCACCAAACTCAAAATTGAATAGCCTAGATTCATCACCACTTCACCCTGAGTAAAATCCACTATCAAACTAGTTTTAATCCTCAAGAATCATCAAGATGCATCCCTGATCAGAAATGGTGTCATCTACAAAATTGTCTCTAATCCTTGAATTTCTTTACCAGAAAGCTCATAGCAATGATCTACATCACATCTAACCATCTAAACTCTAATAATTCTACCTATATCAAGCCATAGGATGAGATTTACATACCTGAAAAAATCGAGTGAACAGACCAAGCAACCCTTCAAATTATGCTTCAAGAATCTCCAGATTGCTTCAATGATGTATGATCAAGCTTCTGTATGCATCAAATTGGACTGAATCTTCTTGAATCACCAGATGTGATTCTAAGTTGCAAGCTATGAACTCCAAATGATATCTCACGATTCTTCACCAACCTTGATCAATAATCTATCTGGAATCACTCACACACTCAAGAGGAAACTTCTGAATGCAAGAAAATGGATTGAAATCGATCAAATTGTTGTAATCGTTTGTGATTTGCAAACTGAAAATTCAGAAATCAATCTCTCTAATATCTCTCAATTTCCACCAACCAATGCCTTGAATTAATCACAAATCTTATATATATAACTTGTAGGAAGGCTCTAGAAACTTCAGGATTGATCTATGGAAGAAATTCAATATCTCTTGCATTTGAAAATGTCATGAGAAGTTCATACATGGCAGCTGAGTTTTAGCTTGCTTCAATACCTTGATTCTGATCCAAATTCTCTCCTAATGACAAATTGAATGGATTGGCAAGGGTTAAGGCCTTGGTTAAGCTTCAAAGAGTGGTTTTGCATATGTTACTTATGATGTAAGAAACCACTTTACAAAGGAAGTCATGAAATTAACCCTCAACTCAAAAATGTGGAAATGTCATTGTTTCCAAAATGTGTTTTCCAATCAATTTGGTATGTCATATGGACTGGTTTGGACCTATAGTTCAAAAATCTCAATTTTCCTCTTTGGTTCATTTAAGATCCATCCTTATTTTAGGCCATTTTTGCAATTTTATGATACAAGCCCTTCCAAGCTCTCATGACTTCTTAACCAACCTAAAAACATCATTTTAAGCATATCTCATGTTGAACATTTTTTCATTTGAGGAGTGGAAGATAGAGATTTTGACCTATGTTGGAAAATGACCTATAATTCAACTTTCCCAAAATACCCCTGGATTGCCAAGATCATAACTTGAGTTCCACAAATCTTCTTGAGGACTTCTAGTACTCAAATTAAAGCTAAGTTCAAGCCTTACAATTCTTATGTTGTCCAAGAATCCATTTGAAAACTCATTGATGGGAAAAAGTTGCTTGGAAGTCAAGTGACTTTCATAGATAAATTTCAATGTCCTTTGGTGACCCATAACTTGCAAGAACCATAACTTGAGTTCTACAAATCTCCTTTAAGACTTGTAGTACTCAAATTAAAGCTATTGAGAAGCTATACAAGTTCCATGTTGTCCAAGAATCCACTTGAAACTTTTATTTTGACTTATGTGGCTTGGAAGTCCAGTGCTATACAAGGGATTTTACCCTAGGAACCCTGTATCAAACACCTCTAACCACTCTTAATTCTCTTGAACTTGATCTTGAATCATCCATACACATGCTTTAACATCTCAACCCATGACTTCCATGACCTGGAGCCAGGTCTTGATGCCCTTTCTTTACTCTTCTTGACCTAGGGTTACCCAGATGAAACCCTACTTGTACACACCTCACTTGTGGTTCTTGAACTTGATGCCATGACTTGTCTAAGCTTTAATAGGGCTCTCTAGGCCTCCCACGGGATCCACACACACCTCAAATTCATAATTCCATGTTGATGATCTTCAATACATCTCAAGTTAGGAGAGAAATCCACCTGTTGACACTCAAATCTCCTCAAAGCTTCAACCCATTCCTTGATGACTTGGATGTCCTTCAGCTTGAATAAGGCCCCTTGATGTGCTTCTTTAGATAAGGATGGCACCTGACCCCCTGTTAGATGACTTGCTATGCTATGATATGTAAATGATTGGACTGTGTATATGATGTGACTATGCAAATGATAATGCAATTAAAACATAAACCAGGTGAAATAGGTTGAGCAAATTTTAGGGTGCAACAGCTGCCCCTATTCAAACGGCTTGGACCCGGCTGGGTGAAGAGCGAACGACCTTCAAACAATCGAGGTACGAGATGGTTGAATACCAAGAACCTGGAAATTTGCCAACCGCAGAAATAAACTGCAAAACTGCTTGGAGAACAACATCCACCAACTGAATCCGGTTGTTACGCCAACCAACTGATCAATCATCTGATATCAAAATCTGATTTCAAAGTCAACCGCCTGTGTAACGCCACAGGCTTTGAACTCCCTCTCGTCAAAATACCCCGCCTTTTGTCCATGTTAAAACTCCGCCCTCTGTCAAAACAAATTAGCGACCATGTTGGGGATCATTTTCATTAACCCGAAAAAGATTCTATCATCGTGGGGATAGAACTTTGTCCACGTTAGGACTCTACATTCCGTCAACACAGAAAAAATCCGACAACCTCGCTGGGGAAACATTTCTGTCTCATCACAGGGAACTCATCTGCCTATCCATACAGGCAAATCATTCGCCTAAACACAGGAAACCCCCTCCGTCTACTTCATACGGGAAAAGTCATCTGCCTGGTTCATACAGAAATATTCATCCGCCTGCTTCATACAGGAAAAGTCGTCTGCCTGATTCATACAGGAAAATTAATCCGCCTGCTTCATACGAGAAAAGTCATCTGCCTGATTACAGGAACATCCATCCGCCTGCTTCATACGGGAAAACACATTTGCCTGATTCATACAGGAAAATTCATCCGCCTGCTTCATACGGGAAAAGTCGTCTGCCTGATTCATACAGGAAAATTCATCCGCCTGCTTCCTACGGGAAAAGTCATCTGCCTGATTACGGGAACATCCATCCGCCTGCTTCATACGGGAAAACACATCTGCCTGATTCATACAGGAAAATTCATCCGCCTGCTTTATACGGGAAAAGTCATCTGCCTGATTACAGGAACATCCATCCGCCTGCTTCATACGGGAAAACATAACACATCTGCCTGGTTCATACAGAAAAATTCATCTGCCTGCTTCATACAGGAAAAGTCGTCTGCCTGATTCATACTGGAAAATTCATCTGCCTGCTTCATACGGGAAAAGTCATCTGCCTGATTACAGGAACATCCATCCACCTGCTTCATACGGGAAAACACATCTGCCTGATTCATACAGGAAAATTCATCCGCCTACTTCATACGGGAAAAGTCGTCTGCCTGATTCATACAGGAAAATTCATCCGCCTGCTTCCTACGGGAAAAGTCATCTGCCTGATTACAGGATCATCCATCCGCCTGCTTCATACGGGAAAACACATCTTCCTGATTCATACAGGAAAATTCATTCGCCTGCTTCATACGTGAAAAGTCATCTGCCTGATTCCAGGAACATCCATCCACCTGCTTCATACGGGAAAACATAACACATATGCCTGGTTCATACAGAAAAGTTCATCCGCCTGATTCTTACGGGAAAAAAATATCTTGGATATGGCCTCCTTGCCTATTCTTGGTAGTAGCTTACTCCACTGGGGATATTCTGAAAATAACTGCCCGACACCCGTTTCGACAACAAGTGACCACTTCTGAACTTGATTCATGACCCTGACATGCTGCCGCGACAGCAAACCTGAAGAAAAACACTTCGCTGATCGGATACGAGAAATTTCAAACAGTAACTCTGTGGGGAATAATAACAAGAACTGTATCATCGCATGTCTCACGGCGAGACCTCGGTCGTCTGGTAATAGATCTGAAATGTAACTTCATACTCCTGCTGAGAAACACCTGAAAGCGAAAGGTTAACCAACCTGATTTATCTTTCGAAATGCGTATGTTTGGCAATGGCGTAATGCTCCATACGGAATGGAAATGCTACGCGTTTTTTGGGTAGATGCAAACATGATAATGTATGCAGATGCAAATGCAGGTTCAGGCTGCTGGGGAAGGCTCTGACACGCTTGCTTCAACACGGCTGTTGAGGACAAGTACCACCCTATTGGCGATGAACAGATATCATAAAGTACTCCGGCAAAATAAATGACGGAAATACAACCAACTCTGCCGGGGAGAGATTACACATCGGTTCCACTGGGAGGGAAGAACAACACCTGCTGGGAAGATTAACTCAGTTGGGGGGAGAAGCAACCCTTCTGGGGGGACAACTGTCTGGGTATAGTTTACAAACCCGGAACTACCCTTCCGCTGGGGATAGTCATCCTGACGAAAGCATGACGACCTGCGGGAAGAAAGAAAACCATCTTCTGCAGGGATATTCCTTCTAAACCAACTGAGGCTTGGTTAAACACTATGGGAATCTTCCCTGTTGAGGATTGACCCTGCACATATCTGACCCCCTGGGGTGCGTAACCTCTGCAAGGGATACTGAGTTCGACTTGCTGGGGATGTCCTACGGACAACTTCCATGAGGACACTCTTCCGGGAAAAATAATCCCTCCTTCGGTAAGGGATAACATCATCTCAACCTCTGGGGATGAGGTGCGACCTGCTGGGAAATAAGGTCAAGTCCTTCATCCAGAGCCTCTGGCTAGGGGATACAATTCTCTGACTGTCTGCTCCAAGGGTGAGAACCCTGCAAAACACAAACGAGACAACATAAATCTATACAACCAAATCTATTCGGGTTAGCATCCGCGACATTACTTCAGTCAATTCGAAGTTTTAGCAATTATTGGCAAGGTCCAACAAGATCATGCAAGTGCAAGTTTATCAAAAACATCGGCGTCTTTCACAAACAAAACAGTAAAGAACAAACATCAAGTACTGAATAACATATTTTATTGATAACGGGCCTCTGAATAAGCAGAGTTTTATACATTGGATGCAACTCCTGAAAAGAGGAAGTTACGTACACACACACCCACACATATGCACAAAAAGCATAAATATTTATATACATGTCGACGACGTGGTACAGACAAACATCGTGAGCTGATCCTCCTATGACTAGCCTGACTCTGGCGCTTTCCCGGTATTCAATTTTCGGAAGAGGTTGTGTTGGATAAACGAACCCCCAGGTACTCCCAAACCACTAAGCAACATAGTATCAAATCCGGACCGCAGTCATTTGCTTTTTCAATCCCTAACTTTTGCGTGAATCGCCCTTTGCGGGTTTTCAATTCACCGGGATACCCTTTTTTGCCGAAATCGCCCTTTTCAGGTTTTCGACTTCGCGGGTGTACATTTTTTCAATTTTATCCCTAACTTTTTCCCGAACCTTTTATTCATTTTTTATGGTTCGCCAGGATGCCCCATTTTTGCCTGGACTCTCTTTTTACTGTCCAGCGGGTCACTTTCAAGCAAAGTATTTTTTAACTGCGTTCGAATTCACCGGAGACGTAAAGTCTTCACCATCCATGGTAGATAGTAGCAAGGCTCCTCCAGAGAAGACTTTTCTGACAATGTAGGGACCTTCGTAGTTAGGCGTCCATTTGCCCTTGTGATCCGTTTGTGGCGGGAGAATCCTTTTCAGCACAAGGTCGCCCGTCTGAAAGCTTCGTGGACATATCTTCTTATCGTATGCTTTCTTCATCCGGCTCTGATACAACCGACTGTATGCGAGAGAAGCTAGCCTCTTCTCATCCATTAAGCTGAGCTGATTCAGTCTATCTTTAACCCATTTTGCCTCGTCAAGTTGGACATCTCGTAAAACCCTCAAGGAAGGAATCTCAACCTCCAACGGTAACACTGCCTCCATTCCGTATACCAACGAAAAAGGGGTTGCCCCGGTTGATGTGCGTACCATCGTACGATAACCGTGCAACGCGAAAGGTAGCATCTCGTGCCAGTCCTTATATGTCACAACCATCTTCTGGACAATCTTCTTTATGTTCTTATTGGCCGCTTCAACAGCGCCATTCATCTTGGGCCGATAAGGAGAAGAGTTGTGATGTTCAATCTTAAAATTCTGGCACAGCTCTTTCATCATCTTGTTATTCAAATTTGAACCGTTGTCGGTGATAATCCGCTCAGGGATTCCATATCTGCAGATAATATCTCGTTTGATAAATCTGGCGACCACTTGTTTGGTGACATTGGCATATGATGCTGCTTCCACCCATTTGGTGAAGTAATCAATTGCCACCAAGATGAACCGGTGTCCGTTGGATGCCGTAGGCTCAATATTCCCGATCACATCAATCCCCCACATCGAGAACGGCCACGGTGATGACATCACATTCAGAGGACTTGGGGGTACATGGACCTTGTCCGTATAAATTTGGCATTTATGACACCTCTTTGCAAACTTGAAATAGTCTGTTTCCATAGTTAGCCAGTAATAACCTGCCCGCAGCAGTTTTCTCGTCATAGCATGCCCACCAGCATGTGTACCAACCCTCATGTATCTCTTCCATGAGCAACTTCGCCTCTTTCTCATCTACACAGCGTAGCAACACCAAGTCGTGGTTTCTTTTGTATAGGGCACCGTCAGGATTCAAATAGAAATTTCCAGCCAATCTCCTGAGAGTCTTCTGATCTCGACTGGATGGCCCAACCGGATACTCCTTGTTCTTTAGGAAATTCTGGATGTCAGAGTACCAGGGTTGACCATCGGGAGCCTCGTCGATGGCAAATATGAATGCAGGCCTATCAAGCCGAGAGATAACAATCTGGGGAGCCTCGTTCCAGAAGTTAACTTTATACATTGAAGACAATGTCACCAGGGCGTCAGCCATTTGATTTTCTGCTCGCGGCACGTGATGCAATTCCACCTTGTCAAAGAAAGGCAACAATCTCCGTGCATAGTTCATATATGGTATCAAATTGGGCTGACCTGTCTCCCATTCTCCTTTAATCTGATTCACTACCAGAGTTGAGTCTCCATATACATCCAGATGCTTGATTCGCAAATCAATAGCTTCTTCCAGACCCATGATGCAAGCCTCATATTCAGCCTCATTATTGGTAACGGGAAAGGTCAATCGGGCAGTAAAGGGGATGTGCGACCCCTGAGGAGTAGTAATAATTGCACCTATTCCGCTACCATAGGAATTAACAGCTCCGTCAAATATCAACTGCCACTTGGAACCCAACTCTGGTCCTTCGTCCAGCAACGGTTCTTCACAATCTTTCATCTTCAGGTACATGATGTCCTCGTCAGGAAAATCAAACCTCATCGACTGGTAGTCCTCAACAGGCTGCTCCGCAAGGTATTCTGACAGGACACTACCTTTAATAGCCTTCTGCGAGACATATTGAATATTATATTCGGTTAACACCATCTGCCATCGGGCAATTCTTCCGGAGAGTGCTTGCTTCTCAAACACGTATTTGATTGGATCCATCTTTGAAATTAGCAGGGTTGTATGATTTAGCATGTATTGCCTCAAACGCTTGGCGGCCCAGGCTAGCGCGCAACACGTCTTCTCGAGCATTGAGTATCTGGACTCACAGTCAGTAAACTTCTTACTCAAATAGTAGATCGCATGCTCTTTACGTCCCGTCTCGTCGTGTTGACCGAGAACACAACCCATACTTTCCTCAAGAACCGTCAAATACATAATCAAAGGTCTATCGGCCACTGGGGGTATCAAAACAGGAGGTTCCTGCAAGTATTCTTTTATCTTGTCGAACGCCTTTTGACAATTTTCATTCCAGGTCACAACCTGGTCCTTTTTCAACAACTTGAATAACGGCTCGCACATCGCAATTAAGTGAGATATGAACCGGGCGATATAGTTTAACCTCCCTAAAAACCCACGCACTTCTTTTTCTGTTTTAGGCGTCGGCATTTCTTGTATTGCTCTTATTTTCGCAGGATCAACCTCTATTCCTTTTTTGCTCACGATAAACCCCAGCATCTTACCTGATCTCACCCCGAAGGTGCACTTGTTAGGGTTTAGTCTCAACCTGAACTTCCTAAATCTTTTGAACAGTTTCAGCAGATTAACCAAATGCTCGTCCTTCGTCTGGGATTTGGCAATCATATCATCAACATAAACCTCGATCTCTTTATGCATCATATCATGAAAGAGAGTCGTCATAGCACGTTGATATGTTGCCCCAGCATTCTTCAATCCGAAGGGCATCACTTTGTAGCAAAATGTTCCCCAGGGAGTAATGAAGGTAGTCTTCTCCATGTCTTCTGAAGCCATTTTGATCTGATTATAGCCTGAGAAGCCGTCCATGAAGGAGAATACGGAGAACTGAGCAGTGTTATCAACCGGCACATCGATGTGAGGAAGTGGAAAGTCATCTTTCGGGCTCGCCATATTCAAATCACGGTAGTCTACACACATTCGCACTTTACCGTCCTTCTTCGGCACTGGCACAATATTAGCGACCCATGAGGGATATTTGGTAACAGCTAGGAAACCAGCATCCCACTATTTTTGAACTTCCTCCTTGATCTTCACAGCCATATCCGGTCTAGTTCTTCAGAGTTTCTGCTTAATAGGCGGACATTCCTCTCGCAGTGGCAGACGGTGAACAACCATGTCAGTATCCAACCCAGGCATATCCTCGTACGACCAAGCAAATATATCACTGTACTCTTTGAGCATCTCAACCAACTTTTGCTTGATGTCGCTCTGCAGCGCAGCCCCTATACGGATGTTTCTCACAACCTCTTCCGACCCCAAATTGATGATCTCAACGACTTCCTCATGAGGCAGAATGATTCTTTCTTCTTGTTTCAATAACCAGATCAACTCTTCTGATACGTCGCCATCTTCCACAATCTCTTCCTCAGCCTGAAATACCGGGTGCTCGAGGTCTAAGTGAGTCATAGGCGGTTCATAGATGTCATCTGTAATAGTTATCCTGCAAAGGAAATGGTTAAATGCTTCAAAACACAGACAAAGCGAATAACCACGTTGCCATTTTATTGTAAAAGATAAAAAAACAGGAAAAAACAGGTATCACAACATTTGTATATGAAAAACGCCTTTATTTCATGATTAAACAATGTAATGTACATAACCAAATGGCCCTAAGAAAAATCACTATGCCCCGGATAGGACACAGGATTATTCAACAATTAAGAAAATAAATCATTACTGTTTAGTTTTCACAGGAACAGTTTCCCGGATAGACCAATTGCAGAGACTTTGTCCTGGCACGCTTGGCTTGATCCACGCGTCCATATCACAATTGCTATCTCCGTCTTCAGCATCGGAAATAGCATTGATGGTCTCGAAGCTCACCCCGCTTGGCGTGATCGTGACTGGTCCTCTGAACCTGGGCGCTCCTGAAGAGGATGTTGATGACGAAGGATGATATCCAAGCCCGAACTTGTCATTCTTCACGGGAATCTCCAATACCTGCCCCCAGCCCTTGGTTTTGCCTGCCTGCACTAGAGCCTGAGCCTCTTTGTAGGACGACACTGCCACATCTGATGCTTTACTGGGCACTAGAGCTTTGTCTTTAGTTCGCAACCCCTCGAAGGCTTGACAAGGTGTTTCGTGTATTTCTCCGTCGACCTCGACGTATTTGAACGAAGACAAATGGCTAACCAGAATATCTTCTTCTCCAAAAACAGTGACGACACGATCCCCAACCATATACTTCAGCTTTTGGTGTAACGTGGATGTGACTGCCCCGGCAGCATGGATCCATGGGCGCCCAAGAAGACAACTATACGCTGGCTGGATGTCCATTATGTAGAATTCAATTTCAAATATTTCAGGCCCCACCTGCAACGGTAATGTTATTGATCCGAAAACTGACCTCATTGTTCCATCGAATGCCCTCACCACTAAATCACTGGGCGTGCAGATAATCCCCCTGATATCTAACTTCATCATGGCTTTCTTCGGTAGCACATTCAGGGAAGATTCAGTGTCTACTAAAACATGGGACATGACCGTGCCCCGACATTCAACTGACACATGCAATGCCATATTGTGCTCTCGCCCTCTCGGAGTTAAATCAAAGTCTGTGAAGCCCAAACTGTGCCCCGCATTGACATGCGCCATCACCCCTTCTAACTGATTAACAGAAACCTCTTAAGGAACGAACGACGTGTCTAGAATCTTCAGCAAAGCGTTTCGATGGGCCTCGGAACATAACAGCAATGATAGGATGGATATCTTTGACGGTGTTTGCTGGAGGTGCTCCACGATTTTGTAATCACTTTTGCGAATGAGCCTCATAAACTCCTCCACATCCTTAAGTGACGTTTCCTTTTCATTCGACTGAGACGGACCACCCTCAGCTACCTTGGTTTTACCCTTGGCTAATCTTTCTGCCTCTACCTCGGGTGACGTGAAGATTCTTCCGCTTCTGGTCATACCCACTGTTCCGACAACATTATCTACAACCCCAACTGGTTGTCCATTGACCTCGATTTTCTCACTGTCGCAATATACCTCCAACCCGTAAGTCCATGGCACTGCTTTAGTACTCTCAAAAGGAACTGGTCCTGCTTTAGTAATTGTGATCGTCGGCCGCCTGGCAGGTGCCGCTATCGTTATTGTTTTCCTCGGAATCGACACCATCGCAACATCGTTCAGCTCATCACACAACGCCTCTACAGGCTTTTCAACCGCGGTTCTATCAAATTGCAAAGTACCTTCATCCATCATAGCCTGAATACGCTGCTTCAACTCATTACAACCCTCTGGCTGGGTCCAACAATCCAAGCAAAATTCATCACACCCCAGGAATACACCGCCTTTTAGCAACGTGCTTTTAATCTCACCCAATGGTGTCTTCAGCTCATTGACATCTATCACTAGATTCAGATTCTCCTCTGTCAAGATGGTGTTTCCTCCGTGATTGCGCATGGGCTGTTGTACGATATTTGGACCCACCTGTCCAAAGTTGATAGCTTTGCTATCCAATAAATCCTGAACTTTGTGTTTGAATGCCTGACAAGTTTCTACATCATGCCCGAGTGCCCCAGAATGGAATTCGCAATGCTTGTTGGCATCATATCCGTAAGGAAGTACTGCCCCCGTAGGCGGTGCCAAAGTCCTCTTTTCAACCAAGTTCAAACCTAGCAGGGTTTGGAGGAGTTCTACATACGTGGAAGGAGGTGCGTCAAACACTCTTTTCGATCTCGCATTTTGTACCCTTCTCTGACCAGGATTTTGTCCTTGTTGTTGTTGCGGTTGTTGTTGTTGTTGTGGCTGTCTTTGTTGAGGAAGCGGGATAGTGACACTAGCTATCTGTTGCGGCTGAACATACTGATGTCTTCCTCTGCCCCTGCCCCTGCCCCCAAACACAGCACTAGTATCACCCTGTCGTCTACCACCAAATGCTTTTCTGGCACCTCCTGTTGAAGTAGACTCACCTGCTTGGAACCTTCCCACTTTAATCCCGTTCTCGATCATCTCTCCCATAAGAATTAAATCTGAGAAGTTGCTCAATGACACACTAAACAATTTTTCATAGAACACCCCCGTAAATGTCCCAATGAACATGTCATTCATCTCTCTTTCAATTAAAGGAGGATGCACCCTCGCTGCCATATCGCGCCACCTTTGCGCATACTCTTTAAAACTTTCACCGTTTTTCTGTGACAAACCCTGCAATTGGACCCGGTTTGGAGCCAGGTCGCTGTTATATTTGTAATGTGTCACGAAAGCATCAGCCAACTGCTTCCAGGTCTTGATCTGCGTGGGCTCCAGCCCCATATACCATTCAAGTAAAGGTCCTGACAAGCTATCCTGAAAGAAATGCATGAGCATCCTTTCATCATCTGAATACGCGGACATCCTCCTGTAATAAGAGCGGACATGGACCTTAGGGCAGGTGTCCCCCTTGTATTTGTCAAACGTGGGAGCCTTGAATTTCAACGGCACCCTCAGCCCTGGTACCAAGCCCATTGTAGTCATATCCAAACTGGTGGAGTTCTGATTCACTACCCCCTTCATCTGTTCTTCAAGCATTCTGATCCTCTGCACAGGATCAACAGGTCCTTCAAATCCCATGCCTCTCCCAGAAAAGGCATCCTCCTGGCGGTCTTCACCCCAATTCACATTTTCATTTCCATATCCGTCGTAACCAGTGTTGCGACCAAACCCTTGCTGATTGATCATGGGACCTCGTCCCCCGTTACCGAAACCCTGGTTGATCCTAACAGGTCCAAACCCAGTGTTGACAGGGATTACCCCAGCACCATTCATATTACCGAATCCACCATACCCCTGGTTAGCGTTACCAAAACCGTCGTAACCGAAACCCTGAGTGTTGAACCCAAATTTCCCGTCCTGATTGACATAATCAAATCCCTGATCATTGTAGCCGAAACCATTGTTGCCAAAACCAATACCGCCATTGTTGTTACCACCGCCTTGGTTGGCATCCCCAAATCCAACATTGTTAACAAAAGTCTCATTTCCAATCCCTGTGTTGCCATTGCCAGCGCCAACACCATCGTTTACAATCGCGACAGGTGGGGTTACTACAAGGGGAACTACAGGTGTAAGGGGCCCATCCTCCGGAATAGTTTTGTGCAGAATTGGGGTCATTGTTGCCATTCCCATTAGCCCGCGTCAACAGCGGCTGCACCAAAGTCTGGAGGCTCTCTTGGCCCTTAGCAATGTTCTCCATCACTTGCATGAACAGATTCAACTTCTCGCGGATTTCCTGCATCTCCACTTGGACTTGATCCATGATTCTCTTGCAGTTGTTTCGGGTTGAATAGCGGTGGACTCTTTGTTTGTCAATCCTGAAGAACCTGTGAGATGCCGGAACTAAGATACGGATTCGAGAATATGGGTCATGCAATATGAATATGTATGCAAATGCAATGCGTAAATATGCTACAGGTTATATTCCCCCCGATTCTAGTTTCGGAGAGAAGGCCATCATGACAATGGAGTCCCCATCAAGCAAGCAAGGAATCAGAAAAACCCTCATATATAAACACATGCCAAGAGGCGGAGTACAAGAGTACAACTGAATACAACTGAAGAGACCTCGACCAACAAGCCTGGCGATGGTCAAAATACAAGTACAAATAACAAAAACAAGGCAAAGATAAATCAGGCCAAATGGCGCGCTCTGACATCTTCCAATATCCTCAACGTCTCTGAATGCCCTAGTCGGGAGATCAACTCCTGTATCAGTAAGGCATGTCGCTCAGCCGTGGATCTCAACTTTTTGGCGTCGTCCTTGCAGGTTCCTTCGACAAAACATTCGTCGAGTCTGCATCTCTTGGAGCTGACCTTCACTTCAAAACCTCTCAGCTTTTTGTCAAGGTCACTTACTCTAAGCTCAGCAGCACTCCTAAGTGATATCTCTTCGGCAATCTTTGCGTCTTGGGCCCTAATCTGTGCCTCTAGCGTGGCAATCTGCAGCTTCAGTTCGTTTTCACGCTCCTTCCGCTTGGCGAGCGTGGTATTCCACAACGCTTCCCACTTGTCGAGTCGGGAATAAGCTTTTCTTAAAAGTTCCTTCTTAGAAGTAAGCACCTTGCTGACACCGTTCAAGGCTATCCCCACTTTTTCTTTCTTGTTGGTCTCTTCTGTCAGCTCCGAACCCAACCTATTAATCAATTCAGTCTGTTCCTTCACAGTGAAGGTAGCTTCGTTCTTCTCATGACGCAACTGGAAGATCTCCTTTTCTAACTCATCATTGGCTTTCTTCAATTCCTCGTTTTCAGCCAACAATTTGTTATACTTCTCACTCTCTACCGAAGTAGGTACCTCAATCACTAGAAGATACAGAGGTTCCATAGTAGGATATGGCATCAAGGAAATCCTAGCTCTCTCGCGGATCCAAGCCGAATAAGGATCATAAGCTTTATTGTTGCTCTTACCAAGCAAAGCTTTCCCTCTCCTATGGACGTTAGCCCATGCATGTCTCAATCTGATCAAAACAGCCGTGTCTAATAAGCCTGTGAGATACAGAGATTCCCGTATCTCCTTCTCAATAGGAGCGTCCCTCAAAGCATAACCAAATTGTCTTACCAGTAGTGAAGGGTTATAGTTAATACAGCCTTTCCGTCCAATCAAGGGGACATTCGGAAAGCCACTGCAACTATATATAATATCAGTGCCAAGCATGCTCCGATCAAACCAAATGATGTTCTCAGCAGACAGCCCCATCAACCGGGAAGACCAATCCAAAGTATCAACGGCATCAACAAAAGGCCCTGTCTTTGGAAGATGCCCCTAGAACCACCTGTACAAGAGAGGAAGACAGCAGGAAACATTCTTGCCACAACGTTTCTCATTCTTGTAGTGAATGGAATGATAAACATCGCCCAAGAGAGTAGGAACTGGATTCTTCGAGGCAAGAATCAAGAAGGCATCTGAATCGACAAAATTTGGCACATTAGGAAACAAGACAATCCCATAGATGCAGACAGCTAGAATGGCACTGAAGGCAACCCAACATCCACTCTTCGCGCACTGTGTAGCCTTCTCAACCAGGACAGCCAGGTGAAAACCATAAGCTTCGTTCAGCTTGACCAAACCTCCGGGGAACTCAGAAGCGTCTAAATTGACAATCTCAGCGAGTGTAGCTAACTTAGGCTCAGCATCAACATGTATAAAGGGCATCTGGTCTAACACAGGAACTCCCAACATAGCAGAATACTCCTCCAAAGTGGGTGCCAGAATATAGTCGAGAAATAAGAAACATCTCAGCTGCGGCTCATAGAACTGCATCAAAGTATACACCCCAGTCGTCTCGAATGCTGAAGGTCTGTATAACAAACTAAACAATCTCCCATAAGATACTCTGAACTCAGCCCTCACCCTCTCATCTGCTAGAGCAACTAAACCCAGCAAGGAACTGATATCTGGCGAATGCAACCGGTAAGCAACTGTCCTCTTCAGGGACTCCATGTCTGGCTAGAAGATATACTAGAATCGGAGGGGAATGATCACACCTGCAACATAAATACATGTTAATGATATGCAGTCATGAAAATGCACATGCATATGCAAACAAGAGATCAAGTGCAATGCTGGTGAATTGTGCTGCTCTGTACTGAAGCCTGAGAATCATCAAATCTTCATCTCAAACCAACCACTCAAATGACCCTGTAACCACATCTCATTGACAGAGATAAACCATGTATTCTGAGGTCAAAGGTTTCCTGCAAACAAACCTACCTACCCCTCACAAGTGTGAACTTAACTCGCAGACGAGGTACGACATCCTATGCGGGTTCAATGTCATAGACTTTCAAGAGCGATGATACGATACCCAGGTGTTGCACCCTAATTTTTGACCGTAAGATCCCACCTCCTTGCGCATTTTTCTTGCATATCATTTAAACCTTTCTTTCGCTTTAGCTAACCGTTTTGTCTAGTTTGTTTGCTTTATGAAGTCAGGTTGATGCTAAAAAAATCTAAGAAGTCAAAGACACTGCGCGTACTCGTTATCTGCTAGAAGTCGGGTTGAATTACAGTGGAATTTCACAAAGTCAACTTTCCCAAGTCGCTTGAGAGCGTTCAAAAAAAAACATCTAAAGTCTTCTTTAAGTTCGAATAGTTGAAAGCCATTTAAGATTTTGTGGCAGTTCGTATTACAGGTCATATCAGTAGGATTTTGGTGCCAATTTCTTCATCTCCTAAAAGATCCTTTAGAGTTGCATAAGGACGGAATGTGATTACCCGCTAAATAGAAACAGAATGGAATCCAAATTACAAAGTTATCACCCGCATTCAAATCACAAATTCAATCGGCATTCAAAGAAGACTTTGTACGCTAATGTATTACGTGACGTAATCCAAGGAGAATAAAGTCTAAAGCTGCAAATTAAGTTTTTAAGATACAAACTCCTAATTACAATTTCTGCCACATGTGTGCTTTTCATTAAACAAGAAATTTATTTTGATTCATTGCCAATCCTTGGTTACACCAAAACCTTTTGTCATACACTATCGTTTTAGAACCTTTATTGGGGATTTACACTACACCAGAGGAGCTTGCCAATGCTACTCAAACCCATGGAACCTCCTTCTTACAGCATGAAAACCGTCATATGTCTCTACGAGCTATCACGCATATCTGCTGTCAAGAATAACGCTCGAGTAGTGCCACTTTTTAATCCACCACCGCTTCCACTATTTTGTCATCATCTTTTACAAACAGGTAATTGGAAATGACTAGGGTCACCTGCATCAAGGACATGTTGAGAAAGTAATCCAGGACTTCCCAAAATAAATAAATCGAATGGAGAAGAATATGTGGAGTCTAGGAGGCATGTTAATGGCATAACTGAGTATCTTCTTGTCGTCAGCTAATAGATCAGTGTCCTGGGTCGGCGACGTGTCATTCCTTCTGCTCCCAAGTCTAGCCAAAGTCGTTCCCAGTTGAGGTTGCGCGCAAACTACAAAAAAGAAACATAATAAAACCGTCACGAAACAATCAACATATGACAATCACAGGGATTTCACAGCAAATGGTAGATAGGTGCATTCTATAACATGATAAATCGCGGTCAACAGAACCAATTATTTTGTACCAACAGTGAAAGTTGGCTGTCATCACACGAAGGGACTAGTTCGGGACAATTATTGCGGCAAACAAGCACAGCTGTCTCCTGGATGCTGACTTGCAGCTTAATGTTTCATATGAAGATATTAGTCTCTACTTTTTCGAAGATGTTTCAATGCTACACGAGGTTATCATTGACGGAGTAGGATATCAGCATCAACAATAGCAGCACATAAGTATTTCAACATCTGCAAGCATATCATCTACGAGCATCGGTAAGACAGTCACGACCAAAGGATACGAATAATCAGAACAATCAGGCAATGTTTGAATTGAAAAAGAAATGTCATTAATTGTAACAACTAATAAGTCAGCAAGACAACCTATCAAACATACATCAATAGTTGGGAAATAATACCACTGAGTTACAGCCGCAGCAGGTCCTTGGACCTCAATCTGCCAATTCAAGCATCCAGACAAGCCAGCACTCTGCACACATGCTACCGCAATCGAAGGCTCCAATTTAGTTACCATCTCAGAGCTAGCATCACGATGCACTTTCATCAACAGAAAAACATATGATTCACACTACAATGGCAGAAAGTAGCAGCCCACAAACCAACATCAGATACGGTCATCTAATTTAGAAGGAAATGGAAAACTATCGCAAATATGATTTTCGTTAAATGAGAAACTTTACCATCGAAATCACTTCGAAGCCAAGAGTCGGAAGTTATCCTCCTTTTGATCCCTACGGGACAAGTCCCGTTGACGACTATAACCTCTCCCAAGGATGCTTTCGAACTGATGCTTGTGACCCTGCATAAGTGTGCCAAAAGGATCAAAATAGAAGCATTTCAGAAGTCATAAACACTAAAATTTCTTCAACATCACCAAATACACCCAAAGTCACGCATTTGCCAGTTTGATCATATGAGGAAGCATAAGCTATTACTTCACATGACAGTTACTCAAAACCAAGAAATTGATGCATATGCCTACAACATAAAACAAAAACCACATCATACTTATAGTTCATATCACAATGTGGGATAAACGACAAACTACACCATCACAGACTGACCCAGTTATCCTCAATTATGCGCATAATCTAAACCTTCATCATTCGCAGTACCTAATCCAAATCCTATAATGTGTAAAGAGAAGAAATACCTCATCCCCAACATTTTCATCCACCAATGCATCAGAAACGAGTCATTGTTAGCTTGGGCTTCTAAACCACGAATTCTTCCCAGGCCCAAGCCCTTTGCTAATTACACCTACAAATTATAATGTCCAAGTCAGCAAAAAAAAATCAAAATGGAGAATATCCCCAAGATACGCTGAATATCCAATCCAAATCACAATTATTATAGATTGATACGATGGTTAAGAGATTGAAACAGAAGGAGAAAGTTTTCAAATCTACCATGGACCAAATAGGAAGGTTCAATCAGCATTCAAAATACCATTCATTAGTTGTTCAAAATTGTTTCCACTCAAGACTATATAAGAAGGCTGGCAGAAGAAAAAAACAAAAGAAAAAACCTAGAGCTACCAAAAAAATCAGACTCAAAAAAGCTCAAGAAACGGAGAAGAATCACTTATCTTCCTACCACCGACGAAACCGCTTTTGACGCCGCCGCAAACACCAATCGACAGAGCTCCATCATCCATCGCCGCCGACACACCTTCGGTAAAAATCCCTTTTTCTATTAAAGTACAGAACGTGTTGATTTGTGTATTATGTTTCAGGTGTTGTAGAAGACGAAAACGATGGGAAAAGATCGCGGCCATGGGAGGACGAAGCATCAACGAGGAGAAGATCGAGAGAGTGAGAAACCCGAGTGATCTCAGGGATTAGGGTTCTTTCTTTCTTTATTTCTTTTTCTGCTTGTTGTTGTATCCGTTAATCACACACATACCATACACTATCCACTCACACCACTACACGCATACCTTAATTACCTTAATCACGCTTAATCAACCATCTTAATCGCTAATCGGTTTTTTAATTCAATAATCTACTTTAATAAATTTAAAACCTTTAATTTTAGTTTTTATAATAATAATAAACCTATCTTTTCATAATTAATCAATTTTTCTCTTGTAATTACTTTCAATTTCACAATTTATTCCTTCAACTGAATTGATACTATTAATTTATTTTAACAGCAAAACCTTTTATTTTATTAACACATAGTTTATCCTATTACACTTTTAATCTCTTTTAGACCGTAATAATTTAATTTGATGACTAATTTGAACCTCTCATTTTAAAAATTAATAGTTAATTTACCCTTTTTATAAAATCAAATTTCACTAAATATAATATAATCTCTCGCAAAAAAAAATAAAATAAACAACCTTTTATTATAATCAACCTCTCACATTAGAACAAATTATTTTACTTAATCAGCATAACGTCTTAGTAGGCTTTAGACTCTAATTCTAATTCTCTTCCAAAATCAAATCAACTTCTTATTCAAACAAAAATCAATTTAATCAGTCGACTTAATCAACTACCTAAAAACAAATCAACAGCTTATCCAAACTAAAATCAATCTAACGCCGCCTAAAATCAGTCGACACTTTCTTATAATTCAACATCCCATCTAAAATCAATTCACAGCGTAAAAGCAATTCAATCGTGCACAATCACTTCACAACACCTTCACTTACACCTAGCGCTTCCATGCGTATACATTATTTACCTTTATCTGCTTTATCTTAGTCACAAAGCACACACACTCACCTAGCGCTTTCATGCGTTCATGTATGGTTTATCTTTCTGCAATTTACATTATCGCAATTCATTTACATTATCAATTTATATCCATGCATCGCATTCCGTCCAAAGGAAGAACCTACACATAATTCAACGTTGTGTGTAGTCGCACATCATATGCACCATATTCCCCTCGATCCTTGATTCTTCAAGTTGATCACTTAAGTTTAGGACCTACCCTATAGGAAGGACCTTGTCTTTATTTTTCTACAACATAGAAACAACACAATCAAACAATACGACTTTTCAAACACATTTAGAGAAAAGATGTTAATCATCTTAAGTGAGATATAATCTCCACCCCACAACAATACAATCAAACATGTAGGGACTTTGCCTTAAGAACGATAAAGGCATACTTGGCGACCATCCGAGTATGTAAGACCTTTTCTTAAGACGATGCAAAGACCATTTCCTACAACCCTTCTCTTTTACATTTGTGGTGGTTATCTCTCCCTTAACATGAAGACTCGTCTCTTCTCCTAAGCCCAATCAAAACCAACTACCCTAAACCCGTAGGAACTTTGACCACAGTCAAAGGACTCCTCTAACCCTTTAGGGTGAACTACAACATACTCTGATTCCACTCCCGTAAGGATATGTAGGCACAAGGTGCGATGCCTTATCGAGTATACTTAGAAACGAACCCCTAGGGTCTCTAAGCCATTAAGCAGATAAACACATAGCAGTAAACAACATAAAACAAGAGGTTCCTGTAGAGTACTACAGAAACTTAGGATGCTAGTACCTTCCCTAAGTTTAACCAACCCCCGAACCTAAAACAACCTAGCTTGCATTTGCATTGCATTGTGGGAATTTCGATCTTTATCCCTTCCTTTGGACAAATCAAAGTTCGGTTGCAAAATGAATTAAAGATTCAAACTAATCAATAGTTTGGTATCCAAATTTCACCGCGACAGAAATGGCGACTTCACTGGGGAGTTCTCTAGTGGGTTTCCCTATCTTATTTTGTTTTGTTTACTGCTTTATATATCTGCCTACTTGATTATGTGTTTACATGCTTTCTCTTATGTTTCTTTTGGGATTGTTGTCCTTGAGTGGTGAGATAAAGTTCTACACCCGAACTTTGAGAGAGATTAAGATAGGATGGTGATATATTCGAGGAGGCTTATTGGGAGTGGAATCCCTACTAAGTTGAATCGAGAATCCCGCTCAGTTGAGGCCCTTTCGAAATAGTACTGTTGAACGATCCATCGCAAAGACACTCACTATTTTTGACTTGGAGCCTATGATATTGAGGACCGTAGTTACCTTAACCCAACTTTGGCCTTTATTAGGACGTAGTGCGGGACTATGAGGGGGTACCCCCGAAATAGTGCTACGCGATGCTACACTCAAAAGAAGTTCTCTTGAGAATATTATTAACCCCCGAGTACTTGGGAAGTTGATAATATCCGAAAGATGGGCTAATGACTTTGGGAACCTTATTAGAACCTTGTTCTACAGGTACAAACAACCTCTAGTCCATCAACCTTTGGGAAGGGTACACCTTCACTCCATGCTCGTTGCAAACCTAGGGTGCCCCTTTGATTGTTTATCTTTATGTCCTTATGTGAATACTTGTGCTTGCTGCATTCATATAACATCATTCTGCATTGGACTTCATGGGATTTACTTTCGTTTATGAACATTGTAGGTCACTATGACTTCAGATAAAAGACATACTGTGAAATATACTTTTAAGAGTCCCAAATTGGATGACCTAAAGAAGTTGTGGGGTTTCATCGAAGATCAAGAAGGATTCAAGACCAAGTATGGGAAGCTGGTATCCTTGTTGGGTTGCTCAGTGAATGAAGGACTTCTTGCCACTCTACTACAGTTCTATGATCCTCTCTACCATTGTTTCACCTTTCCAGACTTTCAGCTGTTACCTACATTGGAAGAGTATTCTTTTTTGGTTGGTCTACCTATCCTGGAGGAATCTCCTTTTCCCTTCTTGGAAAAGGACCCTGATGAGAAAGATATTGCTAAAGCCCTCCGTTTGAAGGTATCTGACGTCAAAGCCAACCTAGTTACTAAGGATGGAATTCTTGGTTTAAAGACAGGTTTCCTAATCGAGAAGGCTTCATTCTATGCTGGTTATTCTAATAAGGCTCCGTTTGAGGCAATCTTTGCTTTGCTTGTTTATGGGCTGTTCTTATTTCCAAGTTTCGAAGGGTTCATCGATCTCAAGGCATTCAAGATCTTTACGAAGAACAACCCAGTACCAACTTTGTTGGGGAATACATATCACTCTGTACATCTCCGAAACCTCCGTGGTGGAGGGATGATTACTTGCTGTGTACCTCTGCTTTACAAGTGGTTTATTTCACACTTGCCGAAGTCTAGCTCTTTTACAAACATTGGCAAAGAGCATTGGTCTCCAAGGGTTATGGCTCTGACCCATTCCGACATTGATTGGTACAGCCGAGTGTATGATGGAGTATTAATCATTGATAGCTGCGGTGGCTTCGCTAATGTACCATTGCTCAGCTTTGACGGAGGAATCAGCTACAATCCTATCTTAGCTCGTCGACAGTTGGGATACCCGTTGAAGGAACCTCCCAAGAGTATTCAAGTAGAGGGTATGTTCTTCAAAGATGATATAGAGCTTCTGGGAAGAGTTCTGGACGCGTGGCGTAGGGTATACAAGAAAGGAAAGAGAAGTCTAGGGAAGCCTAACTGCGTATCTTTAGAACCATACCTCCAGTGGGTTAGAAAAAGAGCAACCGATCTAAAGATGCCATATTCCCGTCAAGATCCCATAGCTCCCAGGAGAGAGCCCACTTACGTCTTTATGTCCAAAGCCGAGGAGTTAGAGGTGTCCTTAAGGAAGTCTCAACATGAGCTGGAATCTTGGAGGAACAAGTACCAGGTAGCAGTGGCGGAAAACGATAAGTATCAAAAGCAGAATGTTGAACTTCAAGAGCAGAAGGCTGAACTTCAAGAGCAGAAGGCTGAACTTCAAGAGCAGAAGGCTGAACTTCAAGAGCAGAAGGATGAACTTCAGAGGGAGAAGGATGAACTTCAGAAGCAGCTGCAATTGAAGGATGAAGAGCTACTCCCCTGCAAGAAGAGGAAAGTCATGGAGGATTTATTTTTCTCCGACCCACAATGCACTATTTGGAAAATAATTGTGGACAACCTCATCCGTGAGAAGGCGCAACTAGAAGAGCAGCTCAAGCAGCAACATTCAAAGCTTCTTTAGTGTCTTTACTAGCTTTTATTTAGCTTTTATTTGGGACTCTTTAAAAGAAATATTTATGTAGTCCATTTCAAATTTAATAAAACGTTTTTACCGCAATGCCTATAAATAGAGGGATCCCATGAAGTCCTAATCATCTTGCATTGCATTCTTCTTCCATTGTTCACTTCAAGAAACTCAAATTCGTTCTGTAGGTGTTGTAATCATGGATTTCAGAAGAGAAACCCTGAAGTACACTTTCCAGAGTCCCAACCTCGAAAGCTTGAGAGAACTAGCCGAACTCGTCGAGGATCGCTTTGCCTTCGCAGCAGAATATGGAGGAGTCTTCCGCTTCCTTGAGCTAAGGATGAAAGAAGGATTGTTGGAAACATTGGTTCAATTTTATGACCCGATGTATCACTGCTTCACTTTTCCAGACTACCAGTTGATGCCGACCTTGGAAGAATACTCAGAACTTTTGAGGATGCCTGTGACTGTTCGACTGCTGTTCACCGGAAGGGAAGACACGCCTACTCACCAAGAAATTGCAAATGCCACTCATCTTAACCTTGAAGATGTTCAGGCGCACTTAACCACCAAGGAAGGAGTCCTTGGATTCCTCGCCGACTTTTTGATCGAAAAGGTCCGTTACCATGCTGAAAGAAAGGAGGTTCTCATATCGGAAGCCATTTTCGCTTTGTTGGTCTATGGGACTTTCTGGTTCCCCAAAATTGACAACTTTATTGATATGGATGCAATCAAGTTGTTCATACTCAAGAATCCAGTACCCACATTGCTTGCTGATACATACTTTTCGATTCACTCGAAGAATGTCGAAGGAGGAGGACACATTGTGTGTTGTACCGCCTTGCTGTACTCATGGTTCATCGCTCGTTTGACTTTGTATCCGTCCTTTTGGGACAAAGTAGCAACACCTCGATGGTCCGAGATACTTATGGCCCTTACCCATTCGGACATTGTCTGGTATGATCCCGCCTATGGAGGCGTGCCTATGATTCCTAGCATCGGAGGATTCCCCAATGTACCACTTATTGGAAGAGAGGGATGTATAAGCTATAATCCCGCCTTAGCCCGTAGACAGTTTGGACACCCCATGATCCAAGTGCCTGACCCAGTTTCGTTGGAAGAGATCTATTTCAAAGGAGAAGAGGACCTAGATCTCAAGACTGTCATCATTTATACATGGAAATACATTGATAGGGAAGGAACAACTGCTTCAGGATACCCCGACTGTGCTGTTTCCGAGGATTATCTGCATTGGGTGCGAGAAAGGGCTCTCGATCTCAAGATGCCTTTTCCTTTTTACGAACCTATGGTATTATCTCCTCATGACCCCGACTGGTTCGAAGAGGAGGAAATTGAACAAGTAAGGATTGCTTTGGATGAAGCCCGGAAGTTGAGGACTGCCTGGAAGAATAAGTTCTTCATCCTCAAAGTAGAGAAGGAAAGACTTCAGAAGACACCAGAATTAGAAGTTGCCAGAAAGAGAAAGGCACAAGGGGATTTATTTTCTCCTCATGCCTCTTCAAGTGTTGTCACCAATGATGATCTCCCTTCAACTACTATGGCTTGGAAGGAATGTGTGGAACGACTTATCATCGAGAAAGCAGCGCTGCAGGAGCGCATTGACCAGTTGACAGAGGAGCTCCGTACAAAAAAGACCATGGAGTAGAGTTCTAAGTTTTCTTTTGCTTTCGTTGTAATAAACTCTGAAAAGAGTACTTTGCTTTTCTCAAGAATAAAAAAGTTTTTCAATTATCCTACATTATAATACCGAAAAAACACTTTGAGTTTCTTGAAGTCTCCTCCTGCATCTGCATTATGCATTAACATTCTGTATGGCATTTTACATTTTGCGCATGTGTCCTTCCTTTGTTGTGGCTCATTTCGGTTTTCCATCTTTGCTGTCAGTCGCCGCCTCGACCATCTGACCAAGCCGGAAGTATCATTAAAGGATAGTAAGGAGAACAAAGACATGGATCGCATGACTAGCTTCAGAGTGAGGTCTAATCCGACACTTCGCCGTCCCTCCGACAACTTTGTTCCTATGCAACTTCAGCCTGTGCAAGAAAAGGAAATAGACGATCCAGAGTTTACAGCATTCAAGAACGAATTTCGTGACTTCGAGGAGCGATGGAAAATAATGAAGAGGAACCGTGCGCCTGATTTCCATGCTCATGACCCGCACCTAGTTCCAAACTCAGTTATCCCCCCAGGATTCCAGATGCCCGCCTTTGAAGCGTACAAAGGTACAACTTGTCCAAGGTATCATTTGACGATGTTCTGTCAGAAGATGACCGCCTATCTTGGGAACGACCAACTACTGATTCACTGCTTCCAAGAGAGTTTGGGTAGAGCACCATCAGCATGGTATGTGAAGCTGCAAGCGAATCACATTCAGTCTTGGGAAGACTTAACTTTTGCTTTTGTGAAGCAATACCATCATAACTTGGGTATAGCCCCAAACAATAGAGATGACTGTGGACCTTCCAGAGAATTCATAGCTCCGGTACCCCATCCTCAGCATCAGTATGCGATGCCCGCTCAGCATGAACAACAACCACATCCTAGGCAGAGGTTGGCCTCTCCAGACCAACCACAACACCGACAACTTCGGAAAAGATATCAAAGGATGACTCCAGATGCACCAAGGGAAACAATTCACCAGTTTGATCCCATCCCGGTGAAGTACGCTGATTTGTTTCCAGCACTAATTCAAAGAGGGCATATCCAGACTAAAGCCCCACCCAAGGTACCTAAGAGGTTTCCATACTGGTACAATGCCAATAAATTTTGCCTGTATCATCAAGGTGCTCCGGGGCACGACATTGAGAGCTGTTATGGCATGAAAGCAGACGTCCAAAATTTGGTCAAGGAAAGAGTCTTGATCTTTGAGGGTTCCGTCCCTTACGTACGAGATAACCCCCTATCGCAACAAGGTTCATCCTCCCCAGGCATGATTCAAGGTCGTCAACACCGTGTCTGAAAGCTGCGCACCAGACATTTCTGCACATCCTCCAGTCTACACGAGAGCACAATGAAGATCCTGGAAAGGACTCTCAGAAGAACTTTACATTTTCTTTCGTTTGTCTGTGTGTTTATTTCTTTGATTGAAAGCATACTTTGCATGTAAGAACTTTCTGTTTCGAATAAGTAATGCAATAACTGTTTGTCTTGAAGAAATCCATTCGTTTTCACTCAAATAGTTTTTTCAAAATTATTTATAATACCGACTTTTACCCGATCCCTCGCTCTGACGGAGAATTGGAAGGAGGATGATGAAGTAAAACACATGATCTCTTGTTGTATGCTTCGAATAAAAACCCTACTGATGATGTAAGGCATTTTTTTTTTTAAACCTCCTGAAAGCCGACACAGTCACCCCTTTCTTTTAAACCTTGATTGAGGATCCGTGCTCTTTCTCCCAAAACTGAAACATCATTTTCTTAACCTGGGGCAGGGTGATATCAAAAATGATGAACATCCTTCAAAAAAATTGGGTGGGAACAAATATACTAACCCTTTCTACTTCCATTCTACAAGTCATAAATTAAACCCATATACCACCCTCAAAGTCCTGATTGAAGTAAGGTTTAATTCGAAAGCATACTCGATGTGATATTGTTTCCTGACTCCTTGAGCTATGCTCAAATTTAAATCGGCTTTATAAATAATTGTTCAATTGGTATCCTAACTAGTGGTTTCGATCACAAGTGTTTGCGATACTCCTTTTCAAAACTTCAAGACAAACGCGTGTCGCATTTCAAAATGGATATTTCAAATGTGTTAAATACGCTGGACTCTTAGAAATACCACATACAGACATTGATGATGATATTAGAAGACCTTGCTGACTTGGGGCAAGTCATTCTTCCCAAGAAAATTTCATCCGTGCAAGTCTTGGATTCAACTAGAAGAAATTCAAGGACTCACTTACCGCCAATCAGGGGCAGTTACGTCGAGATTCGGCGAATCTCTAGAGAGTTTGAAAACAGTGGGGCATTGGGACATCATGTTTTCTGTAAAATCCTCTCTAGATGGTGTTTTTTAAACCATATGACTTGGGGCATTGGAAGATTGAAGCAAAAGATCGTATATCTCATCCCCAGGAAGCTCAACCCCAACATGTTCAACAACTATGACGACCCAGGATATTTATTTTATCCCCTATGAAACTTCGGTTTGGATACCTCCGTCTACAATTTCATACAACATTTCAAGCTTATCAAGATGGTACATCCCCAACTGGATTGATCATTTCGTCTCAAGAGAAATTTTGAAGCTCTGAAGCAGTATTGGGACCCTACATGTAGTCCTCCATCTATCCTCAGTGATACTTCTATCTTTGAAGATTGGTCGGATGTTTGTCCGAGATGTTTATCCCATCCCGTATTCGGTCACTGCTTTCGTTTGTCTTGTCAGCATAAGCATACACATATCATATAAGTAGATAGCATAACATTTGCATTTATGCATCCTTTGTATGTTTTACTCTATCTATTCGATCGCGTTTACCCTTGGGTATTTGGGCGTGTCTTATTCCTTCCAAATAGAGTTGTCAGCCCTAAGCAGAAAAAAAACTCAATATTTCTATTTCCCCACGAAGTTCGATCCTCGTGGAAGACAGTTGGTTCAGTACATTCCCATTGGAGTTTATGCCTCTATGGTTGAGTCTTGCTTGACAGTTTCTCTTCGGTTGTTTCCCGAATTGAACTTCGGTCTTTGACAATCACACTATGAACATCTCCAGCAAGGATCAAGAGTGCATTTATTTTGCACTTCGACATTATGAGGATCACCATTGAAGACGTGACATTTCTTCAGCAATACTACAAGATTTCCTCGACAACTTACAACTAAATGACAGAAGATCTCTTTATTTGAGCAACTCGTTTTGGGCAGATCTGTTCTCAAAACGACAAACAACAACATTCATCAAGACAATCTGTCCTTCCCCAGTGGACTATTTCAAGATTAGCAAGTCAAAGGACATTACAGATACTTCCCCATTTGAGGATTTCTGCTACAACAATCTTACATATCTTACAATTACAACAAAGATACTCCTCAAAAATGGTCTTCCTCAGAGAGTTCATTACGAGTACAATCAATGACATATCTCCTTACAAGAGGACACTCCACGTATCAACCGGTTTACAACTCTTTTGAAGATCCCCGGTGCACATTCTACAAATTGCCAATACAATACAAATTGCATCTACAATTACAAATACAAGATCGTCTACAAAATTCTACAATTACAAATGACATCGACAACACTCACATCAACAACATTTACATCAACAATTCTACAGTGTTACAACTTACAACATACAATCTACAATGGCACTATGGCTCACAGTCGAACATCTACATCAACATTACAATCTACAAATTCACAACCCCTCTTTGAGGACGCTCTCGCGAGTTTCCATCATTTTGGGTAGGAACCGAGACCAGCTCATGGTCCCCATACCATGGAGCAAGGGGAAGTTCGACATCGGAGACCGAGACCGGCGCATGACTCCCATATCATGATGCTCGGGGAAGCTCAACAACTACAGTTACATCTACAGTCTACAAATTTACAACCCCTCTTTGAAGACGCTCTCACGAGTTTCCATCATTTTGGGTAGGAACCGAGACCAGCTCATGGTCCCTATACCATGGAGCAAGGGGAAGTTCGACATCTGAAACCGAGACCAGCTCATGGTTCCCATACCATGGAGCAATGGGAAGTTTGACATCAAAAACCGAGACCAGCTCATGGTTCCCATACCATGGAGCAAGGGGAAGTTTGACATCAAAAACCGAGACCAGCTCATGGTTCCCATACCATGGAGTAAGGGGAAGTTTGACATCAGAAACCGAGACCAGCTCATGGTTCCCATACCATGGAGCAAGGGGAAGTTTGACATCAGAGACCGAGACCGGCGCATGACTCCCATATCATGATGCTCGGGGAAGCTCAACGACTACAACAACATCTACAACTGCAATGACATCAAAGACCGAGACTAGCTCATGGTTCCCGTACCATGATGCCAGGAGAGGTTATACATTTTACCATTTCAGCTGAGTTACATAATAAAATAAAATAAAAGAGATCCATTTTGAGTTACTATTGACCACCACCTCGGTAGCAAAAGTATCTTTCGATCACAAATCGTCAAAATCACCGCATCCTTGATGCATGAATTACCGTTACACGTTTGGAGATTTCCCATGGGTGATTGTTCTTATCCTCGTAGGGTCCCGCCTTGTTGGATTTGTTGCTCTTCTGTCTAGCATGTCGTGTCCAGATTTTGTCTGTCCTGCATTTTCATATCATTGCATATCATATGTACTCGGTGGTTTCTTATGGCCAAAAATTCGCGCAATGTTTGTATTTAAGTCCCTCCTATCTCGTCGAGACAAAGATTCCAATCTCCATATCTCCGGATAGAAGTAACTTAAATAGGGGCATCTGTTGCACCCTAATTTTTGACCGTAAGATCCCACCTCCTTGCGCATTTTTCTTGCATATCATTTAAACCTTTCTTTCGCTTTAGCTAACCGTTTTGTCTAGTTTGTTTGCTTTATGAAGTCAGGTTGATGCTAAAAAAATCTAAGAAGTCAAAGACACTGCGCGTACTCGTTATCTGCTAGAAGTCGGGTTGAATTACAGTGGAATTTCACAAAGTCAACTTTCCCAAGTCGCTTGAGAGCGTTCAAAAAAAAACATCTAAAGTCTTCTTTAAGTTCGAATAGTTGAAAGCCATTTAAGATTTTGTGGCAGTTCGTATTACAGGTCATATCAGTAGGATTTTGGTGCCAATTTCTTCATCTCCTAAAAGATCCTTTAGAGTTGCATAAGGACGGAATGTGATTACCCGCTAAATAGAAACAGAATGGAATCCAAATTACAAAGTTATCACCCGCATTCAAATCACAAATTCAATCGGCATTCAAAGAAGACTTTGTACGCTAATGTATTACGTGACGTAATCCAAGGAGAATAAAGTCTAAAGCTGCAAATTAAGTTTTTAAGATACAAACTCCTAATTACAATTTCTGCCACATGTGTGCTTTTCATTAAACAAGAAATTTATTTTGATTCATTGCCAATCCTTGGTTACACCAAAACCTTTTGTCATACACTATCGTTTTAGAACCTTTATTGGGGATTTACACTACACCAGAGGAGCTTGCCAATGCTACTCAAACCCATGGAACCTCCTTCTTACAGCATGAAAACCGTCATATGTCTCTACGAGCTATCACGCATCTCTGCTGTCAAGAATAACGCTCGAGTAGTGCCACTTTTTAATCCACCACCGCTTCCACTATTTTGTCATCATCTTTTACAAACAGGTAATTGGAAATGACTAGGGTCACCTGCATCAAGGACATGTTGAGAAAGTAATCCAGGACTTCCCAAAATAAATAAATCGAATGGAGAAGAATATGTGGAGTCTAGGAGGCATGTTAATGGCATAACTGAGTATCTTCTTGTCGTCAGCTAATAGATCAGTGTCCTGGGTCGGCGACGTGTCATTCCTTCTGCTCCCAAGTCTAGCCAAAGTCGTTCCCAGTTGAGGTTGCGCGCAAACTACAAAAAAGAAACATAATAAAACCGTCACGAAACAATCAACATATGACAATCACAGGGATTTCACAGCAAATGGTAGATAGGTGCATTCTATAACATGATAAATCGCGGTCAACAGAACCAATTATTTTGTACCAACAGTGAAAGTTGGCTGTCATCACACGAAGGGACTAGTTCGGGACAATTATTGCGGCAAACAAGCACAGCTGTCTCCTGGATGCTGACTTGCAGCTTAATGTTTCATATGAAGATATTAGTCTCTACTTTTTCGAAGATGTTTCAATGCTACACGAGGTTATCATTGACGGAGTAGGATATCAGCATCAACAATAGCAGCACATAAGTATTTCAACATCTGCAAGCATATCATCTACGAGCATCGGTAAGACAGTCACGACCAAAGGATACGAATAATCAGAACAATCAGGCAATGTTTGAATTGAAAAAGAAATGTCATTAATTGTAACAACTAATAAGTCAGCAAGACAACCTATCAAACATACATCAATAGTTGGGAAATAATACCACTGAGTTACAGCCGCAGCAGGTCCTTGGACCTCAATCTGCCAATTCAAGCATCCAGACAAGCCAGCACTCTGCACACATGCTACCGCAATCGAAGGCTCCAATTTAGTTACCATCTCAGAGCTAGCATCACGATGCACTTTCATCAACAGAAAAACATATGATTCACACTACAATGGCAGAAAGTAGCAGCCCACAAACCAACATCAGATACGGTCATCTAATTTAGAAGGAAATGGAAAACTATCGCAAATATGATTTTCGTTAAATGAGAAACTTTACCATCGAAATCACTTCGAAGCCAAGAGTCGGAAGTTATCCTCCTTTTGATCCCTACGGGACAAGTCCCGTTGACGACTATAACCTCTCCCAAGGATGCTTTCGAACTGATGCTTGTGACCCTGCATAAGTGTGCCAAAAGGATCAAAATAGAAGCATTTCAGAAGTCATAAACACTAAAATTTCTTCAACATCACCAAATACACCCAAAGTCACGCATTTGCCAGTTTGATCATATGAGGAAGCATAAGCTATTACTTCACATGACAGTTACTCAAAACCAAGAAATTGATGCATATGCCTACAACATAAAACAAAAACCACATCATACTTATAGTTCATATCACAATGTGGGATAAACGACAAACTACACCATCACAGACTGACCCAGTTATCCTCAATTATGCGCATAATCTAAACCTTCATCATTCGCAGTACCTAATCCAAATCCTATAATGTGTAAAGAGAAGAAATACCTCATCCCCAACATTTTCATCCACCAATGCATCAGAAACGAGTCATTGTTAGCTTGGGCTTCTAAACCACGAATTCTTCCCAGGCCCAAGCCCTTTGCTAATTACACCTACAAATTATAATGTCCAAGTCAGCAAAAAAAAAATCAAAATGGAGAATATCCCCAAGATACGCTGAATATCCAATCCAAATCACAATTATTATAGATTGATACGATGGTTAAGAGATTGAAACAGAAGGAGAAAGTTTTCAAATCTACCATGGACCAAATAGGAAGGTTCAATCAGCATTCAAAATACCATTCATTAGTTGTTCAAAATTGTTTCCACTCAAGACTATATAAGAAGGCTGGCAGAAGAAAAAAACAAAAGAAAAAACCTAGAGCTACCAAAAAAATCAGACTCAAAAAAGCTCAAGAAACGGAGAAGAATCACTTATCTTCCTACCACCGACGAAACCGCTTTTGACGCCGCCGCAAACACCAATCGACAGAGCTCCATCATCCATCGCCGCCGACACACCTTCGGTAAAAATCCCTTTTTCTATTAAAGTACAGAACGTGTTGATTTGTGTATTATGTTTCAGGTGTTGTAGAAGACGAAAACGATGGGAAAAGATCGCGGCCATGGGAGGACGAAGCATCAACGAGGAGAAGATCGAGAGAGTGAGAAACCCGAGTGATCTCAGGGATTAGGGTTCTTTCTTTCTTTATTTCTTTTTCTGCTTGTTGTTGTATCCGTTAATCACACACATACCATACACTATCTGTAACACGGTGGGAGAACTGACTTTAAACAATGTTGCGGATAGCAAGAGTCGCCACCGACTTTTATTTTATCCATAAGGAAAGGTTATAAAAGAACAGGAAAGACCTTAGAGAATATTTTGGGTCCGGGGGGTAGGTTATGAAAAGGGAAGGTGTTAGCACCCTTTTCATCCATGGTTATCCATGGGCTCTTAGGTACTTAAGCTCACTTTTGAATTGTTTTGAAAGTGTAGTGTGTGAATAGAAAATTTTCAGAATAGTTAATAAATAATCCATGTAAGGATGTGTTAAGAACTTGTTTGAAAACTTGTTGAAAATTTGTTTAAGTGTGAAAAAGTTTTGAAGTGAGCAAGTATCTAGGAGTAGCCTACCCTAATGTTTTAAGGTCTTTCTTATTCTTTATCCTTTCCTTAGTAAGACTATCCCTACTATAATGGAGTAGGTAGTCCTTACTTTGGATGTTAAGGGACATGTGAGGGACAATTGGATTTTTGAAGGCCATTGTGGGGTGTAATAAGCAAACTAGAGGGACTATCATCATTTTTCGAAAGGGACTCGATTCGTAAAGGCAACCATAAGGGACTTTGATGATTTTCTTTTTGAGGGACTTGCTTTATACACCCCACTTAACCAATATTCATAGGCAACTTGAGGGATATCCTTAAGAAGTGAGACGGCGATTAAAATCGACTTACGTGTGTGAAATGTTTAATTTAATTATCTTATATTAAAATGATCTAATTTATTTTTTTAAATATCATACATATTAGCACTCCCTAATTACTAACCATAATGATAATAATAATTAAGTAATTACAATTTACATCCAAGAGGCAATTACAAAATTATAATAAATAAAAAAAATAACAAATAAGCAAATAAAATATTAGGGTTAGTAAATAATAAGAAAAATTAAATAAGGTTAGTATAAATATAAAGTTAGTGAAAATAATTAGTTGAAACAATAATAATGAGAAAAATAGACAAAGTTAGAAAAAATAATAAGATAGAAATTTCAAAATAATAATAAGCAACAAAATATGATTAGCAATAATAATTAATTAATAACGTGATTAAACATAAGATTTGATTTTTATTTAGAAACATAAATGATTAAATAATTACTATAATATAAAGTTCTAAATATCATAAGATTTGATTTTTATTTAGAAACATAAATGATTAAATAATTACTATAATATAAAGTTCTAAATATCATAAGATTTGATTTTTATTTAGAAACATAAATGATTAAATAATTACTATAATATAAAGTTCTAAATATCATAAGATTTGATTTTTATTTAGAAACATAAATGATTAAATAATTACTATAATATAAAGTTCTAAATATAACATAATTATAAATTTCTTAATCATTTACAAAAATTTAATTATCTCTAATTATATATTAACAATTATTAAGAAAAATATTTACACATTATGATGAAAACAAATTTTAACTAATCAATAATCACATTCACCAAAATTTTACATTAAGTGTTTATAAGTTTTAATTTTATTTACAAAAATTTACAAGAATTATAATAAATATATACATAGAATCATATAGAAAATTAAAATTAGGTTTTCATATTAATTTGGAAAAAAGATGTTAATGTCATTTATTTTAAAAAAACAGATTTTTATATTACAACAAATTTTAATAAATTAATGATAACAATAATAATAATAATAATGATAATAATGATAATAATAATAAATAATGATAATAATAATAATAATAATAATAATAATAATAATAATAATAATAATAATAATAATAAAGCAATAATGAATTTTAAATGTGCCAAATAACCCAACAATGTTGCTAACGCAGAAATGCGCTCATCGCAACCAGATCTAAATCGGACGAAACAAAATTTATCGCAAAGAAAAAGAAATTAAGCAAAAAATAGTATTATTGCTCACACAAAAATGCGATCATCGCAATCAGATCGAACTAACACAAATGTCACGCGTCATGCACACAAATGTGCAAACATCGTATCGACATAATTCGATCAAAAATCTTATATATATAAACTCTAACAATTTAAAAATTATATATATATAAACGCAACAGTAATAGATAAAGAAAAAGAAATAACGGTAATAGATGAAGAAAAAGAAATAACGGTAAAAGATGAAGAAAAAGAAACAACAGTAATAGATGAAGGAAAAGAAATAACGGTAAACGATGAAGAAAAAGAAACAATAGTAATGGATGAAGAAGAAAACTAAATAACGGCCAACGACACTCACTCCTCTTAAGTTTTTTTCATTCTCTCCTCCCTTTTTTCCAACAAGGCAACACATGTATATATAGGGAACAAATTAGGGTTAACACCAAATTGTCAATAATGTCCCTAAAGCCCATTTTAAAGCCCAAACTAAATAATTAGTTAAGAAAAAATAAAATTTAAATAATTTAAAATAATTAAAATAAACTTAAAATAAAAACTAATAATCCTATTGATTCCTAAAATAAAAAATATTATAAAAAGAACAAAATCTTTTTCAATATTTTTTCATTTTATGATTTTTTGGATATTTTTATGAATAATTTAGAAAAAAGTGAAAAAAATAATATTTTAAAAAAATGATTTAATTAAAATACGAAAATAATAATTAAATAATAATAAAAAACTATTTTTGTTATTTTTTTAATGAAAGATAGAAAAATTTAGAGTAAAAATAATAAAAACAACAAAAAGTGCCAAAGGTGAGATTCGAACTCTCAACCTCTCACACTCATAACTCCTTACACATGTCCTCCTGCCAATTGTGCCATTTTTACTTTTTAGAAAAAAAGTGCATGCCATATGATATTTACCTGCAAAAAGTCAAACGACTACACAAATTTGTTAGTAATTGATTAAATGCAATGAAATGCGACGACAAATCTTAGGGCAAAATTTGGGGTATTACAGTTATTATGATAATATTTCTCACCCAACCTCTCTTTGATGTTGGCAAAAAAAATCATGAAGTTTGACTTTGGTTTGACCACAGTTGACCTCAGTTTGACCTTTTAACTGCATTGACTGCTTTTGACTTATCTGATCATCTGACTGAGCAAACTTTTGAGAAAAGTCTTGAAACTTGACATGGGGGTTCTTATACACATATAAGATGTTATGAAGCTCACTTGAAGTCTTGGAAGTCCATTTAGCCTGATTAAAGTCAAAACCCTAGTTTTGGATGCACTGCTTAGGAGGTGCATTGTCTGAGGGAATTGTCAACTCTTCTGACCAATTATGAATTTTGTGAACCTTGTGAACCTTCTTGGAACACAAAGTCTTGTATTGTGAGGGCAAATTTTGGGGTGCAACAGCTGCCCCTGTTCAATTTTCTGAAACCTGAGGGGTTAGATTGGTATATTTGCCAGTTGTAACCTGGAAGGTTGAAGGGGATTGAACACAAAAGCCCAAAAATTTGCACTCACCAGTGCATGGAGTGATATTGATGGTTGGTTGAACATGATTGAGTGGGCTTAAAGATGCCACTAGGGGAAAGTTCTTCAATAGTATAATGAGAACTGTCAGGAGTCTGGAGTAATACTGATGTAACAGCATGTCTTCATGAGGATAGAGCGATCAATAATGATAACCCTAAAGCAGTCTTGAAGTGATAAATCGGACCTCAGGAGGATAGAGCAATCAATAGCTCTAAAGCAGTCTTGAAGTAATAATGGCTTCAGGAGGATAGAGCAATCAATAGCTCTAAAGCAGTCTTGAAGTAATAGAATGGCTTCAGGAGGATAGAGCAATCAACAGCTCTAAAGCAGTCTTGAAGTATTGATTTCAGGAGGATAGAGCAATGAATAGCTCTAAAGCAGTCTTGAAATAATAACGTGATATGTCTTCAGGAGGATAGAGCAATCAATAGCTCTAAAGCAGTCTTGAAATAATAATGTGATATGTCTTCAGGAGGATAGAGCAATCAATAGCTCTAAAGCAGTCTTGAAGTAATGATTTCAGGAGGATAGAGCAATGGATAGCTCTAAAGCAGTCTTGAAATAATAATGTGATATGTCTTCAGGAGGATAGAGCAATCAATAGCTCTAAAGCAGTCTTGAAGTAATGATTTCAGGAGGATAGAGCAACGGATAGCTCTAAAGCAGTCTTGAAATAATAATGTGATATGTCTTCAGGAGGATAGAGCAATCGATAGCTCTAAAGCAGTCTTGAAGTAATGATTTCAGGAGGATAGAGCAATGGATAGCTCTAAAGCAGTCTTGAAATAATAATGTGATATGTCTTCAGGAGGATAGAGCAATCAATAGCTCTAAAGCAGTCTTGAAGTAATGATTTCAGGAGGATAGAGCAACGGATAGCTCTAAAGCAGTCTTGAAATAATAATGTGATATGTCTTCAGGAGGATAGAGCAATCGATAGCTCTAAAGCAGTCTTGAAGTAATGATTTCAGGAGGATAGAGCAATGAATAGCTCTAAAGCAGTCTTGAAATAATAACGTGATATGTCTTCAGGAGGATAGAGCAATCAATAGCTCTAAAGCAGTCTTGAAGTAATGATTTCAGGAGGATAGAGCAATGAATAGCTCTAAAGCAGTCTTGAAATAATAATGTAATTTCAGGAGGATAGAGCAATGGATAACTCTAAAGCAGTCTTGAAATAATTAGATGGCTTCAGGAGGATAGAGCAATCAATAGCTCTAAAGCAGTCTTGAAGTAGTAATATGACCTCATGAGGATAGAGCAATGAATAGCTCTAAAGCAGTCTTGAAGTAATAGGATGATTTCAGGAGGATAGAGCAATCAGTAGCTCTAAAGCAGTCTTGAAGTCATGAGAGGCTATCAGGAGGATAAAATAACCCTGAGGTTACAATGAAGCAGTCCCAAAGTAATAAGAAGCTCATCAGGAGGATAAAGTAACCCTGAGGTTACAATAAAGCAGTCCCAAAGATCATAAGATTGTTTGTTGGATAATTAACCTGAAAACAAGGTAGCATTCTGTATAACAACATTAGTTTATGCTTTATGTATGCATGTATGACATGATGCACTTAGGTAATGTACTATAGGCATATATGTTATGGTATGATGTAAATGATGTATGTATGCTATGACACTGATGGAAGTGTCTGGATATCCTTGTATAACAACTGCTGGCCAAGGAAAATAAATCCCGATTCGTTGTTGAAGAATACATAACCCTCCGTCTGCTGGGGATAACAAGGTATAGATAACCTCCCATTGTTGGGGATAACAAGGTATAGATAACCTCCCGTTGTTGGGGACAGTAGGGTATAGATAACCTTCGTTTTCGTTTGATAGTAGGATAAGTATAACATCCCGTCTTCGTTCATCATGCCCTTATTGGAAAGTAATTTCCCGTATATCCGTATGAGGATAAAAGAGATGGATATAAATTCCAGGGGAGATTAGACTTTGTGAAAATGGATTAGTCCTACTGATGGTTTGTAACTGCCTTGTAAAGATGAACCGGCGAAGCTTCGTTGAAATCCTTCCCTCGTTCGTCCTTAGTAAATACTATTACTGCATTTTCATGCATTTCTGGTAAACATCAATCATATTAAAAGCATACATGCATTTCTGGTAAACATCAATCATATTCAAAGGCATACATACATTCAAACACAACCAATGGACGTTTCGCTTATGTAAATAGGGTAAAAGTAAATCTGGATTCAAAAGATGGAATTTATTTATATCAAAAGTGACCCATACACGGGTAAGTTTGTACAAGGAGACATAAACCCTAGTAAGAGAATTTTGTCATGAAGTTTTACAAAAAGAATCAGCTATGTGGGAAATAATCCTATTGAGTTTCAATTCTACTATTGCCCCTCAAGTATCTCATCTTCTTGCTGTTGAGACGGAAACGATTGGATTGAGCTTTATCTGTTTGAGCTTGAGTAAGTAGTACAACTGGTTGCAGTTTCATGAGTGATCCAAACGAGACATAGTCATACGCTTTAATCCCTAACTTTTGCCTGGATTGCCCTTTCAGGTTTTCAATCCACCGGGATACCCTTTTTTGCCCAAGCCTCCTTTTCAGGTTTTCGACTTGCCGGGTGTACATCTTTTTATATATATATCCCTAATTTTTGCCCAAACCCTTTTGGTTTGTCGGGATGCCCTTATTTTTGCCTAGGCCTGTCAACCTAGCGGGTCTCTTTTTATGCGTAGTATTTTTTAACTATGTCTGCGTTTACAGGTTGTGGGAAGTCTTCACCATCCATTGTAGTCAATATCATGGCACCTCCTGAGAACACTGTCTTGACTACAAATGGTCCCTCATATGTTGGAGTCCACTTGCCCCTAGGATCACCCTGTGGTAATATGATACGCTTGATTACCAAGTCACCAGCCTGATATACCTTTGGCTTAACCTTCTTGTTAAAAGCTTTGATCATCCGTTTCTGGTACATCTGGCCATGACAAACTGCTGCTAACCTTTTCTCATCAATCAAATTTATCTGGTCAAGTCGAGTCTGAATCCACTCATCTTCATCCAAGCCTGCATCCTTCATAATTCTCAAGGAGGGGATCTGAACTTCAATAAGCAGAACTGCTTCCATACCATAGACCAAGGAGAATGGGGTTGCCCCGGTTGAAGTACGTATTGTAGTACGATAACCATGCAGAGCAAATGGTAACATCTCGTGCCAATCCTTGTAAGTAACAGTTATCTTCTGTACAATCTTCTTAATGTTCTTATTAGCAGCTTCAACTGCCCCATTCATCTTTGAAATCAACAAGGTAGTATGGGTCAACATATACTGTCTTAGTCGGCGAGCAGCCCGTGCCAAAGCGCAGCAAGTTTTCTCGAGCAGTGAGTATTTTGTTTCACAGTCGGTAAACTTTTTGCTAAGGTAGTATATTGCCTGCTCTTTTCGACCAGACTCGTCATGTTGCCCCAATACACACCCCATTGAGTTGTCTAATACTGTTAAATACATAATCAAGGGTCTTCCATCAACTGGTGGCATTAAAATTGGAGGTTCTAGCAAATATCTCTTGATTTCATCAAAGGCAGTCTGGCACTCATCATTCCATTCCATCACCTGATCTTTCTTCAACAACTTGAAGATTGGCTCACAGATGGTAGTTAATTGGGAAATAAATCTTGCAATGTAGTCCCAAGAAACCTCTAACCTCCTTCTCAGTACGGGGAGCTGGCATCTCTCGTATAGCTTTCACTTTTGCAGGATCCACTTCAATACCTTTTCCACTGATAATGAAACCCAGGAGCTTTCCAGATCTAACTCCAAAAGTACACTTGTTTGGATTTAATCTCAACCTGTATTTCTTCAACCTCTCAAACAACTTGTGCAGATGATCAAGATGTTGTTCTTCATTCTGAGACCTGGCTATCATATCATCCACATATACCTCTATCTCATGATGAATCATATCATGAAACAAAGCCACCATAGCACGCTGATATGTTGCCCCTGCATTCTTATGCTGAGCAGTGTTGTCTAAATCAGCCCCTATCTGGACCTCTTTTCTGTTTTCTTCAGTTCCCAGATTCACAACTTCGACTGGCTCTTCATGTGGCTGTATAGCTTTCTCTTCTTGTTGTAACAACCTAGCAAGCCCTACAGATATTTCACAATCGTCCTCGTTTCCGTCTTCAGTTTGATAGATCGGATTCTCGAAATTGTAATTGGCAATAGTAGAACTGTTATCAATTGGATCCAGAGTGGATGAGGATCGGCATTTTAGTGACGTGGGTGTGTGTAAGAACACATAGCTGATAAAGCAAAAATAAAAGAAAAAGAAAGACAAGGAACAAAATATTTACGAAAACGAAACGTCCACTGATTTTATCGAATGAAGTATGCAAATGAGATGACAACCCGTAACAAGCACACCATTGTGCCCCGGGTAAGGCACATGGCTTGAAAGTTTTAATTGTTCCAGAAATTATAAATTTAAAAACATAACACAGTAATAGTATTTACTCCTGACTAAAGGAGATAGGGATAACATCTTCAGCTGTCCAATTATTGAGTCCAGCACCCACAGTAGGAAGAATCCATGCCTCCAAGTTGTAGTCTTCATCTTGATCTCCCACGGCATTGATAACCCCTTGATTGGTGATACGAACAGCACGGGCACGACGGACAGCCTTCTGGGACTCTTCTTCCACCATAGCTTTTGCATCATTGAGGGAGGCCATTGCCATTGTTGGAGGGTTTCTGATGACCACAGGAACCTTCTTCACAGCAGGAGGAGTCACACAATCCTTAACAGCCCAGGGAACCACTTCAAATGACTGACATGGAGTTTCAATGTATTCACCTTCTACTTCCAGATACTTGAAAGTGTTTACATGGCTGACAAAGTATTCTTCCTCTCCAAAGACAGTAACAACTTTTCCATTCACCGGATATCTCAACTTTTGATGTAATGTGGAGGTCACCGCACCTGCCCCCTGGATCCAGGGACGACCAAGCAGACATGAGTACGAAGAATGAATATCCATCACATAGAATGTAGCAGTAAACACCTGAGAGCCAACCTTGATTGGAAGATCAATTTCCCCATGCACTACTCTTCTAGAACCATCAAAAGCCTTTACCACAATATTACTGGGCTTCAATACCGTATCTTCAGGACTCAGCTTGTTCAGGATTTCCTTAGGCAACACATTCAGAGAGGAACCATTGTCTATCAGCACATGAGACAGGGTAGTGCCCCTGCATTCAATTGAAATATGCAAGGCCCTGTTATGATCCCTCTTGGCAGGGGTCAAGTCAGCATCAGAAAATCCTAACCCGTTGTCATAGGTCAGGTGAGCAACACAATTCTCAAACTGGTCCACAGAAATTGCACTGGGTACATGAGCCATCTTTAGAAACTTGATTAATGACTTGGCATGAGCCTCAGAACATAATAACAGGGAGAGCATAGAAATCTTTGAGGGAGTATGCCCCAGCTGATCAACAATATCATAATCACTCTTGCGAATGATTTTCAATACTTCTTCCATCTGCTTAGAGAGGTCATCAGCAGCTGGCACATCAGTAGATACAGGCTCAATAACAGGACCCTTGCCCCGAGCATCAGTGGTGGAAGTAACAGCAGGAGTAACTGCACTCTTAGAAGCAACTGGAGGAGAGAAGACTCTTCCACTACGAGTGATCTTGCTAGATCCAGCAATATTATCAATGTCAACAGGCATATCAGGTAAAGGCTCCTGCTTGACACCATGGATGTAAACATCAGACCCATAGTGCCATGGCACAGCTTTGTCAGATGTATAAGGAATAGGACCAGGAGTGGTAATGATCAGAGGAGCTACTCTGGCTTCAGCAACAACTTTCACAGGACCTTCAGCAGTAATCTTGATTGGGCCCTGATGAGTGATTTTAATGGGACCCTTTGAAGTGATTCTTAGTGGTACTTTGTCAACCATGTCAACCTCTTCAATCTTCTTACCCTGAGTCAGATGATCCACCATACTTTCTACAGATGCTGGTCTTCTTTCAAACACTATAGTATATTTATCCATGAGACGTTGAATCCCATCTCTCAAAATGAAGCAACTATCCGACTTATAGGTACAATATAGACAATCTTCATGACAACCTGGAAAGATCCCAGCTTGTACTAACCTCTTTTTGATAACAGACAATGGTGTGCTCAACTCCATAACTGAATAGACATGCAGATCTTCATCAATATCTTCATCAATGGCGTTGACAGTCTTCTCGTGATTTGGCATTGGAGCTGTAATCACATTTGGAGTACCTGGTGGATCAAACTCAATTTCTCCAGCATCAATCATATCCTGAATTTTGTTCTTCAAGACCCAGCAGTTATTAGTATCATGTCCTGGACAGTTTGAATGATATGCACATCGTGCATTGGGATTGTACTTGGGAGAGGTAACATTGGGATTCTGAGGAGCCTCCCTCAGGGTAATAAGTTCAGCCTTCAACAAGTGTTGCAATGCCTGAGCCATTGACATGTTGATCTTCGTGAACTGTCTTCTAGCCCTCTGTTGGTTGCCTTGAGGCTGCTCTGTTGTTGCAGGAGTTGGATTTGAAATATGAACTGCACTAACAGACTGATGCCTTCTGTTACGATCAGGCTGACCATACACAACATTAGATTCTTTCTTCCCAGTGGGAGGCTTCTTTGCAGCACCTGATGAAGAAGTGCCAACTTGGATCTTACCACTCTTGATACCATTCTCTACTCGCTCTCCTGTCATGATCAACTCAGTGAAGCCAGATGATGAGCTTCCAATGAGATGACTGTAAAACGGACCATTCAGCGTACACATGAACATATCAACCAACTCCCTATCAGTCAAAGGGGGTTGAACTCTTCCAGCTAAGTCTCTCCACTTCTGAGCATACTCCTTAAAGCTTTCTTTGGCACCCATAGACATGCTTTGAAGCTGCATGCGAGTGGGGGCTAAGTCAGCATTGTATTGATACTGCTTGTAGAAAGCTTCAGCAAGGTCATTCCAATCTCTGATGTTGACACTCTCCAACTGATAATGTCACTCTAGCTGAGCTCCAGATAAACTTTCTTGAAAGAAATGGATCCACAACTTTTTATCAGCAGTGTGGGGTTGAATTCTTCTGACATAAGACCTCAGATGCAATTTGGGACAAGAGACCCCATCATAGACAACAAATGTAGGAACTTTGAACCCAATGGGTATGACCACCCCAGATATCAAGCTCAAATCCTCAAAATCCAGCCCAGATGATTTCTGTAATTCCATAGCATCCATTCTATCCACCAGCATCTTGAATTTGTCTTCGTTAGGCTCATGGTAGTAGTTAGCCTCAGAATCAGAGTCCCCCATAGTGTTGTGGAGACTGCCTCTCTCCTGCTCAGATTCTTCAGATTGATAGTCTTCAACATGTTCCTTGGTCTTGACAGGACCTTTGAACCTTCTTCCCATGTTGAGCAACCCAGCAGACCTTCTAGCCTTCTTAGTCTTCCTGGCCAGCAGTGTCTTCAATTCATCCTGCCCCTTGGATAGGTTCAGGATCAGCTCTTGGAACTGTGCATTCTGTGCCTGGAGATCCTTAACTGATTGTTCAAGAGCCATTGCTGAAATAAACAGCGAGAAGATGAGAAACCTGTACACAATTATAAACCTGTGATGCAATGATATGGGAATGCATATGCAATGTTTTCAAGGACCGCAGGATTTAAATTTGCTTAAACAAACAAGAAAGTAACTTTTTATTAGTAATAACTTGTTTTGCCTTTTAGGCTTACAAAAAATGAAAACGAAATAAGTACAAAAGATGGGGTTTTAAGTCTCCCATGGACGCTTCCTCTTTGTGTTGAGGTATGAGTTGAGGTTTCGTTCCTCATGAAGTAGCTTTGTTAGCTCTAGGATCCTTGCTTGGCTTGCTTTGTAATGAGCCTCGAAAGTATCCCTTTTCTCTTTCAGTTGGATCCATGATCTCTGCAAGTCTTCCATATCAGTAGGCATGTCTGGGTGAAGGATGGTATAAGCTGTGTCTCCTTCAGCAACAGGTTCCATGGTAACTGGTAGGATGGCAGGATATGGCATCATGAGTGTCTGAGCACGAAATCGTACCCATCTGAGATAAGCCTCCATAGGAATGGTGTACTTAGGCTCCAGTGTCTTGCTGTCAATCCTGTTAACCTTTCCCCAAGCTCGTATGAATCTCTGACGGTAACCCTGAAGATCGTTGTCGTAGTCAAACACAATGCCCTGAATCAACATGTCATGTGGACCATCGCTCCGGGCGTAACCAAACTGTCGTAAAGCTAGAGATGGGTTGTAGGTGATGCCTCCTCTTATGCCTAGAAGTGGCACATTAGGAAACTCCCCACAACGGTCAATGATGGTGACATTCTCCATAGATCTGGAACACCAATGGATGTCTGAGTGAGAAAGTGACATGATCCTCTTGGACCCTCTGAACCCTTGCTCATTCTTCATTACTGAGCGAGGAAGGTGAGAAATAAACCACCTAGAAAGTAAAGGTATGCAGCACATCAAAGTTCCTCTTGCCCTTGTAGTACGGGTGTGAAGAGAATGTAGGATGTCTCCAAGTAAGGTAGGCACTGGATTGTGACTCAGGAATATGTTGATGGCATGAACGTCTATGAACTGATCAGGATTGGGGAACAACACTAAGCCATAAATCAATAAGGCTAAGATCTCCTCAAAAGCATCGTAGCTCCTAGCCTTCAAGAACATTTGAGCTTTATCCACTAATACCTTGGCAAGAATACCTTTAACTCCACTTCTCGTCTCTAGAACAATGTCAGACTTCTTCAGATGTAGAGCTGCAGCAATAACTTCTGGTTTAAGCTCCTTCTCTAAGCCTGTGAATGGCTTCTGATCAAGAACAGGTATACCCAGAAGCTTAGAGAACTCCTCCATGGTTGGAACCAACTGATAATCCGGAAATGTAAAGCAATGGTGCTTAGGGTCAAAGAACTGAAACAGCACACTCATCATGTCTTCACTGAACCCTGAAGTAACTAGATCCAATAAGTGACCATGTCTCTTGTTGAACTGGGAATGATTAGGCACTAGGGAAACCAACTCTTTGAGCTTGGGAGGTATCCCTACAAAGTTGATCCTGATGGTGTTTCTACGAGCAGAAGCCATGACCTGCAATAAAGAACAAAAATAAATCCCTTGGTCCTTGAAATGGTTAGGGAAAATGATATGCTCATGATGCATGATGATGTCATGATGTTATGTTCAATCACAAACATGTGGCACACACAAACAAGTCACACAATTGCCCTAGGTTTAAAGGCTTGCATGAGGTTTAAAGGTAAGTACCCTCCCCTGAAGTTAGATGGTTCATCCTGTCCTACAAAAGTAACCGGTTCTAAGGGATCTCAATATCATTGACCTTTCACAAGGGTGGTTGATCAGAAGGCAACTTACTTGCCAACCAAAACCCTCCAAGTTTAAGATCTTAATGAGCGTAGCATCGAGTGTCAACCAACTTCAGTCTGCACCAAAGTCGGTTACCTCACTACTTTCTAAAGGCCAAGATGAGTTAACTAGGGTTCTAAAAGTCAGTTAGTGCATTGACAACATATGGCAGCCTCAATATTATCCTCAACTTGACTTAAGGAATATAAGCACCAACCAAGAAGTCGCACTAACTATGGCCACCAGATCAACTGTATCGATATACGTCGTACAGTTTCCTTGGTCTATTGCCATTTACCTAAGGTACACTAGATCCGGGTTAGGACCTTTCACACATAAGAGCACCCCAACAATATAATAATAAAGCAAACAAGGCAAACAATTTGAAGTGATCTTAATTCCTAAGGGTACCCCTCTTAAATAGATCCCCAGCAGAGTCGCCAGTTCTGTAACACGGTGGGAGAACTGACTTTAAACAATGTTGCGGATAGCAAGAGTCGCCACCGACTTTTATTTTATCCATAAGGAAAGGTTATAAAAGAACAGGAAAGACCTTAGAGAATATTTTGGGTCCGGGGGGTAGGTTATGAAAAGGGAAGGTGTTAGCACCCTTTTCATCCATGGTTATCCATGGGCTCTTAGGTACTTAAGCTCACTTTTGAATTGTTTTGAAAGTGTAGTGTGTGAATAGAAAATTTTCAGAATAGTTAATAAATAATCCATGTAAGGATGTGTTAAGAACTTGTTTGAAAACTTGTTGAAAATTTGTTTAAGTGTGAAAAAGTTTTGAAGTGAGCAAGTATCTAGGAGTAGCCTACCCTAATGTTTTAAGGTCTTTCTTATTCTTTATCCTTTCCTTAGTAAGACTATCCCTACTATAATGGAGTAGGTAGTCCTTACTTTGGATGTTAAGGGACATGTGAGGGACAATTGGATTTTTGAAGGCCATTGTGGGGTGTAATAAGCAAACTAGAGGGACTATCATCATTTTTCGAAAGGGACTCGATTCGTAAAGGCAACCATAAGGGACTTTGATGATTTTCTTTTTGAGGGACTTGCTTTATACACCCCACTTAACCAATATTCATAGGCAACTTGAGGGATATCCTTAAGAAGTGAGACGGCGATTAAAATCGACTTACGTGTGTGAAATGTTTAATTTAATTATCTTATATTAAAATGATCTAATTTATTTTTTTAAATATCATACATATTAGCACTCCCTAATTACTAACCATAATGATAATAATAATTAAGTAATTACAATTTACATCCAAGAGGCAATTACAAAATTATAATAAATAAAAAAAATAACAAATAAGCAAATAAAATATTAGGGTTAGTAAATAATAAGAAAAATTAAATAAGGTTAGTATAAATATAAAGTTAGTGAAAATAATTAGTTGAAACAATAATAATGAGAAAAATAGACAAAGTTAGAAAAAATAATAAGATAGAAATTTCAAAATAATAATAAGCAACAAAATATGATTAGCAATAATAATTAATTAATAACGTGATTAAACATAAGATTTGATTTTTATTTAGAAACATAAATGATTAAATAATTACTATAATATAAAGTTCTAAATATCATAAGATTTGATTTTTATTTAGAAACATAAATGATTAAATAATTACTATAATATAAAGTTCTAAATATCATAAGATTTGATTTTTATTTAGAAACATAAATGATTAAATAATTACTATAATATAAAGTTCTAAATATCATAAGATTTGATTTTTATTTAGAAACATAAATGATTAAATAATTACTATAATATAAAGTTCTAAATATAACATAATTATAAATTTCTTAATCATTTACAAAAATTTAATTATCTCTAATTATATATTAACAATTATTAAGAAAAATATTTACACATTATGATGAAAACAAATTTTAACTAATCAATAATCACATTCACCAAAATTTTACATTAAGTGTTTATAAGTTTTAATTTTATTTACAAAAATTTACAAGAATTATAATAAATATATACATAGAATCATATAGAAAATTAAAATTAGGTTTTCATATTAATTTGGAAAAAAGATGTTAATGTCATTTATTTTAAAAAAACAGATTTTTATATTACAACAAATTTTAATAAATTAATGATAACAATAATAATAATAATAATGATAATAATGATAATAATAATAAATAATGATAATAATAATAATAATAATAATAATAATAATAATAATAATAATAATAATAATAATAAAGCAATAATGAATTTTAAATGTGCCAAATAACCCAACAATGTTGCTAACGCAGAAATGCGCTCATCGCAACCAGATCTAAATCGGACGAAACAAAATTTATCGCAAAGAAAAAGAAATTAAGCAAAAAATAGTATTATTGCTCACACAAAAATGCGATCATCGCAATCAGATCGAACTAACACAAATGTCACGCGTCATGCACACAAATGTGCAAACATCGTATCGACATAATTCGATCAAAAATCTTATATATATAAACTCTAACAATTTAAAAATTATATATATATAAACGCAACAGTAATAGATAAAGAAAAAGAAATAACGGTAATAGATGAAGAAAAAGAAATAACGGTAAAAGATGAAGAAAAAGAAACAACAGTAATAGATGAAGGAAAAGAAATAACGGTAAACGATGAAGAAAAAGAAACAATAGTAATGGATGAAGAAGAAAACTAAATAACGGCCAACGACACTCACTCCTCTTAAGTTTTTTTCATTCTCTCCTCCCTTTTTTCCAACAAGGCAACACATGTATATATAGGGAACAAATTAGGGTTAACACCAAATTGTCAATAATGTCCCTAAAGCCCATTTTAAAGCCCAAACTAAATAATTAGTTAAGAAAAAATAAAATTTAAATAATTTAAAATAATTAAAATAAACTTAAAATAAAAACTAATAATCCTATTGATTCCTAAAATAAAAAATATTATAAAAAGAACAAAATCTTTTTCAATATTTTTTCATTTTATGATTTTTTGGATATTTTTATGAATAATTTAGAAAAAAGTGAAAAAAATAATATTTTAAAAAAATGATTTAATTAAAATACGAAAATAATAATTAAATAATAATAAAAAACTATTTTTGTTATTTTTTTAATGAAAGATAGAAAAATTTAGAGTAAAAATAATAAAAACAACAAAAAGTGCCAAAGGTGAGATTCGAACTCTCAACCTCTCACACTCATAACTCCTTACACATGTCCTCCTGCCAATTGTGCCATTTTTACTTTTTAGAAAAAAAGTGCATGCCATATGATATTTACCTGCAAAAAGTCAAACGACTACACAAATTTGTTAGTAATTGATTAAATGCAATGAAATGCGACGACAAATCTTAGGGCAAAATTTGGGGTATTACAGTTATTATGATAATATTTCTCACCCAACCTCTCTTTGATGTTGGCAAAAAAAATCATGAAGTTTGACTTTGGTTTGACCACAGTTGACCTCAGTTTGACCTTTTAACTGCATTGACTGCTTTTGACTTATCTGATCATCTGACTGAGCAAACTTTTGAGAAAAGTCTTGAAACTTGACATGGGGGTTCTTATACACATATAAGATGTTATGAAGCTCACTTGAAGTCTTGGAAGTCCATTTAGCCTGATTAAAGTCAAAACCCTAGTTTTGGATGCACTGCTTAGGAGGTGCATTGTCTGAGGGAATTGTCAACTCTTCTGACCAATTATGAATTTTGTGAACCTTGTGAACCTTCTTGGAACACAAAGTCTTGTATTGTGAGGGCAAATTTTGGGGTGCAACACTATCCACTCACACCACTACACGCATACCTTAATTACCTTAATCACGCTTAATCAACCATCTTAATCGCTAATCGGTTTTTTAATTCAATAATCTACTTTAATAAATTTAAAACCTTTAATTTTAGTTTTTATAATAATAATAAACCTATCTTTTCATAATTAATCAATTTTTCTCTTGTAATTACTTTCAATTTCACAATTTATTCCTTCAACTGAATTGATACTATTAATTTATTTTAACCGCAAAACCTTTTATTTTATTAACACATAGTTTATCCTATTACACTTTTAATCTCTTTTAGACCGTAATAATTTAATTTGATGACTAATTTGAACCTCTCATTTTAAAAATTAATAGTTAATTTACCCTTTTTATAAAATCAAATTTCACTAAATATAATATAATCTCTCGCAAAAAAAAATAAAATAAACAACCTTTTATTATAATCAACCTCTCACATTAGAACAAATTATTTTACTTAATCAGCATAACGTCTTAGTAGGCTTTAGACTCTAATTCTAATTCTCTTCCAAAATCAAATCAACTTCTTATTCAAACAAAAATCAATTTAATCAGTCGACTTAATCAACTACCTAAAAACAAATCAACAGCTTATCCAAACTAAAATCAATCTAACGCCGCCTAAAATCAGTCGACACTTTCTTATAATTCAACATCCCATCTAAAATCAATTCACAGCGTAAAAGCAATTCAATCGTGCACAATCACTTCACAACACCTTCACTTACACCTAGCGCTTCCATGCGTATACATTATTTACCTTTATCTGCTTTATCTTAGTCACAAAGCACACACACTCACCTAGCGCTTTCATGCGTTCATGTATGGTTTATCTTTCTGCAATTTACATTATCGCAATTCATTTACATTATCAATTTATATCCATGCATCGCATTCCGTCCAAAGGAAGAACCTACACATAATTCAACGTTGTGTGTAGTCGCACATCATATGCACCATATTCCCCTCGATCCTTGATTCTTCAAGTTGATCACTTAAGTTTAGGACCTACCCTATAGGAAGGACCTTGTCTTTATTTTTCTACAACATAGAAACAACACAATCAAACAATACGACTTTTCAAACACATTTAGAGAAAAGATGTTAATCATCTTAAGTGAGATATAATCTCCACCCCACAACAATACAATCAAACATGTAGGGACTTTGCCTTAAGAACGATAAAGGCATACTTGGCGACCATCCGAGTATGTAAGACCTTTTCTTAAGACGATGCAAAGACCATTTCCTACAACCCTTCTCTTTTACATTTGTGGTGGTTATCTCTCCCTTAACATGAAGACTCGTCTCTTCTCCTAAGCCCAATCAAAACCAACTACCCTAAACCCGTAGGAACTTTGACCACAGTCAAAGGACTCCTCTAACCCTTTAGGGTGAACTACAACATACTCTGATTCCACTCCCGTAAGGATATGTAGGCACAAGGTGCGATGCCTTATCGAGTATACTTAGAAACAAACCCCTAGGGTCTCTAAGCCATTAAGCAGATAAACACATAGCAGTAAACAACATAAAACAAGAGGTTCCTGTAGAGTACTACAGAAACTTAGGATGCTAGTACCTTCCCTAAGTTTAACCAACCCCCGAACCTAAAACAACCTAGCTTGCATTTGCATTGCATTGTGGAAATTTCGATCTTTATCCCTTCCTTTGGACAAATCAAAGTTCGGTTGCAAAATGAATTAAAGATTCAAACTAATCAATAGTTTGGTATCCAAATTTCACCGCGACACCAGGAGGTGTGGCATCATCATCCCTTGAAGCGGCCTCACTTAGCTGAATCCCAATTGATAGGTCCCCAGAGTCGACAATCCTCGGGTCAGACAACTTGTCAAGCCCTAAGGGCCAGGCAAGAAGCATCAAAGAGAATCTCGTCCGAGCGCAGATTTCGCGGCTAGCTGGTGCGAGCTAAGCAAGCAGGCTAACCACTACTCTCTACTTCTAAGTCTATGTGTAACCTCAAGCCCAGGTCCGGCTTATCTCTCAACAGATCACCCCCTCCCCATAACAGCAACAACGATATAAAGCCGATAATAAAATGCGGAAAGTAAAGACAGAAAAGTAAATCTATACAACACCTACGACGGGAAAACAAGAGCTAGGATTGACTCGCATAGGGGATATTCCTGTCCCCAGCAGAGTCGCCAGTTGTCGCTACTGCGAAAATCGGCGCCGGCTATGACAGAAGAGTCGCCACCGTGCGTTATTTATCCCACAAGAAGGGAAAGGAAACGCTCAGAGTAGACCTACTGCAAAGACGGGAAAGGAATGGTCATCGCAACCAAATCCTGAATTCGGGAGTCGGTTACGTAAGGGGAAGGTGTTAGCACCCCTCACGTCCGTCGTACTCGACGGGATCCACGCTTGTTTTCTAGCTAAGGGTTGTTATTCTATCTACTCTACAGGTCAAGGGTTGAAAATAAAATGAAAATGACTCGGCAAAGTATCGCACTTTATGCCTACGTATTCCCGTCTGGAACGAGAAATCAAAGTCAACGTAGTTCGCCTACCTACGGGAAAGGAGGGGAAGGTTGCTCGCTAGGATACGGCATTCTATGCCTACGTACTTTCATACAGCATGAAAGATCAGAGCAAACGTAGTTCGGACTACGGAAGACACAAGCTTGTCTGACTGTTTTTTATTACCTTATGAAAGGGTTTTCTTCTGATTAAGAGTCCAAGCGGACAAAAATGACGCTTTGATGTTTGTTTTGAATCTTTTACGAAAGAAGGGTTTTTTTGTTTGTTTGCAATCTCTGACGCACTAGAGACTATGATTTGAGAGTGACTACGTCGTATGTCACCCTAGGGGTGACACACTAAGCAGTCAGATTACTGAAGAGTGACCCTCCAGCAACCATCTCTCAAATAGCTTAAGGCTCGTAGCGTACAACATCGATTATCCTTATTACTGTGTTTTGAATTGTGCTGAGAGGGAAGAGAAAGAAGCTCTAAAAACCTAGGGTTTGAAAAAGGAATAAAACTAACCTAATGTTGTCATGCATGGGTTACAACCCAATGTCTGTCATAATTCCCTCCTGCACAGAGGAAATCAGAGATCCTAGGGGATGAACAGCAAAAGAAACAGATATACAATAAACAGTAAACATGCATGCAATGCATCAATACAAGCGAGGCAAGGGAGTCCCACTCAACCTCGAACCAGGGAAGACAATAGGCAAAGTGAAACAGCTTCACTTCAAACCTAAGGGGCAAGCTACACAAGCCAACAATCAATACAGAAAAAGGAATACAACCCAACACCAGCTCTGACAGCAACACCAGCTCCTACAGTAAGCAACACAAACGGCAACAGCTCTGACAACTACAGTTGATTAACAGCAAAAAGGTTGACAGTAACACCTTCCAGTAAGACCCCATCTTCACTCCTCAATGATCCCCAAGCTTTAGATAAGCTCTTGTCTCCACAGAATCTCCAAGCTCTGGCAAGCACTGAACCCCAACAAATAAACAGCAGCAGGACCCTAACTTCAACAGATAACTCTCTTTGACAAGTACAGGCTTTATCTTCACCAATATTCCATGAGCTCAATTCTTCATAGGTTCCCATCTTCAATGCCACAAATCCAGAAGAGAATCAATTAATAGATGAAATTGAAATGTTAAAAGGCTTAATGATAACCCAAGGAAATCACTAAGATATTAACACAGCAAGTAAAAAGTATTCTCAAGGTTCTACTCAACCAAAGCTTGCTCTACATCCCTCCTAAGGAGAGATGGAACTTCTTTGGGGGACGTTGTGTCATGGGATATAATAGAGGCACAAGAAGCTCTCTATGTTTGAAAGAAGAAATCAGTCTAATCTAAAGCTCTCCCTATATCTCCTATCTCCTAAGTCTTCAAAAGCAACCTTCAAGGATAAGAATCTTCATGCTCCAAGCTCCATCCTTTGTCTCCAATGTCTTCAGGAGCTCCAACAAGAAAAACTCAAGCCCCAAGCCCAATTAGAATAGCCCAACCCAAGCAAACAAGCCAAATGCCCAAGGGGGAAACACACAAACATCATACAAGTTGCAAAAAATCAAATAAAATAGCAATACTCATCCTAAAATCCTAGATTAATTTCTAAGGGGACCTAACTATATACCCTATACCCCACATAAACCCCAAGGCCTAAATCAAACCCTAAGTCTCCAAACTATGCCCTAAACTACACCTAAGTGTTGTAAAACCCTAATCCTAGCACCCTAAAGCTCATTATTCAAAACTAACCTAAATTTCATCATAAAAATATGAGAAAAATCACTAAGGGGGCATGTGTCTCTACTTTAACTAGATAAAAAAGAATCACCTTAAAACTCAAAATGAAATGCTCATACAAAAATCAGAAAGTGGGAGTATCAAATAAATGCAAAATAAAAGCAATTAAAAATGTAAAATATGCCAGAAAATAAAAAATGCATGAATTAATGTTTTTGTTATTTCACAATTTTCTAGAGGTCCTAATGAAAATAGGAAAAAACTTCCCATCCAAAAATGATTATTTTTCAATTAGTTATGAATTTTCTAATTAACCTAAATGAAATGTGAAAATAAAAGGAAAATAAAAGAAAAATGGAAAATAGGCGTGTGGAATAGCAATTACATGCAGTACAATTCACCAATTGGGCTCAGGAGGGGGTGCTAGTAGCGAAGCGCTTCTTAAGCCCAATCAACTCAGAAAATAAAAAAAAATGAGAAAAAAAACAAATGAAAATGGAAAATGTTCGTGCCAAATAGCAACTACCTCAAGTGTTATTCTCAAATGGGCCTCAGAAAGGGGTGTTAGTAGCAAGATCTCACTAAGCCCATGCCAACATTTAAGTGAAACGGAGCGTTTAAGCTCTTCCTCAGACTCCTTCACAACATGACATGCAATCTGGGCCATTGGATGCTTAGTCTGGTCAAAAGTCTTACTAGATCCTAGGGTTAAAAGATCACATTCCCCATTTTGAAAGTTGGAGGGAAGGATCAACAGACGGTGGCCGGAGGTGGCGCCACCTTCGTCCCCAAACACCATTATCCTTAATCCTCACCAAAACCTAAACTTGAATACATCATCCTGCTCGTTTTCTCCCCAGGAATCTAACCATACCATCCATTTGTGTTGAAACCTTCTCCTTCTCAAAACACGAATGCATGTTCAGAAATTGCTCAAACAAAAAATTATCACCAAACTCAAAATTGAATAGCCTAGATTCATCACCACTTCACCCTGAGTAAAATCCACTATCAAACTAGTTTTAATCCTCAAGAATCATCAAGATGCATCCCTGAACAGAAATGGTGTCATCTACAAAATTGTCTCTAATCCTTGAATTTCTTTACTAGAAAGCTCCTAGCAATGATCTACATCACATCTAACCATCTAAACCCTAACAATTATACCTATATCAAGCCATAGGATGAGGTTTACATACCTGCAAAAATCGAGTGAACATACCAAGCAACCCTTCAAATTATGCTTCAAGAATCTCCAGATTGCTTCAATGATGTATGATCAAGCTTCTGTATGCATCAAATTGGACTGAATCTTCTTGAATCACCAGATGCGATTCTGAGTTGCAAGCTATGAACTCCAAATTATATCTCACGATTCTTCACCAATCTTGATCAATAATCTATCTGGAATCACTCACACACTCAAGAGGAAACTTCTGAATGCAAGAAAATGGATTGAAATCGATCAAATTGTTGTAACCGTTTGTGATTTGCAAACTGAAAATTCAGAAATCAATCTCTCCAATCTCTCTCAATTTCCACCAACCAATTCCTTGAATCAATCACAAATCTTATATAGAACTTGTAGGAATGCTCTAGAAACTTCAGGATTGATCTATGGGAGAAATTCAATATCTCTTGCATTTGAAAATGTCATGAGAAGTTCATACATGGCAGCTGAGTTTTAGCTTGCTTCAATACCTTGATTCTGATCCAAATTATCTCCTAATGACAAATTTAATGGATTGGCAAGGGTTAAGGCCTTGGTTAAGCTTCAAAGAGTGGTTTTGCATATGTTACTTATGATGTAAGAAACCACTTTACAAAGGAAGTCATGAAATTAACCCTCAACTCAAAAATGTGGAAATGTCATTGTTTCTAAAATGTGTTTTCCAATCAATTTGGTATGTCATATGGACTGGTTTGGACCTATAGTTCAAAAATCTCAATTTTCCTCTTTGGTTCATTTAATATCCATCCTTATTTTAGGCCATTTTTGCAATTTGTGATACAAGCCCTTCCAAGCTCTCATGACTTCTTACCTAACCTAAAAACATTATTTTAAGCATATCTCATGTTGAACATTTTTTCATTTGAGGGTTGGAAGATAGAGATTTTGACCTATGTTGGAAAATGACCTATAATTCAACTTTCCCAAAATACCCCTGGATTGCCAAGATCATAACTTGAGTTCCACAAATCTTCTTGAGGACTTCTAGTACTCAAATTAAAGCTAAGGTCAAGCCCTAAAATTATTATGTTGGCCAAGAATTCATTTGAAAAATCATTGATGGGCAAAAGTTGCTTGGAGTCAAGTGACTTTCACAGATAAATTTCAATGTCCTCTGGTGACCCATAACTTGCAAGAACCATAACTTGAGTTCTACAAATCTCCTTGAAGACTTATAGTACTCAAATTAAATCTATTGAGAAGCTCTACAAGTTCCATGTTGGCTAAGAATCCATTTGAAACTTGTATTTTGACTTATGTGGCTTGGAAGTCCAGTGCTATACAGGGGATTTTACCCTAGGAACCCTGTATCAAACACCTCTAACCACTCTTAATTCTCTTGAACTTGATCTTGACTCATCCATACACATGCTTTAACATCTCAACCCATGACTTCCATGACCTGGAGCCAGGTCTTGATGCCCTTTCTTTACTCTTCTTGACCTAGGGTTACCCAGATGAAACCCTACTTGTACACACCTCACCTGTGGTTCTTGAACTTGATGCCATGACTTGTCTAAGATTTAATAGGGATCTCTAGGCCTCCCATGGGATCCACACACACCTCAAATTCATAATTCCATGTTGATGATCTTCAATACATCTCAAGTTAGGAGAGAAATCCACCTGTTGACACTCAAATCTCCTCAAAGCTTCAACCCATTCCTTGATGACTTGGATGTCCTTTAGCTTGAATAAGGCCCCTTGATGTGCTTCTTTAGATAAGGATGGCACTTGAACCCCTGTTAGATGACTTGTTATGCTATGATATGTAAATGATTGGACTGTGTACATGATGCGACTATGCAAATGATAATGCAATTAAAACATAAACCAGGTGAAATAGGTTGAGCAAATTTTAGGGTGCAACACATATGGTCGGCTGTATCAAAGCCGGATGAAGAAAGCTTATGATAAGAAGGTGTGCCCTCGAAGCTTTCAGACGGACGATCTTGTGCTGAAAAAGATTCTCCCACCACAATCAGATCACAGGGGCAAATGGACTCCCAATTATGAAGGTCCATATGTCGTTAGAAAGGTTTTCTCTGGAGGAGCCTTATTGTTATCCACCATGGATGGTGAGGATTTTACATCCCCTGTAAACTCGGACGCAGTTAAAAAATACTTTGCTTAAAATGACCCGCTGGAAAGAAAAAGAATATCCAGGCAAAAATGGGGCATCCCGGCGAACCATAAAAAAAGAAATAAAACGTTCGGGAAAAAGTTAGGGATAAAATTGAAAAAAGATGTACACCCGCGAAGTTGAAAACCTGAAAAGGGCGACTTAGGTTAAAAAGGGTATCCCGGTGAATTGAAAACCCGCACAGGGCGGTTCACGCAAAAGTTAGGGATTTGAAAAAGCAAATAACTGCGGTCCGAGTTTGATACTGCGTTGCTTAGTGGTTTGGGAGTACCTGAGGGTCGTATATCCAAAACAATCTCTTCCGAAGGTCGAGTATAGGGAAAGCGTCAGAGTCAGGCGAGTCATAGGAGGATCAGCTCATGGTGTTCGTCTATACCACGTTGCCGACATGTATACAAATTTTCGTTGTACTTCTGTGATATTTGTATTTTGCTTGTGCGTAACTTCCTCTTTTCAAGAGTTGCATCCGGTGTACAAAATTTTGCCTATTTACAGGTCCGTTGTCAATAAAGCATGTTATTCAGTACTTGATGATTGTTCTTTACTGTTTTGTTTGTGAAGTTATTCAGTACTTGATGCTTGTTCGTTACTGTTTTGTTTGTGAAAAACATCGATGTTTTTGATGAACTTGCATGTACATAAACTTGCTGGCCCTTGCCAATAATTGCTAAAACTTCGAATTGATTGAACGAATGACACGGGTGCTAACCGGGATGGATCTTGTTGTGTAGATTTGTTCTGTCTCATTTGTGTTTTGCAGGGTTCTCCCCTTTGAAGCAAATAGTCAGGGAATTTGTGTTTCCCCAGCCAGAGTCCCGTGACAAAGTGATTGTATCACTCCTCAGCAGATGGAAGTCACGTCTTATCCCAGAGAGAGTTGAGATGGCACTCCTCCTTACTGGATGTGGGGTTGTCCTCCCCAAAAGAGTATCCCCAAGAAAGCTGCCAGGAGAGTATCCCCGGTGAATCTTGATGTCCCTAACAGAAGGTGCATTCCCAGCAATGAGTATGTACACAATCAATCAGCATGGGTAACTCCCGCAGAATATAACCAAGTCGTCTTTGGTTCAGAAGGATTATCCCCGTGCAGGACTGTTGTTTCCTTCTCCCTAGCAGGTTGTCATTCTTTCGTCAGGATGATCATCCTTAGCAGAGTTCGTAACTCCGAGTTTGTGAGCTTTTCCCAGCAGGGTTTGTTTTCTTCCTTCCAGTGGAAGTTGTTCTCACCTTTTCAGCATTTATTTTGCTAGAATAATTCTGTGATGTCTGGTCTCTCCCCGACAGAGTTGACTTGGATCCCGACATTTATTTTGCTGGAATACTTTGTGATACCCGTTTATCCCAGCGGATTTGGTTTTATCTTCAGCATTTATTTTGCTGAAGCGCCTCTTGGCATCTTTGCATTGTGCATATATCATCATATTTGCATCTACCCAAACGCGTAGCATTTCCATGCCGTATGGAGCATTACGCCATTGTCAAACATACGCATTTTGAAACATAAGCCAGGTTGATTGCCTCTTTGTTTTCAGGTGTTATTCCCTGTAGAGGAGTGGGATTCTTGCTCGGAAGGATTTCTAGATATTCAAATTCTCAGCGTGAGATAGGTGATGATAACGTTCGTCCCATCGCATGTTTCCCTAACAGAGTTACTTGGTTAAGTTTCCCTTCTTCCCCAGTGGAATTCTTCTCAGATTGCTGTTACGTCAGCATTAAAAGATTTCATGGCTTAAACTTTTGGAGTTATCACTAGTGATTTCCCCAGTAGAGTTTTTCCCCACAGAGTTGTTTGGTTAGGTTTCTCGTATTCACCAGCAAAGTATTCTTCAGACTGTTGTACAACAGTTTTGAAAATCTTGTGATTGTTATCCGTGTTGACGGAATTGTTACCTGTGTTGACAGTGATCGTTATCCGTGTTGACGGAATTGTTACCTGTGTTGACAGTGATCGTTATCCGTGTGGACGGAATTGTTACCTGTATTGAAAGTGATCGTTATCCGTGTTGACGGAGTTGTTACCCATGTTGACAGTGATCGTTATCCGTGTTGACAGAATCATTACCTGTGTTGACAGTGATTATTATCCGTGTTGACAGAATTGTTACCTGTGTTGACAGTGATTGTTATCCGTGTGGACGGAATTGTTACCTGTGTTGACAGTGATCGTTATTCGTGTTGACGGAGTTGTTACCTATGTTGACAGTGATCATTATCCGTGTTGACGGAATTGTTACCTGTGTTGACAGAGATTGTTATCCGTGTTGATGGAATTGTTACCTGTGTTGACAGAGATTGTTATCCGTGTTGATGGAATTGTTACCTGTGTTGACAGTGATTGTTATCCGTGTCGACGGGATCGTTACCTGTGTTGACAGTGAGTGTTATTCGTGTTGACGGAATTGTTACCTGTGTTGATAGTGATCGTTATCCGTGTTGACGGAATTGTTACCTGTGTTGACAGTGATTGTTATCCGTGTTGACAAAATTGTTACCTGTGTTGACAGTGATCGTTATCCGTGTTGACGGAGTTGTTACCTGTGTTGACAGTGATTGTTATTCGTGTTGACGGAATAGTTACCTGTGTTGACAGTGATTGTTACCTGTGTTGACAGTGATTGTTACCTGTGTTGACAGTGATTATTATCCGTGTTGACGGAATTGTTACCTGTGATTGACAGAGATTGTTATCTGTGTTGACGAATTTAGTCCAGTTGTGGACGGAGTTGTACCCATGATGATGGAGCCTCTCCTCGTGTTGACGAAATTTGTCTAGTTGTAGTTGTTTCTTGTAAAGATAATTCGGTGCTTGTGGCGTCACACAGGGGGTTGATGTTGAAATCAAAGTTTTTATCAGATGATTGATCAGTTGTTGCCGTAACAACTGGGTTTAGTGTAACAGATGTTGTTCCCCCCAAGCAGTTTTTGCAGCTTATTTCTGTGGTTGGCAAATTTCCGGGTTTCTTGGTATTCAAATGTCTTCTACCTCGATTGTTTAAAAGTTGTTCGCTCTTCACCCAGTCGGGTCCAAGCCGTTTGAATAGGGGCAGTTGTTGCACCCCAAAATTTGCCCAACCTCTTTTCTTACTTGGTTTATGTTTCATTGCATTAACATTTGCATAGTTATATCATTTGCATATCATGATATCATTCATATAGAAGGGGATCAAGTGTGATTCTTATCAAGAGGAGTCTAGCAAGAGGTCTTATTCAAGCTTGAGAAGGTATCAAGGTCATCAGGAGGTGGTTTGAGTGCTTAAGAGTTTAGATTCTTGCATGTGGAGTTGCTCCTAACTTGAGGATCAATTGAAGACCATCAGAGGGATGTGAAGTGTTGAATATGAGAAGAGGATGTGTATGAAGCTCATAGAATGCCTAGAGGGCCATGGGAGAGCTCAATCAAGTCATTGTGTCAAATGCAAGAGCCATAGTTGAAGTGCAAGCAATTAGGGTTTCATCTGGGCCAATCCTAGGTCAACTGTGCAATTGAAGAGTATCAAAGCCTACTTTTAGGTCATGGAGTTCATGAAATGATATGATGAGACACTTGTGGTGTTGTGCCAAGATCAAGTCAAGAAGAGTCAAGAGTGTGGGAAGTTGCTAAATTAGGGTTCCAGTGTAAAATCCCCTGTTTAGTGCCTAACTTCAAGACCACATAAGTCAAGATACAAATTTCAAATGGATCTTTGGCCAACATGGAACTTGTATAGAATCTCAATACCTTTAATTTGAGTACTAGAAATCCTCAAGGGGATTTATAGAACTCAAGTTATGGTCCAGACAAGTTACAAGTCCTCAGATGTCTCTGAAATTTGTCTGTGAAAATCATCTGACTTCAAAGCTATTTTTGACCTAGAAGGAGGTTTCACATGAACTTTTGGACAACAAGAAAGTTGTTCCTTATGATCTTAGCTTTCCAAATTGTATTATAAGTCTTACATCTAATTTGTAGAACTCTTGTTATGAAGTTTACAAGTTAGGGGTATTTTGGGAAAGTGAGATTATAGGCCATTTTCAATCATAGGTCAAAATCTCCAATTTGCACTTGTCAAATGGATTTTTGTTCAACATGGAACTTGTTCAAAATGTGGTGTTTAGGCTAACCAAGCAGTCATGATGAATTAATTTGGCTCATATCAAGATTTGGTTTGAAATGGCTTAAAAAGGAAGATTTTAAAAGGATTCATGGTTGAAAAATTCAAATTAATGGTTAAGTGACCAAAACATGTCAAGTAAATACTCATTTTGAATGGAAATATCATTTCAAACACAATGGCGTTGTTGGATTTTTGAGTTTGGGCAGAATTTCACAAGTTATCATTTTATTTCTTCATATGCAAGTTACATGACCAAATCACTCACCAAGGCAATTCAAGTGTTCCTTTTGATCCAAACTCGTTCACAAGTGATTATGCAATTGAAAAGGAAGCTTCTAGAGAAAGCTCCATGGCAAAATTCACGACTGTCACATGGAAATTTTGAAGAGAAAACAGAAAATTGGAACTACTGATTTGGGCTTGGATTGGACTCAAAATGCCCATAGACAAACTCTATATAAGTCATTTGATGATTTCAGACTCAGGTTGGAGCTTATTTCATGGTGGAATCATAGATAGCAATTGGAATTGAAAGGGAGCAAGTTGAAATCTTGATTTTATTTCCAAGCCAATTCATATCAAATTGAAGTTTCTAACATCTTTCTCTTGCATCACTGATCGTTTCTGGAGAGTTTTGAAGCAAGGATCAAGCTCTAGCTACCTCTGTTAGTGGATCTACATCAGGTATGTACTTTCCAAATTTCCATGGATTATAGCATGAGTTAGTTAGAAGTGAATATGTGGTTAGGATCTAGTTGAAGTGTAGATCGTTTCTGGTTAAGAATTAGAGCAATTAGAGACAAATTAAGTTGACCTGAGATTTCTATTTGGACACGGTTTGATCTAATCTTAAGGTTTCTACATGATTTGGATAGATCAGAGTGATGTAAGAGGAGTGATGATCATTTCTATGGTTTTAGATTTGAATTTAGTGATGATCAATTTGGATGTGATCTCTGAACCTTGAATCGTGTTTTAAAACCTGTTGAGAGCTAGAGTGAATGAGTAGGATATTTGAGATCCTTGTGAATTTCTGATGAATTTGATATAAGATTTGACATTATTTAGATGCCTGCAACCACCACTCCGCCGGAGAAGACGACCGGAGGTGTTCTCCGGCCACCACACCTGGCTTCCCTCCATCTGAGGATTTGAACAAGGACGATAACGCATTGCCGTTGGATTAGTTTGTTGAGAAGACTTGGTAGGATCATCTGATGGTCACGATTTGAACCGAGGATTTGGCTCCAAATGCAAAACACATCATTTCATTAATCCCAGTCAGCGTGTGACTGGGATGCCTGCGTGGACATACTCTCTGACCTTGGATCTGCATACTTTGTCAATTCATCCAACGCTCATGACATTTTCCTGGTTTTTAATTTCTTTTATTTCATTTTTGTATTATTTTAAATGCATATTGATTCCAAAAATCATAATAATTTCATCTTTGATCTAAAAAATATTTTAAAAATATGTCCATGCTCCTGATTAAATTTGTGATTTTCTGGGATCAATAGATTGCATTTTCATGCATTTTTCAATTTAATTTGCATTTTCCTTTTTTATGTTATTTCTTTTATTTTGCATAATTGCCTATCTGTTTTGTTGATTTTGGTTTGATCATTTGGTTTAGTTTCTGAATTTGATTTTTGAGTATGTTGTAGTTTAGATGTGCATGCTCCCTTAGGATTTTTTTAACAATTGTAGGTTCTGTTTTAGGTGAGATGTTTAGAGCATTCCCAACTTATGGTTTATCTTGACACAATTCAACTTAGGATTTATTTAGTGGACCTAGAAGTTGATTTAGGCTTTGATATTTGAACCCTAGAATGTTAAAACATGCATGTTCCCTTAGGAAATTTCTTAGATTTTTACAACTTAGTTTTCTATTTTAGATAGAATTTGCAAGTAGGTGTTGCCTTTGGTGTTCCTTCTTTGGTGCCTTGCCTTGTTTGATCTTGTTGGTGGCTTTGGAGCTTGAAGAGCTTGGTTTCCTTTTTGGAGGAGGTGTTGGACATCTTGTAGATGTTGTGGATTGGCTTGTGGAGCTTAATTTGGAGCTTTCTTTCTCTTTTAGGAGCTTTTTAGAAGCTTATAGGATTAAGGTTTTAGGAAGAGCCATTAGAACTAGTTCTTTTCCTTTCCTAAAAAATAGAATGCATTGTTTGCTTCTATCCTCATCCTATGATGCAAAGTCCTCTTAAAGAAGCCCCATCTCTTCTTTGGAGGGATGAGTGGTGTAACACCCCCTTCTATACCCCCAAATAAATGCATATACAAATTTATCAGAGTGAAAATTTTAGAATAAGGTATAAAGGAAGAATGTCACAATTTCACCAATGAAACACTTTAACGTTTGCTCCATAAAATATGTAACATGTTCATGGTTTAGAAATCGCATTTCAACATTTAAATTAAAGCGGAAGATAAAATCATTTAATAATTTCCAAAATATTAGTTCACATACAGATAAGATATCCAGATTGATATATCATGTCAGGTCATTACAAAACCACATCAGCTGATACATCGCAATGTATCACAAAAGAATAACTATACTAGTCTAACTACCCGGTGTTACATATCAGAGCAGCCGGCTCAAAAGAATGAAGATAACTTCACAAAAAAAAACTCCAGCATCCTAATCTGCAATGCCTCGTAGAGCATTATAAAACAACAGAAGGGTGAGAAATATTACCATAATAATCAATGCATAAGATTATATATATACAGGTATCACATAATTACGTTCTACATTTCTCACCACAAATTCATTTCATAGTCATATTTATCATGTTGTAAATATAAACAAAATGAACATACCCAAACATATCCCTTCATACATATTCCCCAATCATCCAAAACCCATCATATTCACAAGCATACTTCATATATCCATGACATTTATGCTATTACCACATCATCAAACAATGCACATATATCCACGATGTGTTCCCATGCATTTCTCACAATTTATTAACCGATGCACACATATCCACGATATGTTCCCATGCATCTCACAATTATTAACCAATGCACACATATCCACGATATGTTCCCATGCATCTCATACATTTATTAACCAATGCACACATATCCACGATATGTTCCCATGCATCTCATACATTTATTAACCGATGCACACATATCCATGATATGTTCCCATGCATCTCATACATTTATTAACCGATGCACACATATCCACGATATGTTCCCATGCATCTCATACATTTATTAACCGATGCACACATATCCACGACATGTTCCCATGCATCTCATACATTTATTAACCGATGCACACATATCCACGATATGTTCCCATGCATCTCATACATTTGCATACAACAACATACACTCGTAATTCATCGAATAATACACACATAATCATTACCATGTTCTCGTGTATTTTCTAATCGATGCAAACATTATGCATATCGCAATCTATGATTCACGCCCCAAAGGCTACCCACAGCACATACACATACAGTATATAACATTTCATTCCATTAAGGATCAAACCCGATCGAACCACAACACAACCTAGAATGAAATCACAGAAAAACAAAATCCTGTCATGTTCGCCACCACCTCGCTAGGCGGGCACCTGGCGAACGCTCGCTACCTGTTCGCCTAGCGAACAAGCTCACGAACCCCAACAGAAGCTACTGGAAGGCTTCGCTACCTGCTCGCTGCAGTGAGCTTCCCAGCGAACCATTTCGCTATCTGTTCGCTACACTTTCGCTACCAGCGAACACACCAAAATCCATTCTGTCCAAGTCTGGGACCATTCGCTATCTGTTCGCTGAGCTAACCCCTAGCGAGCATTCGCTACCTGCTCGCCTAGCGAGTCGCTAGCAAACGTCTGCGTATTTTGTTTTTCACTTATTGTTATCCAACTCAACCAACTCCGAAAAACCCCAAACTCACCAATCCAATTCCAATACTCTTAGTCTAACATTTCTAGACTATTCTACATCATCTATTTCAGATTTTAACCGATTAAATTGAGTTCTACCAATTATTCCAACTTTTGCCCTAAATGGAAAAGGATGGAAACTACACCAAAACCTCAACCCAACATATATAACATCATGCAATGATCAAATAGAAACATTTCTCACCCTTACCTTGATTAATCGGAGCTTTGATGTTGGTTCTTGATGATTTTCCACTTTCCTCTTCTTCTCCTCTCTTTCTCTTCTTCTTTCTTTCCAAATGTTTCTCCCTAACTTTCTTTTCTTTTCCTTCTCTATTATATATTTCCTTTATTTTCCTTCCTTCCAATTTCCTTCTCAATTCTCTATTAATTCCAATTAATAAAAATTAATTTCCAACATTAATAAAAATCCCACTAAATCAATTAATTACTATAATTAATTATTTAATGAAATTCGGGCTGTTACAACCCTCCCCCACTTTAGGATTTTTCGTCCTTGAAAATGTTACCTGGTTCAAACAGTTCTGGATAAGACTCCCTCATTTGGCTCTCTAGTTCCCAAGTCACATTTCCACCAGCCGATCCTCCCCAAGCGACCTTCACCAAAGAAATCTCCTTGCCTCGAAGTTGCTTCAATTTCCGATCCTCTATCCGCATAGGTGATGTCTCAACAGTCAGGTTATCTCTCACCTGCACATCATCTAATTGGACTACATGAGACGGATCCGCAATGTATTTCCTCAACTGAGATACATGGAATACGTCATGAATATTAGCAAGCGACGGTGGTAAAGCCACACGATAGGCCACTTCTCCTATCCTCTGCAAAATCTGATAAGGACCAATGAAACGCGGCGACAACTTGCGCGACTTTAATGCCCTACCAACACCTATCATCGGAGTGACTCGAAGAAACACATGATCTCCCTCTTGAAATTCAAGTGCCTTCCTCCTCTTGTTATAATAACTCTTCTGACGACTCTGAGCAACTCTCATCTTCTCTTGAATCATCTTGATCTTATCAGTAGTCTGTTGAACTAACTCGGGTCCAACAACAGAACTCTTTCCGGACTCAAACCAACACAATGGTGTCCTACACCGCCTACCATACAACGCCTCAAATGGTGCCATACCGATACTCGAATGAAAACTGTTGTTGTAGGTAAACTCAATCAAAGGCAAGTAGCTATCCCAAGCTCCTCCTTTTTCCAATACACAAGCTCTCAAAAGATCTTCAAGCGACTGAATCGTCCTCTCCGTCTGACCATCTGTCTGAGGATGATAAGCTGAACTCAAACACAACTTAGTACCCAAAGCACTCTGCAAGCTCTCCCAAAATCTCGAAGTGAACCTCGGATCTCTATCCGAAACAATACTCGACGGAATACCATGCAAACACACAATCCTCTCAATATACAATTTAGCCAACTTCTCCAACGGGTAATCCACACGCATAGGGATAAAGTGAGCAGATTTAGTCAATCTATCCACAATAATCCAAATAGCCTCAAAATTACTCGGCGTCCTCGGTAAACCCGATACAAAATCCATGGAGATACTATCCCACTTCCACTCAGGAATAAACAACGGCTTCATCAAACCCGATGGCTTCTGATGCTCAATCTTTGACTTCTGGCAAGTCAAACAAGAATGCACAAATTCCGCAATATCCTTCTTCATACTAGGCCACCAAAACACTTTCCTCAAATCCTGATACATCTTAGTAGCACCCGGATGAATACTCAATCCGCTACGATGTCCTTCCTCAAGGATACTCTTTTTAAGCCCCACAACATTCGGAACACAAACTCGATCCCGACATCTCATAATCCCATTCTCATCAATCCGAAAATCACCACCTTGACCTTGGTTGATTAAAGTCAACCGATCAACTAAACTCAAATCTGATTTCTGTACTTCTCGAATTTCATCCAAAATACCACTTGTAAGTTTTAACATACCCAACTTAAATCCAAAAGAAGTTCTCTCACATACTAAACTCAAATCCCGAAATTGCTCGACCAATTCCAACTCTTTCACCATCAACGCCGACATATGCAATGATTTCCGACTCAATGCATCCGCTACTACATTTGCTTTACCCGGATGGTAATTCAAACCAAAATCATAATCCTTTAAAAGTTCAAGCCATCTTCTTTGTCTTGCATTCAATTCCTTTTGATCAAAAAGATATTTCAAACTTTTGTGGTCACTAAACACTTCAAAGCTTGCACCAAACAGATAATGCCTCCAAAGTTTCAACACGAACACAAAGGCGGCCAACTCTAAGTCATGTGTCGGATAATTCTTCTCATGCACTTTGAGTTGCCTCGAAGCATAAGCCACAACTTGATTATTCTGCATCAACACACCTCCCAAGCCCATTAAAGAAGCATCACAATACACAACGAACGGTTCTTCCGGATTTGGCAAAATCAAAACAGGGGCTGTTGTCAACCTTCGCTTAAGTTCTTGGAAACTCGCTTCACACTTGGCATCCCAAACAAAAGCTTGACCCTTCCTAGTCAACTGCGTCAACGGTAACGATAACTTAGCAAATCCTTCAATGAACTTACGGTAATAACCTGCTAAACCAAGAAAACCTCTAATCTCAAAAACTGATTTCGGAGTCTCCCATTGCGATACCGCTTCAACCTTCGACGGATCAACCGCAATACCATTACTCGAAATTACATGACCAAGGAAACTAACTTCCTTCAACCAAAACTCACACTTAGAAAGCTTTGCAACCAACTGCTTCTCTCTCAACACAGATAACCCAATCTTCAGATGCTCGGCATGCTCTTCTTCGCTCTTCGAATAAACCAAGATGTCGTCGATAAACACAACCACAAACTTATCCAAATAAGGATGGAAAATCCTATTCATGTACTCCATAAATACTCCTGGTTCATTAGTCACGCCAAATGGCATTACAGAATACTCATAGTGTCCATACCTCGTTCTAAAAGCAGTCTTCTGAATATCCTTAGCTTTCACACGAATCTGATGATACCCAGATCTCAAATCAATCTTGCTGAACACACTCACACCGACCAACTGATCCATCAGATCATCAATCCTCGGGAGTGGATACTTGTTCTTAATAGTCACCTTGTTCAACTGTCTGTAATCCACACAGAGCCTCATAGAACCCTCTTTCTTCTTAACCAACAACACCGGTGCACCCCACGGTGACACACTCGGACGAATAAACCTCTTTTCAAGCAAATCCTCAAGTTGACTCTTCAACTCTTTCAATTCTGATGCCGACATACGATAAGGAGCCATCGATATCGGACTAGTTCCAGGAATCAAATCTATTGAAAACTCCACTTCTCGCTCCGGTGGTAAATCCTTTATCTCTTCAGGGAAAACTTCCGGAAAATCTCTAACAATTGGTAAAGCACCAATCTCTTCACTTCCACCAATTCTCAAAGTTGCCATAAGCATTAATACCTTAGCTCCATCTTGCACTGATTCTTTCACTTGTCTCGCTGTCATAAACAAATCTCTTGCGACGTCCGATTCCGGAAAAATAACTGTCTTGTCAAAACAGTTAATATATACCCAGTTGAATTCCAACCAATTCATCCCAAGGATGACATCGAGTTGGTCTAGGTGAAGACACACTAAATCAATTCCAAAATCTTTACCGAAGATACTCAACGGACAATTCAAACAAACATACGGTGTAGTTACCGAACCCATAGCAGGAGTATCAATAACCATACCGCCACCAATCACAGACAACTCAAGATTCAACCTTCTAACACAATCCAAAGAAATAAAAGAATGCGTAGCTCCGGTATCAATTATAGCGATCAAAGGTATACCATTAATAAAACACGTACCTCTGATCAAGCGATCGTCACTAGCAGTCTCAGATCCAGATAGAGCGAACACTTTTCTGCTTCCTTGATTCTTCTTCGGCTTATCACATTTGGTACTAATGTGTCCTTGCTCGCCACAGTTGTAGCAAGTCACATTTGCACCGCTTCTGCATTCAAGGGCTTTGTGGTCTGGCTTGCCACACTTAAAACACGCCTTCTCAACACTCTTGCATTCTGAAGCACGGTGTCCCTCTTCACCGCACCTATAACACTTCATCGGAGTAGAAACTCCCCCACTTGGCTTCTTACCGAAACCAACCCTTTGTTTCCCCTTATCAGCAGGAGTCACGTAAGGTTTCCCTCGGAAGTGGCCCTTTCCTTTCTTATCACTTAGGTTCTTGTAGTGGCTAGATCGAGCCCTACTATCCTCATCGTAAATCCTACTCTTGTTTACCAACTCCGAAAATCGCTAGATTTCCTGGTAACCAATAGCTTGCTTGATCTCAGGTCTCAAGCCATTCACAAATTTGAGACACTTAGATCTCTCGGCATTAGCAGTGTTGTAGTGAGGACAAAACTTGATCAACTCCTCAAGTTTTTCCGCATACTCAGCTACCGCTGAATTACCTTGCTTCAGCTCAAGGAATTCAATCTCTTTCTTTCCGCACACATCTTGTGGAAAATACTTCTCCAGAAATGTCTCTCTAAAAAGATCCCAGGTGATCACAATATCATCCTCTTCAAATCTTTGGCGAGTATTACCCCACCAGTCTTCGGCTTCCTCTTCGAGCATGTGAGTCCCAAACTGCACCTTTTGTGCATCTGAGCAATTCATAACCCGAAAAATCTTCTCGATAGCTTTCAACCAAATTTGTGCTTTTTCAGGCTAGTGGGTTCCCTTGAACATCGGGGGATTATTCCTTTGGAACCTTCCCAAAGCACGGAATTCATCATCAGCATTATTCCCCACATTCACATTGGCCGGAGGATTCTTCCCAATCGCTCCCACCAACCTTGTCAAAGCTTCTGCGATCGCTTCATCGTTCCTCCCTGCAACCATCTTACAAACTCCAACAACAGAACCACGTAAGAACAACCAATATTGATGATGCAACACACGCATATCAATAACACACAGGGAAAAACACTCTAACAACTTGGCCGGACGGACCGACCTGCTCTGATACCACTATTGTAACACCCCATTCTATACCCCCAAATAAATGCATATACAAATTTATCAGAGTGAAAATTTTAGAATAAGGTATAAAGGAAGAATGTCACAATTTCACCAATGAAACACTTTAACGTTTGCTCCATAAAATATGTAACATGTTCATGGTTTAGAAATCACATTTCAACATTTAAATTAAAGCGGAAGATAAAATCATTTAATCATTTCCAAAATATTAGTTCACATACAGATAAGATATCCAGATTGATATATCATGTCAGGTCATTACAAAACCACATCAGCTGATACATCGCAATGTATCACAAAAGAATAACTATACTAGTCTAACTACCCGGTGTTACATATCAGAGCAGCCGACTCAAAAGAATGAAGATAACTTCACAAAAAAAAACTCCAGCATCCTAATCTGCAATGCCTCGTAGAGCATTATAAAACAGCAGAAGGGTGAGAAATATTACCATAATAATCAATGCATAAGATTATATATATATATATATATATATATATATATATATATATATATACAGGTATCACATAATTACGTTCTACATTTCTCACCATAAATTCATTTCATAGTCATATTTATCATGTTGTAAATATAAACAAAATGAACATACCCAAACATATCCCTTCATACATATTCCCAAATCATCCAAAACCCATCATATTCACAAGCATACTTCATATATCCATGACATTTATGCTATTACCACATCATCAAACAATGCACATATATCCACGATGTGTTCCCATGCATTTCTCACAATTTATTAACCGATGCACACATATCCATGATATGTTCCCATGCATCTCACAATTATTAACCAATGCACACATATCCACGATATGTTCCCATGCATCTCATACATTTATTAACCGATGCACACATATCCACGATATGTTCCCATGCATCTCATACATTTATTAACCGATGCACACATATCCACGATATGTTCTCATGTATCTCATACATTTATTAACCGATGCACACATATCCACGACATGTTCCCATGCATCTCATACATTTATTAACCGATGCACACATATCCACGATATGTTCCCATGCATCTCATACATTTGCATACAACAACATACACTCGTAATTCATCGAATAATACACACATAATCATTACCATGTTCTCGTGTATTTTCTAATCGATGCAAACATTATGCATATCGCAATCTATGATTCACGCCCCAAAGGCTACCCACAGCACATACACATACAGTATATAACATTTCATTCCATTAAGGATCGAACCCGATCGAACCACAACACAACCTAGAATGAAATCACAGAAAAACTAAATCCTGTCATGTTCGCCACCACCTCGCTAGGCGGGCACCTGGCGAACGCTCACTACCTGTTCGCCTAGCGAACAAGCTCGCGAACCCCAACAGAAGCTACTGGAAGGCTTCGCTACCTGCTCGCTACAGCGAGCTTCCCAGCGAACCATTTCGCTATCTGTTCGCTACACTTTCTCTACCAGCGAACACACCAAAATATATTTTGTCCAAGTCTGAGACATTCGCTATCTGTTCGCTGAGCTAACCCCTAGCGAGCATTCGCTACCTGCTCGCCTAGCGAGTCGCTAGCGAACGTCTGCGTATTTTGTTTTTCACTTACTGTTATCCAACTCAACCAACTCCGAAAAACCCCAAACTCACCAATCCAATTCCAATACTCTTAGTCTAATATTTCTAGACTATTCTACATCATCTATTTCAGATTTTAACCGATTAAATTGAGTTCTACCGATTATTCCAACTTTTGCCCTAAATGGAAAAGGATGGAAACTACACCAAAACCTCAACCCAACATATATAACATCATGCAATGATCAAATAGAAACATTTCTCACCCTTACCTCGATTAATCGGAGCTTTGATGTTGGTTCTTGATGATTTTCCACTTTCCTCTTTTTCTCCTCTCTTTCTCTTCTTGTTTCTTTCCAAATGTTTCTCCCTAACTTTCTTTTCTTTTCCTTCTCTATTATATATTTCCTTTATTTTCCTTCCTTCCAATTTCCTTCTCAATTCTCTATTAATTCCAATTAATAAAAATTAATTTCCAACATTAATAAAAATACCACTAAATCAATTAATTACTATAATTAATTATTTAATGAAATTCGGGCTGTTACAAGTGGCATGCCTTAATGAGTAGAACTTTTGAGGATGCACTTTCTTTCCATGTTGGTTCCTGATGAATTCCTTTGGTCTTCATCAGGTTTCCTAGCATTGTAATTTGATCTCAATGATGATTTCTCTTCTTGTGGAGCTTGCTAGAGTTTGAAGATGAAGAATTGAAGAAGCTTGAAAATAGGAGCTAACTTGAAGATGAAGACTCTTTGTTGTCAATTTAACTTTGCTGACAAGAGCTGCTGCTAAAGGTTGAAGTTGTTGTCTGTAGAAGATTGTTGCTGCTACTTGGGCTGCTTCCTCTGTTTTTCTTTTGCTGTGTTGTCTGTTTGCTTGTGTTGCTTACCTTTAGGTTTGAGGTGGAGTTTGTCTCCCCTTGCCTGTTGTTTTCCTAGGTTTGAGGTTGAGCAGGACTCCCTTGCCTCGCTTGTACTGTTGCATAGCATGCATTTTACTGTTTACTGTTTACTGTTTGCTTTCTTTTGTTGTTTCCCCTAGGACCTCTGATTTCCTCTGTGCAAGAGGGAATTATGATAGACATTAGGTTTCTAAACCATGCATGATAATAGTAGGTAGATTCCCTTTCAACCATAGTCTTAGGGCGTCTTTCTCTTTTCATCTCAAAACAATTCAAAAATACAGTAATAAGGTTAATTGAAGTCGTACGTTACGAGCCTTAAGCTATCTGGGAAAAGGTTGGTGGAGGGTCTCTCTCCAATGATCTGGATGTTTAGTGTGGTACCCTTTGGGTGACATGCGAAGCATTCACTCCTAGGTCATAGTCTCTAGTGCGACGGAGATTGCGAACATCCTAAAAAAACAGTTCTTTCGTAAAAGATTCAAACAAACATTCAAACTCTACTTTTGTCCTCTTGGACCCTTAATCTGGAAAAACCCTTTCATAAGGAGATAAAAAACTGTCAGACAAACTTGTGTCTTCCGTAGCCCGAACTACGTTTGCTCTGATCTTTCATGTCGTATGAAAGTACGTAGGCACGAGATGCGATATCTCAGCGAGCAACCTTCCCCCATAACCCGTAGTTAGGCGAACTACGTTGACTCTGATTTCTCGTTCCAGACGGGAATACGTAGGCATAAAGTGCGATACTTTGCCGAGTCATTTTCTTTTCTTTTTAGACCAAACCTTTAGAGTAGATAGATAAACACACCCTTAGATAGAAAACAAGCGTGGATCCCGTCGAGTACGACGGACGTGAGGGGTGCTAATACCTTCCCCTTGCGTAACCGACTCCCGAATCCAGGATTTGGTTGTGATGACCATTCCTTTCCCTCTTTGCGTTAGGTTTTCTCTGAGCGTTTCATTTCCCTCTTTTGGGATAAATAACGCACGGTGGCGACTCTTCTGTCATGGTCGGCGCCGATTTTCGCAGTAGCGACAAGAAGCAATAGAATTCAAACAATCAAACCCAAATGCTGATGTCGAGCCTATGCATTCTCTTCCCTTGATTCAAGATGAATCAAGTCCTTCAAACGTGAGGGGTAAACCTCTGATTATGACACCACCTTTGAACAACCCTCGAGTCTTCAAATCTTGCCCGGCTGATTTCAAACACCAACAATTCGAACCCAAACCTTCCTACCACAATCCTCCGGTTAATGCTACTAAATTGACAAAACCTTTTGTTCTTCAATTACCTTCGCTCGGCTGAATCTGTGAAGGAACGATTTGTGCAAAAACCTCAAAATTCAAGATTATTGGAGGACAAAACCCTCAAGGTTTTATTCAAGAAAAACCCACTGATTTCGCAACCGAAACCCGATACATCAATCCTAAGTTTGGACGTTATCACCTCGATGATGCAGAATACACAACAAAATGATTATGTGTAGTTGTTGAGAAAATGCAAGAAAGAGGGTGAAGATGATGAGAACCAAATTAGTGTATATTTTCACTTTTCTTGTTTTTTTTTTGTGTGAAGAATGAGCTAACTCAATATATATGCAAAGTTGAAACCAAATAACCAACATAACAATCACTTAGAATGTTAAGCATAACAAAAATTTTGTGAGAAACGCGTGAGAGGTGGTCCTAAAATAAAGGGAGGGTCGACCTGAGCTCTCCCGAATTCAGGATTATGCAGGAAACAACTCTTTGCGTCGACCAAAATAGGTCCATGCATCGATGCCAAGCACCCCAATTTTGACAAGCATAAATGCACACAGTATGAGCCGGCCAGAGGGCCGACGCGAGCTCTCCTAAGAGCAAGACATGAAAATTGACTTCTGTATGAGTCGACCTAAACATGCTATGAGTCGACTTAAAGACTCAGAACTTGCAAAAATGCAGATTTTCATATATTTAGCTACTTCTAAGAGAACCTAATGCATCTTTAACTTGACCAACATGATCAAACTCATATAAAACACACATAGTGCTCTTTCTATATGTACCTAGACATGTTTTGACAAATGTTTGACACAAGAAAGGTAACGTATGCATATGCGACTCGATGATACCGTCCAAAATATATTTTTCAAACTATATATGTTTTGTCATCATTAAAACAAGTATAACCAAGTATGAGGCACTTTGCCCTCAGAGGCCTAAGCTCTTCAAGTTGAAGAAGAAGAGTCTGGAGAAAGCTCCGAAGAAGAAGAGTCTGAAGAAAGCTCTGAAGAAGAAGATGAGTTCTCTCTACTCTCCAGAAGGGTCAACAAACTCTAGAAGAAAATACATACAAAGTTAAAAGGATATAAAAGACTAGATGGGCAGTCTGAGTCAACCTATAGGCAGAAAAAGTTTGGAGCTAGCAAAGATGTCACTTGCTTTGAGTGCAAACAATCTGAACACTACAAAAATGAGTGTCTCAAAATCATGCCTAAAAATAAATTCTTTAGAGAAAGTAAGAAGATTATTATGGCAACTTAGGATGACTCAGAAGCTTCAGAAGATGATTCTGAAGAAGATCATGCACATGTGGCACTGATGGCTAGTGCAGAAGCATATGACCTTGGATCAAAACCGGATTCATATCCCAATGAGGTATTCTTTAATCTTAGTCGCTCTGAAGTAAAAGATACAACGATATATACTGATTCCTCTCATTATTTGAGAGTACTCTAGTTCCCTTCCGCAGTAAGAGATTTTATTATTGTTAGATCTTATGGACAAGAAAATCCTAGTCTTCCTATACAAGACTCTAACCAAGTTATCAAAAACAATCCTCTTGAAACTTGAACACCAAGAAAAGAGAACAATCCTCCATTTTCTAATAATTTTATCCCCAAAAATCTTGGATAATAAGCCACTACTAATAATATCAAACAATCCTTGATAATTAGTAATTTACAACAAAGTAATATATAAAGAAGTAAATGAAGTTTGTAGAATTCTTTGAGACTTGTAACAAAGTCTTCTTCTTTTTCAAGTATGAAGATTCAAGACAAATTCTTTCTAAGTGCTCAAGATACTTTTATGAAAATAATGTGGAAATGTATTTTTAAAAAAAGTATCTGAGTATGAAAGTTGTGATGAAAGATATGTAGAGAGTTCTTAAGATTTGAATGAAAGAGGTAAGTGAAAAATGAAAGTTTGAATAAAATTTATAGTGATGAAGGCTAGGGGTGTGCAAAAAAAACCGGTTATTGTTAACCAAATTTGTATCCAAATTGTTCCACTTTTAAAAATTCAAACCAAATGCTAAAATATAAATCTGGTTATCCATTTTGTTATCCAAATATAAACCGGTTTTCATTGGTTTAGTTATTGGGTATCCAAATTTTATTATTTGTTAAATTGATATGTTTTTGTCTCTTTTCATGTTTTATCATATACACGTTATAAACTAATTTTATATTTTGAACTATTCTAATGTTAATTTTCTTGAATTTCATAAAAAAATTGTTTTATAAAAAATTCAAAATTTTGTATTTCAAAATGAAAAAATAAATTGTTTATGAATTCTCTAATTATCTAAAATGGTGTACTAATATTTCACAAATTATATGGACTTTTAGCAGTTAATCATATGAACTTTCAGTAATTAATTATTTAGATCTTAGTGATCAAGTTTGATTTGACATGTGCAAAATAATATACCAAAACTTGATTTGTTGAATTTGACTCTAACTTTTATTTATAAATCTCGAAGATCATTAAAATTTTATGAAAAAATGATCATAAATATTATAGATTTCTCCACCAATAGACAGAGGTTTTTAAATATACAAATATATGTATTATAACATATTAGTCACCATTTTAAGTCCATATAATTTGCTGAAATTTTTAATTTTTAGTTTTATTTTTAATTTTTTAAATATTGTTTATTTTTAAAGTTTTTTTGTAAAATTGTTTTTTAAAATGTTTTTTTTTATTTTCAAAGAAAATATATATTAAAACTTAAGTATTTAAATTTAAAAATTGATATAATTTAAAGAAAATTAATTTTAAATTTAACTAAATAATTTGGATTAAAATCAAAATCCATTTAGAACCGGTTCTAAACCGATTCAGAACAAGTGGTTTAGTTTATAAACCATAACCATAAAAATGGATTGGTTTATAAACCATAACCATAAAAATGGATTGGTTCATATTAAATGGTTATCCATGCACACCCCTAATGAAGGCAACCGTTCAAAAGTCATGGCAATGGTTAGAGAAAATTTTGAAATTTCATTAGATAAATGATGTAAGGGATGCCATAAAAAGATATGATGAAAAGATGCATTCAAACAAAGCATTTTTCAGAAAGCATACATGTGCAATCAATTGCACCAGAACCACAATCGGTTGCACCAAGTGTAACATGTAAGAAATTTGAAAAAATAGCATGTGACAATCAATTGCATCAGGATGACAGTCGATTGTCATAAGTGAAAGATTGAAAAATGGATAATGTAAATGATTCAAAACCATGTATCATCTAGAAATATGATAAAGACATTATATGATCTTTGAAAAATATTTTAACAAGGTTTTAAATCAAAAAATGAATTTTTAATGCATGATCGTAAATCTTGAGCACTAAGATTGTTTTAGTCAAGAGTTTCATATACCTAAAATTTTGATCAATCCAATCTTGCATGTGAAGTCAAGTCTTAGACACTTTTTCTTTTTCCATCTTTGATCATATCATTGTTGAGCTTGTCTTAATCAAAACACATTGGAAGTTTGTCTTCGCATGTGTTTCTAGACATTTATACAACAACTCCAAGAAGAAGTTTCCGGGTATTAAACTAAAAGAACTGATGTGGAAGGCTACAACTGCTAGTTATATAAATGCTTGGGAAAAGGTTATGCTTGAAATTAAGTCTATTAATGAGGAGGCTTTCAAGCACCTAATAAAGATTCCACCAAGATTCTTGATCAAATCAAGGTTCAACACAACTCCAAGATATGACACTTTAGTGAAAAAAATGTCAGAGGCATTCAACTCAGTGTTTATAACCACAAGAGCTAAGCCTTTTGTCACTATGAATAAAGAAATAAGAGTTTATATTATGCTTAGGCGAGAGTGAAATAGGCATAAGATTGTCAAGTATGAAGGTAACATTCTACCAAATATCAAAAAGAGGTTAGCAAAGGAGTCACACAAAAACTAATTGATTATTAGGTAATTGTTGAATTATTAAGCTATATGACTTATGTAATATTTTGTGAGTTAACTCGTGATTTCAACCTGTTTTACATGCGTTCATGCAAACTGTGCTCAAATTTAGTAAGTACCATATGGATGGTAACAACAAGGCTACATGCAAACTTCCAATGCCATAAATAACCTAAAATCAATCAGGATCAGTTGACTCTGCACCTTCAAGTTTGGTAGCACAAGCAGCTCCAAATCAATCAAACTAGTTGACTATGAACATTTAAGTTAGTCAACACAAGCAACCCTAAATCAATCAACATCACTTAACTCTACAACTTTAATTCAGGAAGCACCAACACAATTACCCTAAACTCAACCTCTTCCTAAGAAGAAAAGAAGACTTTAAAAGGGACCAAAACAAGTTTTAAGTCAACCATAACTATGTTAATCATTTATATTTCAAGTCCTGATTGTAGTATTGTCTCTAAACATCTTATGTAATGCTATTTATATTTCTTTTGTAGTGCATGTCAGTGAAACCTTATGTTTCAGTTTGGTGTAAGAATCTGTTTGAGATTGACATCTTATTTTGTAGTGTTTGTTAATGGCACCTTATGTTTAAGTGTCTAAAAATCTTGGTTTAACATTTTAGTTTAATACCATAACTATTATATGCATTTCTGGTTTAATGAATACAATTTGTTAGCGTTCCTTTCAAATATTATAAATTTCTGATATGCAATTCTGATATGAATGTCTGTTATAGAACTATGGTTTGTTTGATGAAACGGTTTCACATTAGTCCCTTAACTTTATTCATGGTATCAGTTTAATCTCTTAACATTATTCATGATTTCAGTGTAATTACTTATCATATGTTAAGAGGTTTCATTATAGTCTCAATGCTAGAGTTTTTTAAGTGTGTTTTTATATTAGATTTTTATACAAGTGTTTTTGGCCCATTTGGTTGGGGGTTTTTTGGAGGAGAGGAGAGGGAATATTTTAAATTAAGTATGTTTGATTCAATATTTTATGAGGGAATGGGAGGGGAGAGGAGGTAATTTGAATCCCTCCTAAAATAGTTTTTCGTTCCCTTAGAATTATGGGTTTTTTCAATGGGAAATGAGGGAGAAGAGTTATAATAAAGTCTATTTTTGTTATATCGACATAATTATCCTCATTTTTTTATTATAATCCTAATTTTTCCTTAATAAATATTATATGTTAATTTGTCACCTTAGTACAATTTCTCCATTTTTTTTAACGACAACCCTATTATTTTTATTATTATGATTCAACTTTCTTTATTTTGTCACGTGTTTTATTTTATTCACGTTTGTTTATTATTTTTTTTCGTAATCACTTAATTTTTTTAATAAGTTGTTGTATTGTATTACATATCAATATATAATTGTAGTATATGAGTTATAAATTATCTAGAATTTAATTTCATAAATATTTTATAGGATCAAATGGATTATCAAGATGATAAAATGGCTCGAATATTGATCATATAATAATTTTATGACATTTATCAATATTTTATTTACACTTTAATATATTTTTAGAGTATTTAAAATATTAAATATTTTGTGTTTGATTATCTATGTTGTTTGTGAATTAACACATTTTTTTTTATGAATATCATTTTGTTTTATTTTATTTAGCAAAAGTGTTATAATATTTTAAGGATAAAAAGATAAAGTAGTTTTAAAATTTCTCCTCTCCTCTTATGAACTAAACATATTTTTGATTAAAACTTCTCTCTCCCACTCTTTTGAATCAAACATATATTTAATTAAAATATACCCCCTTACTTTCTATTCTCTCTATTAAAATTCTTCCACTCCTCTCCATTAAACCAAACGAACCCTTAGTGAAATTATGGTATGTTTGATGATAGTGGTTTTATCAAAGATTGTTTGTTAAAAGCATAGATTTTACTCAAAATAAAGTCAAATCACAAAATAAACTCAAAATATTCATAACACCAACTTATTTTATCCATAGATTTGAAATACTAAAATCACATAATAAACCAAAACCTATTTGAAATACAATGCTAAAATCATAAGATTAAACCTAAACTCTAAATCCCAATAACCATTGACATTTTCAACCATCCTCTTATGTAGACAATCTCATTCTTTAATTTCAAAATTTTCTTCTCTGCCTTTTAATCTTCAAATCCTTTTCACCGAGAATTTTATCACCTAATCACTTGAAGAAAATACAACACTTTTCCATATGATTTATGTAATTTCTACAACCTCTGAACCTTTTTTTCAAAGTTAATATTGTTCATATCAGTCACAACACTAAAAACACATTCATTTTGACAAAAACACTTTCTCTTCTTTCATGAATTATAGATCCAGTTGTCCTAATGCTTTAGTTGTTTAACATTAAAGCACTATTTAATTCTTTGACATTTGAGATAAATGCATCCACGTATAAAAAAAATAAAGTTAATGTAGAAAAAGAAAGAAGTAATGAAGATGATTACTTTTGAAACTGATGAAGAAATCCTAGAGAAAGAAGCACAGAAGGAACATGAATTAATGAATTTAAAACCACATAAGTATAAATCTTACTTTATAATACAAATAATCATATGTATACTTTAAGTCTTGATGTGAAGTTATGTCCTTAGAAAATAATTTTTTTTAATAAAAATTAACGGAAATAATCAATTCAACTAAATATTTTTAAAAATTAATATATAAATTTTTTAAAATAAAAAATTAAATTAATTAAGAAACATGGAGACCGAGTATATTTTAAAAAAATCTCAGACAAAGTGAATAAAAAATTTGATTTGTTATGTATTTTTTGTAAGCAAGGATTAATTAAAAGAATACTAAAAATACTTTAATCCGATTACAAATCAGCGGATGAAAATCCGAATAAAAAAAAGAAATTAAAAAATGCAATTTTTTTTACAAAATTCATAAAAATTATAATTTAAATAAACAATCTCTCCTATCCTATGTGAGACCCCCTCTAAACCAAACTTTTAATATTTCAAACAAGGTCAGAAACGACACATTTGTCGTAGCTTTAAACAACACCCCATTCCTCAATATCCAAATACTACACCAAATTGCTATCGAAATGCATTCTTCCCTTCCTTCCTTCATTGACTTTTCTCCTTTCAAAGAAATCCACCCAAAACAAACTAAAAAATTCACGTTGAAATTTGCATCAACGCATACTCAGATTTGTAATTTCAGTAATTTGACATTAAATATGCATCGGTATCGCAATAACTGATTTAATTATAGAACATGCTTTAAAAAGGTGAACCCAAGAAAATGGCCATTTAAGTATTACTTTTTTGGAAAAGATGGCAATTTAAGTTTTGAATTGACCATATTTAAAAATTATCTTTGAAACAAAATTGAAAACCAGCTGATGCATAAAAAAATAAAAAAATTACATGATGTATAAGGTATGAGCAAACGAGTAGGACCCACAGGAGTTATGAACCAAGCAAGCACTGTATGCCACAAAGCACTCTGTTTCATTACTCTCTAAACTCTTGTTCATCAACTTCTTCATCTTCATCATTTCCACTCATTTATTCTACATTTCTAGCTCTATCTACCAGATCTCATCACAGATTCACACCTACCACAACCAAGTATTCCTTCAAACTTCAGTTCAAACCCTTCGTTGCTTTCAATTCAGGTACGTTCACCTTCTACCAAAACAACGTGCTTATTTACCACTCCATCCTCACCAATCGCACTTTTATTATTATATTCATTCTAAAAATTTCTTACCAATTAGGGCTTTTCTATCTTAGGCATGATTAAGATTAACCTGAATTAGCTTTGATTAGTATGTGTTCTAACTTCTAACTAATCCATTTATATTCAATCCTCAATGTCGCCACTGATTAAGAAAGGAAGATCCTAATTTCGTTAATTATCTTCTTCAATTCGCTAATTAATTACTTAACGCTCTCCTGGACCCACTACAACACCGACGCTACTGGGTCCCACACTTCATTCTTATTTGATTGGATTAAACAACTCAATAAGCTGAAAATTGAATGAAATCTTTTAAGCGAAGTTATATAATGTGTATAGGGCTGGAAATGAGTCGAGTCGAGTCGAACTCACCTCAGCTCGGCTCGACTCGTTAAGAATTGTTCGAATTCGAGTTCGAGTTCGAGTTCGACACGAACTTTTTTTTAAGCTCAAACTCGACTCGTTATAAGTTCACGAACAGTTCGGTTCGACTCGTTAGGTTCATCTCATTAGGTTCAGGTCACATGGTTCACGAACTTAAAAACTATTTTTTTAAATATATATATTTTTTAGTATATTTGACATTTTAAATAAATATATATTTTTTAAATAAAATATTAAAATAAAATAAAAGTTATCATATTGAAATTTAACTTTATCTTCGAAATCTACTAATTCAAAACGTACACAACTTTCAAGAGATACATTTGAGAGTCTAATTCAAAAACTACTAAATTGAAGATTAAATTTGTCTAAGATTTGAAGTAAATATTTAAACCTAATCTTAAAGTCAGTATAATTCTTTTCATATGTAATCGAGTTGACTCATGAACCTAACGAGTCGAACTATGTATAGTTCAAGTTCAGCTCATTTAGTTAGCGAACTTAATTTTCCGCTCATACTCAACTCATTTGGTTCATGAACCTAGTTCAACGATTTAATTGTCGAGTCGAATTCCGAACTATCTTCGAGTTGGTTTGGTTCATTGCCAGCCCTATGTACTATACGAATCCGTTATTACAAATTTTGATTTTACTTTCCTGTCCCCACCAATCTTTTTAATTTACTTTTCTGCCCCCACCAATCTTTCTAGCCGTTAGCTATATACCATATCCTATTCTTTACATTTAAGTAATATTTGGTGCTTTTAAACTTTTTTTTATTCCCTCATTTTATTTATTATAAATTATATGTTTATATTTATATTTTTATTATTGAATTTTTGTTCTGGCTATGGCTTGGTGGTTAAGGTGTTGTTTTCAGTTAGCAAAAGAGTTATTATCAGAGAGAGGAGAGAGAGGTAGTGTACTTTATAGTTCCTTTCTTAACCTTGATTTCAACTCTAAATGTTTGTTTGCTATGTGCTGGCATTAATAAGTTATAACTATTTGGAATGAGTCACTATCCTCTTTTATTAATTCTCTCATATTGAATCCTTAGGTTGGTGAACATTGATCACATTCCTCTATTTTACAGCTTTTTTTGGATATGGTTTAGTTCATTAAACTAGCTTCTTTCCAAAACAATCATAATCATATGTGATTTAAGGGGGAAAATTCAATCTTTGTAAAACCCTTTTACTTATATATTATTATTATTATTACACATTATTAGTATTTCCTTTCTCAAATGCTAATCATAGCGCTTTTTTCTTTTTTCTTTATCTTTATGCTGCTTTGACTTGGTTCTAATTATACAAGTTTCAAAATTAGCTTTTTCTAGCTCATGGTTCTTAAAATTATGCAGAATTATAGGTGGAAAACATGATGGTTACTTTTGGTAGTTGCTGAACTGAATCCATTCATTCAAAGACTGCATATATGATTTTGGAAGCTATTAATTCTCAAGCCAAAACCTCAAGTGAGTTATATTTTGGAAGCTATTTATGATGTAACTATACCAATGGCCCATCTGTCTACCTTCAATTGAATGTTTATGCAAATCAGTAGTTGGCTTGGCTTTTCTTGCCACTCTTGATGATCAATACTGTTGCTATTCCAGACCCTCTCTAGCTACTACCTAGGCTATTAATTGTTCAACTTTTCAATGTTTCTGTGTATACGACAATGTTTTAAAAACCATAATGGATGGTTCAATGAGCTGAACTGTGAACCATTATGGTCTATAAATTGGTTATTTGAGCAAGTTGACAGCGGTCTTGTCCTGGTTCGAGCAGTTTAAAACCGTTGAGTTGTGTTTTGTTAGGTCTCACCAGTTCGATGTCTAGTACGGTTTTCAAAACATTGGTATACGCCATACAGTGCTTTTTGTTTTGTCAAAACAATACTTCATACTACTATCATTTTCTATCTGTTTCAGTACTGGGTGGTAATGAGGATGGATAAACTTGACTGTGATGTGATATATGTTGGCCAACCCTGTATCTGTTCCTTCCAACTCTCTTATGTCATGAAAAGTGTATCTCTTTAGTAAGCAGGAAATTATTGATTGACATTCATTTGCTTAGTGCAGCATAGGATATAAACTGAAAAAAGGGCGTGCTGTTTTTTTCTTCTTCTGAATAACTGCTTATCTGCAGGTTGTATCTTTTGGATTAGTTTATCCTGTGACCTTTTCATTGATGATTGTGCCTGGGACTTTTGAAGACTTACCTCGTTATTCTTGATTCAGGTTTACCAATTGATGCTACTTTCATTCTTTTCCTTTTTAATATAGGATCTTTAATTTGGCATAGATTTTAATAGTTGCTTCACAAAACTTGAATTTTCTAGGATTGGTAAAATTTTTAGAGTGTCTGTAATATGGAACATAAAATATATTTAGATTCATTCTAGCCATTAACTGGTTAAATCTATTGCCTTCTTCTCTTCTCTGTGTCACACGTATATTTGAAAGGGTGTAGCCCCAAGTTACCTGTTATTTACTTGTGATTTTGTTTTTCTCAGCTCATGAAATTACTCTTATTAAATTATCTAAGATATATGCTTTATTTCTTGACGTGAGAAACATTTTTGCCAAATTATATGTGCAGTGATAAATGGTTTCCTTTCATTTCCTTGTAGTGTATGGAGTTGATTAAATGAAGTCACAGATCAAAATTACTCTTGCTGTTATTATTAGTGTGCTCTGGATTCAACACTCCTTTTGTGGTTAGTATAACATTCTGAATCATATTTGTTCTCAGTAGATTACTTTATGCGATGAAATAGGTCAAGCCAAAGACACCATAAATCTCGCTGTTTTTGTTTATTTAATTTTCTTTATTTGCATGGCATTATTTTTTGGCAGATGAAGCATCTGATACATCTAGCCTAAACAAGTGGAAATGTAGATGTTCTTCTTTCGAAGCGAGTCAAAGCAACTCCCTTGCTAATTGTTCAAAGTCATGTGATTGCCATTCAGGTGTGTTGTTAGTTTCTTTATTGGAGCAGGATCAGGAGCCTCCTATTTATATTTATATTTTAATCTATCTATTTAACATCTTTTATATTCTTACATTAGATTACAGCTTAAGAAATTTTCTTGCTATGTTTGATATATATATATTGCTTTCTAACTTGAACTCATAAATTCATAAAGTTTGATCATCCAAATGTTTCGATGTAAAATTCAAGTTTAAACACTGATTCTAATTACAAAGAACATTTTGAACTAATTTTTTATATTTATTGACTAGTTATGGTTACTAACAATACAATTATGGAAGGAATTAGGAATGCAACATGCTTCTGTTTCACGTGAATTGAAGAGATTGTGACCACAGCCTGAAAATTATATGATAATTATTTTACCTTCCTTTGTAGATGTTGGAGAGGGTGCATCCATATGGACATGCATATGTGATCCCAATGGATTTCCCCAAGTGGCAGAAGATGGTCATAGCGCTAAGTGCTTTCATGCTTGCAACTGCACCTGGGGTATCTTTCTCTTCGTATCTTTTTCTCTAATCTGAAATTTCATTATCAAAAATTGCTTTATTATTGCTTTGTAAAGGTGATTTAGATGGACTAGTGCTAGACCAGTAGACCTGTTATTGTACACTAAACCTAAATGCATATGAGAAGAAAAAGTGAAGATAGACATAAAACTGATTTTGATATATTTGGGTGTTTTCAAATAGAATTGATTTTTTTATTTTTAATTTAGAATTGATTCTAGCCTGAAGCTGATTTGGAGCTTTTTACTCCAAACATCATTTTGTCTCAAATCTATTATCTGACTTTTACGTGAATGTATCCAAACATTAGTCGCTTTATGTTCAAGTCACTTTTAACCAAACTTAATTTATCCAAAAAAAAAATCAAGTTTTGCCACTATAGCATCATACACTCACTAAGATTTGTTCACTTGGTACAACTCTTATTTATAAATACTTAAAATCAATTATTTAGTTTTCATTGTGAAGTGTGAAGTTTTTCCCTTCACCTTTTAAAAACAATTATTTGTGTCTTATTGATAATGGTAAAATCTTGTGCTCTTTTGTACTAAATCATTTGTTTGTTCCTACGTCAAGATACTTAGAAACTAAGTTTATGATTTTTGAGTGCTATGCAGGAACTGTCAGCACGTCATCAGGTTCAAAGAAACACATTTCCAGCAAGGTTGTTGTAATTGTCCTATTAATATGTGTTATATGCACAACCATTGCGTTGCTTACCACAGTTGTATGCTACATCTACCGAAAGAAACAATACCCTACTCAATCACCAATATTCTCGGTAGATAAGGAAACAAGTAGTGGTAGTACCGCCAACCTAATCAGTCATCGGGCAGGAACTTCTTCAGTACCAGAAACAACGTTTTTTGTGAATTCTCCTATTTGTCATATCACCGGTAAGTTACCGTCCCTTGGTCCTGGTTTTTTTTTTTTTTCTTTTCAATTTTTACAATTGTAAATGCAAACTCGAAAATTCTGTTTATTTTCTATTATATATTAATTGTTGATTAGTTTTTTTTTTTCTGTGTAGGATGCTTTCAGAAAGCCTCTTTTTTGTTTGGGAGCCAAAAAGAAACTTTTCATGGAAACATTATTCAATTTTCATTTGGTGAACTGGAAAGTGCCACTGATAACTTTTCAGCTACCAACCTTATTGGAGTAGGCGGAAGTAGTTATGTATACCGTGGTCGGCTGAGAGATGGTAACATTGTGGCAGTTAAGCGACTAAAAGATCAAGGAGGGCCAGAAGCAGACTCTGCATTTTTCAAGGAGGTTGTACTTGTATCTAATTTTGCAATATCATTGATTCAATATACTTTGACTATGTTGTAATGTTTCATAATATCTAGAGAAAAGATGAGCCTACGACCTTTTTTATTATTTCGGTATAATAGTCGTAATGGTTTTAATGTGTTTTTTTCTTCTTCTGCAGATTGAATTAATATCTAGACTTCATCATTGTCATTTGGTGCCTTTGCTTGGATACTGTTTAGAATCGAAAGGAAAACACATGCAGAGGCTACTAGTATTTGAGTACATGATTAATGGAAGTTTGAGGGACTGGTTAGACGGAGTTTCTGGAAAATACCTGGATTGGACTACTCGTGTTACGATTGCAATAGGAGCAGCAAGGGGCTTGGAATATCTCCATGAAGCAGCTGCTCCAAAAATTCTTCATAGGGATGTGAAATCAACCAACATTCTTCTGGATGAAAAATGTCAAGCAAAAGTATGTGAATCTTGGATATTCTTTTTGGATGGCAGATACAAAATTTGAATTTATTTAGATGAGGTATATTTATATAATTTGTTTTCTTCAAACACTCAATTTGCAGATAACCGATCTTGGTATGGCGAAAAACTTGAGATCTGATGACCTACCAAGCGGTTCAGATTCTCCAGCAAGAATGCAGGGGACATTTGGCTATTTTGCACCCGAGTATGCTATTATTGGTAGAGCCTCGCTTGAATCAGATGTCTTCAGTTTTGGTGTGGTACTTCTTGAGCTTATCAGTGGTCGACATCCTATTCATAAAACTACCGGCAAAGAAGAAAGCCTTGTTATATGGGTACATTCAAATAAAATTCATAATGATAAAATTAATCTGAATTTGCAATTTTAATCACCATTTCTTTTACAATCTTATAATGTGCCGCATCTTCGATTTAAAATTCAGAATTATGATGATATGGTTTTTAGCTTCGTTATATGAGTTAGTTGTATATCTTTATCAATTAAGCTAGGAAAGATTATGGATACTCGAGTATTGACATAGCTTGCCTGAACTTCTGTTCTAGGCTTCTCCTCGTTTACAGGATAGTAGGCGAGTAATATCGGAGATAGTTGATCCACAATTGAAAGGAAACTTCCCAGAAGAAGAGGTGCATATTATGGCATATCTAGCCAAGGAATGCTTGCTGCTGGATCCCGACACTCGACCAACCATGAGCGAGGTTGTTCAAATTCTTTCTAGTATTTCACCGGGCAAATCAAGGAGGAGAAGAAACATTCCCACCAGCTTGTTTCAGGTGAACACATACACTGCCATGTTTTCATTTCTTTATAACAGTATTTTAGTTTAATAAAGTTTCTTAATTTTCAAAATTTTGATGAATATTTTGCTTGACTAAATGTTAGTTGCGTCATGTTGCCATTCAAAGATCATTCTCCTATTGAATTAAAAATCAACCATATACTGATTTTTCTTCTTCTTTATGGATATGTAAAGGAACCAGAGAATGTAGAATCGAAAAGGCAAGCTCAATCCAGTGAATTTCCAACTCATAATTCATCGCCACTAGATACCGGTTACAATCCGTGTCTTGGAAACAGAAATAGAGAAGAAGATGCAGTTTCAGCTGAGTATATGGAAAGTTTGATCCTCTTAGCTTCAAAATCTAATAGCTCGCATTCATCAGAAGAGGAAATGGTAGACATAACTGAGCCTCGGTTCGAATCATTTTGCATGACAAATGGCACTGTCACTTGAAAACACAAACTATGAATACCAATATTTTTTGTGCATTGCTCAATGTGATATAATCATAAGGGGTGCTGCAATGAGTTCTGGTTGAGATGTGTTCTACATTTGTTTCAATTCTGTTTTGAATTGAAATGCACATAGGTGTTATTAGATATTATAAGCACAAAAAATATATCAAATGTATTCTTGTACAGAAAAGCTTAGAAGAACTATAGGTGCAACTGATTTTGGTTCTTTTATTTGGAGAAGAATCCAATTTTATTAATTAACAACCTATACTTTTTTAGGACGAATATACACATGTTTCCTCTTTAGGAGTATACTTGTAGGAGTTTGTATCAATTCCTTCTCTTAAAGCGAATTTTTTTACTGGACCTAAATTAAGGAGCTGTTTACTTAAGAGTATTATTGACAGGACATGAATGTAGCTTGTTGTTTGTTCATTGGTGAAGAGCTTGTTATTTTGTGGTTAGGAAATAAATGTTTCTATTTTTAGCTTATAATTAGCTGTTAATCTCTCCATGTTGTGTCAAATGTGAGGGTAGGGATGTTTAAATTCAAACCAATGCAAATAAAAACGCATTAAAAGAATTGAAAACCGAAAAATTTGAATATTAATTGAAGGTGTTTAGATGTTATTTTGAAGGTGTTTAGATGTTATTTTGTAAAAATAGTTTGAATTTCGAATTGAATTTTCAAAATTGATTCAAACAGAATTTAGTATGCATATATTTTAATTTTAATTTTATATTTGTATTTAGTTTAGTATTTATTAATATTTATTTATTTTAAATATTATTTATAATTTAGTTTTATCTATTAACTTTTAGTTTTTGGGTTTATTTTGGTTTAATTAAAGAAGGTTTATATTGATTTTGTTGTGAAACGATATTGTCAATAACAGAATAAAGTTATGAGATAAAAATTGAGTTTGTTGAACAAATATAAAAAACTCTATTTAGATTTACAAAAGAGAGAAGAAGAAAGAAGAAGAATTAGTTAAAAATATTTTACTATTTACTTTTTAATAAGGGTTCAAAGATTACAAGTGAATAACAATAATTAAACTCTCTTAACAACTTGAGAGAACTAGTCTGTTTATAGACTACTAAGCTAACTTAGGTTACAAACTAACTTAACAATTGAGCTTACAAGCAATGCCTAATTTGACATGCTTTAAAATAAAACATATTTCGACAACATGTTTGAACAAACTTCAACTATAGCATGCACAACTCTTGTCGAACCAAGAAGCTACCTTTGCCAACACCAGAGTTTGATCCAAATACCATAAATCTCTACTTTGGAACAAACTTTACACTAATAATGGAACAAACTAGCTTTCATCATGCAGCTTTATCAACTGCATATAGTGAAAAAACTTGCTATTCGACAATGTCTTGGTGATCATATCAACAACATTGTCATCAATCGGAACCTTCAGCATGTGAACTTCTTCATGTTTGATTATCTCTTTGACGAAGTGCAACCTCACATCGATGTGCTTGATTCGCTCATGATAGACTGAATTCTTCAACGGGTGTATTACACTTTAACCATCACATCTAACAATGATAACTCGATCTTGAAGTTTCAACTTCTTAGTAAAACTTTCAAGCCACAATGCTTCTTTCACAACTTCAGTGAGGGCAATATACTCCACTTCAATGGTTGATAAGACAACAACCTTCTGAAGTGTTGTTTTCTAACTAATTGTTGTGCCAAACATAGTGAACACATATCCATCCATAAATAAAATTTCTAGAATCCATACAACCTGCATAATCAGAATTGATAAATCTTTCGATTTCGACTTTGCTATCATCACCACAGGCTCCACTATAAATCAGGAATTTGCTCAGAGACCCATTAATGTACCTAAGATTCTACATTAATGCTTGCCAGTGTGTCTTTTCAGGATTGACCATATACCTACTTACAAGGCTCACTCTGTACGCTATGTCTGGCCTCGTGCAGACCATAACATACATCAAGGAACCTACTATACTAATATATGAAATGATATTCATATAGGCTCTTTCGACTTCAATACTAGTATTTTGAGTCGTACTCGACTTGTACTGAGGATTAGTCGGTGTTAGAATAAGCTTTGAATTCAACATATCAAACTTGTCGAGAATCTTTTTCAAGTATGTCTCTTGAGATAAGCATAATCTTAACTACTTTTCATCTCTCTGTATGTCAATCCCAAGAGTCTTGGAGACAGCTCCTAGATCCTTCATGTCAAACTCTTTATCGAGTTCAGCCTTCAATTTTACAACATCTTTGACATTATTGCTTGCTATGAGAATGTCATCCACATAAAGCAACAAAATAAAAAGTGGATTTCCAAGGTCAAAATCTGAAGTAAATACAGTGGTCGGACTGACTCCTAGTGAAACCTATGTGTGTCATGAACTTATCGAATCTCTTATTCCATTGTCGAGGGGATTGTTTCAGGCCATACAAAGAACTATTCAACTTGCAAACATAATCTTCCTTTCCTTTTTCTGCATACCCTTCAGGTTGCCTTTTTAGGATTGTTTCATCTAGATCACCATACATGAAGGTTGTCTTCACATCCATTTGTTCAAGTTCTAGGTCGAGCTTTTCCATCATGGCTAACAACATTCTACTGGATCTATGTTTTAAAACAAGTGAGAACACATTGAATTCAACACCTTTTTTTAGTGAACATCGTAACAACCAACCTTTCCTTAACACGCTTCGACATCACTCCTTCGATTCCTTCCTTAACCTTGGAGATCCACTTACAACTGACCAACTTGACTCCTGCATGTTTCTCGATCAGCTCCTCGGTGTTATTATCATGAAGAGATTTCATCTCATCATCCATGGCTTTCAGCCATTCAGTCTTATTTCGACTCCTTACAGTTTCGTTCTTCACCGAGAATCTCACTTGCAGAGATTAAGGAAAATGCTATGAGATCTACCTAACCAAGTCTCTGAGGTGGCTTGATGATCCTTCTCGACATGTCTCTTACTAGCAGGTAGTCTATATGCTTGATCTAGATGACATGTTAATGCATGGAACTAAGTGTTTAGTTACCAAGGTTGAATATTCTTTTTTATGGCATAAAGACTTAAGTCACATGCATTTCGAATTGTTAAATAAAATAGCATCCAAGAATCTAGTGATTGGTCTTTCCAAAATTAAAATTTTAAACCACAAATTATGTGATGCTTGCCGAATGGGAAAGCAAACAATAGTGTCGTTTAAATCGAAAAAAGTTGTTTTGACATCAAAACGTCTCGAGCTTTTCCACTTAGACCTATTTGGCCTTTTGTAAGCAAGAAGTTTAAGAGGCAATTATTATGCATTTGTGATTGTTGATGACTACTTTAGATCCACTTAGACATTATTTTCAACCTATAAGGATGAAACTTTTAAGGCTTTCGTTGATTTTGCTAAGCTTGTTCGGAATACTTTTAGTTTGAAAATTATCACACTCCGTAGTGATCATGGTGGTGAATTTATTAACCATCAATATCAAAACTTTCATATCAAAAATAGGATTGCTCTTAACTTTTCATGTCTGAGTACTCCACAATAAAATGGTATTATTGAGTGTAACAATCGTGTTTTAGAAGAATTAGCCCGAACCATGATAAGTGAAATGAGCCTACCTAAGTACTTTTAGGCGGATGCAATTAATACCACATGTCATGTCTTAAATAGAGTGATCATTCTACCCATCCTAGAGAAGACACTAGGTTGATCTTGAACTGGAAAAAGCTTTTAACATCAGGTTGAACTTGAACCGAAACTTGATTTTATACTGCGCTAACCAAGAACCTATGATGTTTTACCACCGAGCTAATCTCGAACCTTTGAAAGCTTTTGAGCGGGTTGAACTTTCCAACCTAAATGAAGATTTGATCACACAATCTTCAAACCAAAGCTTTTCATGAATTTATCTTCGGACGCAAACAAATAAAACCTAAATGGATGAATTGTTCAACCAAGGTAAAAATAAATTGTTCTTGGTGAACTTACAAATTTACCCTTGCAGGATTACAACTTCCTCACTCGCAAAATGACTTTCTCAAAAGTTCCACGACTAAATTTAAACATATTAAATAATGTTCTCGTTTTGTGTAGTTTTTTGAAATCATTTTTTCTTTTTTATATGGATTTGTTAATACCACTAGTATTTATCATTCAATATTATTAGTTTGTGTGAAATTATTCAAAGTTTAAAATTTTTAATAACGAATTTAAAAATTAGAAATAAGTTTCATGATGAAGTGAAGATAGCGAATTATATTTAAGATTTATTTATAGAAGGGAGTTTCTTAATCCACCATCTGAAATGTGGAAATTTTACATAAAAAAATCTTTCAATAATGTATTTTAACAAATATATATGTCATTTTTTAAAATAAAAAGGTTAGATTACTTTGGATTTTTTTAATTTTATTTAGGAATATCAACAAATTTTTATAAGAGCCCAATATTAGTCATTTTTAATAATTATATAAGGGTTTAATTGTTATGCACTGAAAATGTAAAAATGTTTTACACTGTCATCCAATAAGAATATATTATTCTGCCATGTCATATAATTAGTTTAAACTTTTCAGTATGACTTGGCGGAATGTATGGTTGTCATTGGTTGACAGTGTAAATAAAATTTACACGGTCAGTGCATCACCTTTTTTTTTCATTTTATAATTATTTGATATTTTACCTGTAAATTTTGTTGCGAATTTTAGAAAAACTTTCGTAGAAAATATGTTATTTATGATTTTTTTGTGTGTGGATTTTATAATAATATATGCATTTAAATGATTTGTACCTAATTTTATACTTTCTTACTACATTTTAAAAAATCCAACAAATATACATATTGTAATACCCAAAATTTTTCCCTGAGATTTGGTTGAATCATTTCGCATTTCATTGCATTTCGCATCGCATTTTAACTAACTACTAACGGGCTGTGCAGTTGGTTGATTTTTGCAGAAGAATATTAGGCGGTGCGCTTTGTAGGTCATGAAGGGTAAGATGGTCATTTGTTCGCAGTGGACTGTCAATTTGTGAGTTGGAGCGGTTATCGGGAAATTGAGCTAGTTTGGGCCTGTCGGTGAGAATCGAGGAAGTTGATTAAAGGTTTTGTTTCGGTCAGCTTAAGTCGGGGACCAGATTAGTCGGACAAATTGGAAGAATTAGGAATCATTAAAAAAAAAGAGTTTTCGTTTCGATGCATATTTCATATTTTCAATTAACATCATTACATTTTTATTAATCATATTTCATATTTTTAATTATTTGCATTACACTTTTTTTTTAATCATATTTCCCATTTTTCAATTCATTTTCCGTCTTTTGAGTTAATTTCATTACATTTTAAATAAGTTCATTTCATGTTATTTTTAATTTCTCATTAAGGTCATTTTTCAACTTTATTCTCATGTTATACTTCCTTTTACTAAGTTTTATTATTATTTGCATATCATAAATTAATAAAAATGTAAGGAAAAATAACAAAGAGTTTTATTAGAATTAATTCTTTACAACAAAAAATAAAAAATATATAAAATTACAAAAAATATATATATCATTTTACATTTTACATAAAGAAAATTATAAAAATAGTTCCTTTCAATTAATTTTGTTTCAATTTAAATCAATCACCTTTTATTTGTTAATTTAATCAATCATCATCTCATTTGTTCTAAAATAAAATAAAGTTTTATTTTTAAATCATTTCATTTCAAATAATATCATTTCAATTTTTTTTTTAATAGTTCCATTTCAGTTTTTACCTCATTTCATTCTAAATAATTTCATTTCAATATTTTAATTTCATTTCATTTTAAATGATCTTGTTTTTATTTTGAATAATTGTTATTATAATCTTGCCCACATTTGCACGTTACGTTTAGTGTTATTTTCATTTTTTATTTAAATCAAAACTGCATTTTAATAAGAATGTTACACAACATATAAAATTAAAGAATTTTATTATAAATAATAAATCTTTATAAAAATAATAAAACATAAAATTACAAAATAAATTTATATTTTCCGTTAAAAAAATATAATAATAATAATACAATTCCTTAGAGTTCCTAAGTCTTCCGATCTTCTCCGACAATTCTCCGACTTTTTCGACATTTCTTCGAACCTGCAAAACGGACAAGAGTAAACTTTAATCGGTTAGTTTCGAAGCCCTCAGATTGGTATCATCATCGGGTTCGATTCTCGGCCAATGGCCAAGATTAGGCAGCTTCTGTTCTTAGAGTAGGCAACCGAGAAAGAGAAGAGAAAATTGCTTTTTGAAATAAGCTGTTTTGCCAAAAAAAGATTATACCGAAAAGTGTTAATTTAAAAAGTCGGTTTGGGAAAAGTGTTTTTCTGGAAGACGGTTTGCCCAAACGAGGCCTTAACGCCAATCTCCCTGGAAAATCAATTTCAACAAAAATCCAACAAGTTCAAACAAACAAACAGTTCAGAATCAAGTTCAGAAAAATCCAAATTCGTACAGTCCAGAAACAGTTCCGAAAACCAGTTTCGAAATATAGTGCAGAAACCAATTCGAAAAATCCATCAACTGATAATTAAAACCAGTCCAAAAAAGCTATAAAAAAACCAGTTTATCCAACAAGTGTACAACGGGCAGAAAAAGCCAGTCAAAGATTCACCCCAGCATCCGTAACAAAGCAACAAACAAGCTCAGTCCAAACGACCACCAAAAGCGCCGAAAAAACCTGCGAATCCAGCACCAAAGGCATAATAAAAAGTGAATCCAGCCCACATCACATAAAAAAGAAGAAGATATAAATCATATCAGAAGAAAGAACCCTAGGGGTACCACGAACGGAGGCTCAGAACAGCCGTTGAGGGCTTCGTCATCATCGCCGAAGGGATTCAGAAGCAAAGAAGCTTCATCATCATCCCGTTAAGAAGAAGAAGAGGGGCGGCCGTGAGATCAGCACTACCACCGCGGAAACCATCCTCATCTTTTTCATCCGCGAAATCACCATCGACGGCCTCAAGATCTCCGTTCGTCATCGACCATCTTATGGTAAGGGACTTGTTGTGTTCACTGATATTTGTTGATGTTTCAGGATCAGAAGACATGGATGAATACATGCAAGGAGAAACAGACGAAAAAATGAAGAAGCTCTGAAGAGCTCTTCCATGGTGAAACGGCGGCTACGCAAGGGAGAATGGAAAACCTAAAGGAAAAACAAAATAACCTTTTTGACGTACTGTTGGTTTGGTGACCTTTTTTTTATTTTTGTTTTTATTCTTTTATTTGGGATAGTATTATCTTTAGTTGATAGGATTTTGTTTTTATTAAGTTAATAACATTTCTGTTAATTAGTTAATGAAAACTATTTTTAAGGAATTAATAAAAACTTTTGTTTTTTTATTAGGATGAAATTCTATTTTATAATTAAAACATTTTTTTATTTATTAAAATATTAAAATTAAAACTTTTTTTGTCCGAATATTAAAATTGAAACAGATTTTTCTTAATTCGAACATTTTTTTATAAAACATAAAATCTAAAATATTTTTTTCTTAATCAAAACCCCTCTTATTTTCCATTATTTTTTTTATTTATTATTAAATCGTAATTGTGTTACAAGGTAGCAGCTAGTTTAAATTTTTTTTCTTAGTTATTAAACTTAAAGAATAAAATTCTGTTTTTGTAATTAAAAAAATAAAACTCTATTTTTATAATTAAAAAACTAAAACTTAACGTAAATTAAATCTCTCATTAAAACTTCCTAAAATTTAATGTAAATTTAAATCTCATTAAAACTTCGGTTTTAAATGTAAATTTAAATTTTTCATTAAAACTTTTTAAAATTTAATGTAAAGTTAAATTTTCCATTAAAACTTAATGTAAATCAATTTTCTTTATGAAAAGTTAATTTAAATCAAAGTTTTATTAAAATTTAATGTAATTCAATTTTTTATTTAAACTTAACTTGAATAAAAACAATTTTATTTAAATTTAATGTAAAAACTCTTTTATTAAAATTTAATTAAAAAAAAACACACACTTAAAACTTTTTTCAAATTATTTTTTTTCAAAATTAAAACTCACCTTTAAAACTTAAAATTTAAAAGCACTTCTAAAATTAAAACTATTTTTATCTAAAATTAAAAACCATTTTTTTATAATTTCTAGTTAGTCAATTTTTTACTTATAGTTAGTATTTTTTTTTAATTCAAAAGTTAAAATTAATTGTTTTAATAAAAATTCAAAAAATAAAGTTCTCGATCTAGCCATTTCAGTTTCGTCTGACCCCATAAGTTTGCTTGTTTCAGTTTATTGTCTTCTCAATTATTCGTACTATTTTTGGGCATGGATGTAATTTATGCGAGACCATGATCACAGTTTTTTTATTTTCGCATTTGTTTTGGGAATTTGTAATTTACGCGAGTGGTCGCGATGCTTTCCTTTTCCGCTTGCTTTATTTTTCATATTCTTTTATGCCTGCCATGTAATAATTCTGTTGCTTGCATGTTTTTACCGTCATTTACCCTCCGAAGGAATTAGGATTAACAGTTTGACCGCCGAGTCAATAACCCTAGTTTCAACCATTTTAAACCCTAATAGCCTAGGTGTCCCGCTGTGGACGAAAACGCCCTTTACCCTAGCTTTTAGGTCAAAGAGCCGTCGTGCTCTGTTTAGGGTTTCCCGTCGTGGAATCCCTAATTTAATTAACAAATTCAACGTAGAAATAGAAGTTTAAGACTCCACGTAAGCATGTCCTTAAGATATGTTTATTCCCCATTGAAATCTTGACCATAGTCAAGACGTTTCTAACCTCCCTTTCGAGGGGAACTACAATTACTCTGATTCCATTCCCGTCAGGATATGTAGGCACAAGATGCGATGTCTTGCCGAGTAAACTTAGGACTAACCCTTAGGTCTTTTAGGTCACTCTATCCCTTAGCTCAATATATACATCAAACAAATAATAAAATAAAAAAGCATACAATAAACAAAAGGTTCCTGTAGAGTACTACAGAAGTTTAGGGTGCTAGTACCTTCCCTAAGCTTAACCAACCCCTTACTTAGGTCTTTCCCCGCATTGTGTTTACGATGCAAACATAGGTTTTCCCTCTTTTGACCTTTTCCTTCGGATAAATCAAAGAGCGGTTGTGAATTAAGAATTGTGATTCAAACTAATTAATAGTTTGGTATCCTATTTCCACCGCAACAGAAAATGGCGACTTCACTGGGGATAGCCATAAATTTTAAGGGTTGTACCTATTTTGTTTATTGTATGATATTTTTCATTATTTATTCTCTTGTATATATTATTATTGTGCGTTGCTTGGGGGGTACCCTATTATTGTGAGAAAAGTCCTAACCCGGACTTGAGTGACCTTATTATAGGAAGGTGAGATATTCGACGAGGCTTGCCGGGAGTGAGTCCCGACCAAGTTGACTCGAGAATCACCGTTCAGTTGAGATGCTTTCGAAAATGGTTCGGTTGATCGAGTTAGTCGTGAAAACTTTTACTATTTTCGATTGGAGTTTATGATATTGAGGACCGTAGTACCTTAACACCACTTTGGCCTTATATAGGACGTAGTGCGGGAACTATGTGGGAGTAGTCCTACAATGGTTGCTACGCGATGCTACACTCAAAAGAGGTTCTCTTGAGAATATTATCGACCCCCGAGTTAGTTGGGAAGTTGATAATATCCGAAGGATGGACTAATGACTTTGGGCACTTCTTAGAACCTTGTTCTGCAGGTACAACTAACCTTAGTACATACGTTATTGGGATGGGTAGACCCTAACTCCTTGCACATACCTTTAACCTAAGACTTGTGTATATATGTGCATTGCATCCATAAAGCATCACATTGCATTACATTTCATGGAATTCGAATTTTGTTTATGAGTATTGCAGGATTATGGATTACAATCGAGGGAAAACTTTGAAATATACTTTTAAAAGTCTTAAGCTAGATGACCTAAGGAAGCTAGGATCTTTAATCAAAGATCAAGAAGGATTCTGTAACCGGTATGGAAGATTGTTATCTCTGTTGGAATATAAAATGAACGAAGAACTTCTTTCGATTTTGCTAGAATTCTATGATCCCGACTACCATTGATTCACATTCCCCGATTATCAGCTATTACCTTTTTTGGAAGAATATTCTCAACTTGTAGGGCTGTCTATTTTGGATAAGACTCTGTTCCTTTTTCTTGGAGAAAGACCCTAAAGAACAAGACTGTTGCTAAAGCTATATGCTTGAAGGTATCCGATATCAAGGGCAATATGATCACTAACAATTGTGAAGACTTTTCCAACGTACCCTTGTTTGGTGTTGACGAAGGGTTTATTTTCCTCTAACTCTCGATCTACCTTTTGAAGATAGACTCATCCTCAAAAAGGCCCAGCTAGAAGAGCAGATCAAGAAGCTTCCTTAGGGTCATTATTAGCTTTTATGTTATGCCATGATTTTTCTAGGAATATTATTTGTAATCCATTTTCAATTAATAAATAAAATTTCTTTGTTATTCTGCAATATTCGTAAATTTGTGAATTCCATGAAATCATTTTTCATTTTTGCATCATATTTTGCATTTCATGTGTCTCCCGGTTTCTCATACTCGGTTCTCTCACCTTCCAGTTTCGTCACCCTGGGTCCTCCGCATCAGTACAACACTAGAGCCCAAGCTCAAAAAAGGATGGAAGAACAAGCTCAAGAGATTGACCGTGTCAGCCATGAACTCGAAGATCTTCGGGGAAGTGTGGGGCAGATTATGGAGATGTTGCAAGCCCTTAAGGTGAAGATGGATAATCAACCTACCGTTGTTTCTGAAATTACCGATATTGTTGTGGATCCTCAACCAACTGTTACTGTCAAGAACATACCTCCTCAGAATTGTCAATCCAGTTCAGTGAATCCTACTGTTGCTCAACCAGTTTGACGAGTTACTCCTCTGAAGTGCAAAACTCCGAGCGTTGACCACCATAAAGGACCAACATGTCCGAGAAATCGCTCGATGGCTACTCATCAACCTTGGCAACCTCAGCAGAATTATGTTCAAGGTTATCCAGCTCAGTATGCTCCACAACCATATGTAGCTACTATTGCACCTCCTTTTAGTCAGCAATTTCCTACATATCAGCCTGTGCAACCGGCCCCGGTCTATCAGCATCTGTTTTATCAAAATCCTCCTGTTTATCAGCCTGCACAAGCTCCTGTCAACTGTCAACGAGTGCCTAATGCTCCCGTGTGCCAACCATCAGAGGAGACGATACCTCATCAAAATAGGAGACCATACAAGCCTTGTCCTCCGATCCCAATGACGTTCACTGAGTTGTATCCTTTCTTAGTGCAACAAGGTTTGGTTGTTACCCGAACTTTGGGTCCACCTCCCAATTCGGTACCTGTCAATTACAACGTCGCCGCTCATTGTTTATTTCATGAGGGTGCGCCTGGTCACGATTTGGAAGGATGTTACGCGCTTAAGAATATTGTCAGAGATTTGCTAGAAAAGAAGGTCCTGTCTTTTGACGATCCTCAGCCGAAAGTCAAGACTCCTCTCAGGGCGTCCCAGGGGCTAGAATCAAGCTCTGCAAAGCCTGTTTTCAACAGATCTCAGCCAATGACGCATACGGTGAATCAGCTGAAGCCGATAGTTCTTCAGATGCCTAGTCCTTTTCATTTCAGCAATCCTCAAGATGATGCGACCCCGATCAACAGAGAATCTGGGAGAGTTATTCTGAGTGAAGATTTGAAGACCGATAATGAAGTAATGACAGACGTAGCTGGGGCAAGCAAGACGACTCCTTCCAGTGAGGCTCCGCCAGAGGAAACCACTACCATGCCGGTCTCAGACGCGAAGACTTTATAAACACATCTTGAAGGACTTTGAGATATTACATTTTGATTATTTATATGTTTATTTTCTTTGATTAAGCATAATTATCATGTACGAACTTGTTTATTTTGGAATAATTAAGATAATGCATGTTTGTCTTGAATAATTCCATTCGTTTCACTCATTAAAAATATTTTTTCATAGACTTATAATGCCAATTTTACCTGATCTCCTGCTTTGGTAGAGAATTGGGGGAGGATGATGAACCAAAACATCAAATCTCTTGTCGTATGCTTCCAATTGAAACCTGCTGATGATGTAAGGCATTGTTTCAAATCTCAAACAATGGAGATATAAGGATGATAACCCCTCTTTAACCCCTTTGAGCCTTGAAGTAGGAGTTTTCTTCTTTTCCAAATTAAAACCCTTATTTTAACCTGGGGCAGGGTAGTTTTTTCAGTACAACCAATCGAGCGCTCAAACCCTCAAAAAGGAGGAGCGAACCGTCGAGAATCTATCCTTAGCGTCTTAAGAAGTCAAAATGCAATGACTATTCCTCTACTACCTAAAGAGTGGGGCAATCACAAACCTTCAAAAGAGCCACACGACTCATTCACAAAAATAAAAAAAATATAGCCCGCTAAGTCAAAACCTATGAAGGAGACTTAGGCAAAACCGGGGCATCCCGCTGGACTCCAAAATCAAATCAAAAGACGTCGTCCAGGCAAAAGTTAGGGAATGAAAAAATATAATAAAAACAAAGGATTACCATAAAGAATTCCTAATAAAGAACAAAGTTGTGTGATCAAACCCAAAAGACAATAGGTGACTGACTGCCATGTCCAAAGCCTTAATGAGTTCTCGACCATATCAAACCCGATTAAGATATGAGTGCTCGTATCCCGTTAACTGAATAGGATTGGAGAACATCACGAAGAATGGGTGGGTGCAAATAACATTTTGAGCATTTATCCTTTGTTTCTTAAACCGTGAACCGAGCCACGATACAACCTTTAAAAGACCTAATTGAAGTGTGAATTCTCTTGAAAGCATACTCGGCGAGATAACGTTTCCTGACTCCTACGAGCTATGCTCAAAAATTCATGTTGGCATTATAAATTAAACTTATATCCTAACTAGTGATTTCGGTCACGAGTTACAGTGATATCTTTTTCAAAAACAAAAATTTCAAGACAAATATGTTGTTGCATTGATAGTTTCAGGATAGCATTTTGCGCGTGTTGATTGTGTTTGATATCATAGAAACTTACATACGTACCTCCACAATGGAACTTGAAGATTCTGCTAAACAGGGGCATGTGATTTCCAACTCACTTACTGATGCGAGCATGACGTACTTAAGAGTTGTTCTTGTAGATTCAGTCGTAACACGGTTAATCCGTGCCAGTTACGTCGATATCTGACATATCTCTCCAAGAGTTTGAAAACAGTGGGGTAATCGAATCCTATGTTCTCTATAAAATCCTTTTGATGACTCTCTCATACAGCAGGTACTCTGTGGCATATTGTTTTTCAAAATGGCGACTATCCCAAATTCCATTAAGATTAAAACTAGCTTGCTTCATGACATTCTTCATGCACCCGATGAATCTTACTCCCGGTGGTCTTCATTCCCCGGTAAATCTCCTCGTTGCAGAATCTACGTCTAAACCATTTCCTCAACACAGTCTCCAGAGAGACTTTAAGCCAACACAGTCCCCAGAGAGACTTTAAGCTAACACAGTCCCCAGAGAGACTTTAACCCGACATAGTCCCCAGCGAGACTATAAGCTGACAACATTATGGACCGAGCCGGTAATCTCCAAGACAACAAAGATCATACCAGCATCTTCCCTGGGATAGTCCCCAACGAGACTTTAAGCTGACAACACTTTTGGGATCCACCAGATAAATCCCCAGTGACTCTCGAGACTGCAGAGATGTCCCCGGTATCCTCCAAGTGATATATGTTCTTGAACCCCATTCTCAGCGGAAGTATTTTTTCCTTAGTGAAATTGCCTTACTTTCCTTAGGAAATACTTCCCAGGAGACTGCCATATTCTCCCCAAGAAGTCAAGATACCTTCCCCATGAATGTCTGTTGATTTCTCCTCAATAAGTCTGATGAACTCTCCGCAGGGAAGTTTGATATATCTTATCCCCAGTCGGATATACCTTTTTCCCAGGAAGCCGAGGTACTTTTCCCAGGAAGTTGCTACACTATCTCCATGAAGCTGTCTAGCTCCACACCTTCCCCATACAGCGGATATTTATTTTATCCCCGGAAGTCTATGATCCAAGAGTTCTTTAGCTGATTATGGTTCATGATATCAATCCCTCACGTGAAGTCATGACATCTTATCCCCATGCGGAGGTCATGAATCCCCAGTTGAAGTCAGGGAAGCATACTCTCCGGTGAAGTCGTATCACATCCCCATGTGGAAGTCATGAGATTTTCTCCCCAGGGAAGTTAGAACTTTAAAGCCAGATTTGTTCTACCATTAACTTTTCCTATTCTCGATAGATGTACTGTTGCAGAGGCCGCCGAGTATTCTTGTCAGGATGTTTATTTCATCTCCTGTCTCCTCTCCCATCTGTTTGGTCAGCATAAACATAAGCATAAGCATGGCATACTCATTGCATGACAGTTTCATGAACATACATATTAGTATACACGTTGGCATACGCATTAGCATTTGCATGCTTGCTATTTGTCGTCATCCTTATCGTTACCGCCGAGTAACTGGGTTTGTCCGCTCTCTCCAAGTAGATCGTCAGCCCTAAGCATAAAATACCTACTTGTTTCCAGTTTCCCCACAGAGTTCAACCCTCGTGGACGATGGTTATTTTCGTTACCTTTCCGCGTTAAGATAAGGTAGTCCCCATTCGAGTTCGTTTCCTCAATGGAGTCTTGTTTGACAGCTCTTTCTAGCCTAATTCAAGATCGAATTTCAGTCATGTCGGTCGTCGAACCTACCTGGACGTGCATTTATTTTTCACTATCTTTCAAGAAAAGCATTTACAATCCTTTGCAGATATGCGACAGTTCTTGCCCGAGAAGCTTACCACTACATTGCACAATAGACAAGCAACAATTCCCAGCCGAGGAGCTTATCACCTACCTTACACTTTACAATACACTCTACAATTGATCTTCTCATACAAAGAGCTCATTACTACATTATAGTGATCTAGACGTTTGCCATCATCACAACATTCTTGACAATTTACATTACAGTGATCTAGATGTTTGCCATCATCACGACTTTCTTTACAATTTATGTTACCTGCTATCACTCAGTGATCTAGATGTTTGCCATCATCACAACTTTCTTTACAATTTACATTACCTGTTACCACCTCTACAAGCAGTTCTCACCCGAGAAGCTTATTATTGCCACTCTTGCAAATAAGCGGTATTTCTCGCCCGAGAGGCTTATCCTATCTTCGTTATGACTTGCAGCAAATGGACATCTCCAGTGAGAAATTTGGTTTCCATTTCCCGTATCATTTTTAAGAAAGGGGAGGTTTGAGCGGAATCATATTCAGGAGAGTGTGAATCTTGAAGTATGAGGAAGTTCAGTTTACCCTTTAGTAAAAGAAGGAGCAAAATCATATTCAGGAGAGCACAGATCTTGAAGTATGAAGAAGTTCGTTTACCCTTTAGTAAAAGAAGGAGCGGAATCATATTCAGGAGAGCACATATCTTGAAGTATGAATAAGTTTGTTTACCCTTTTAGTAAAAGAAGGAGCCAAATCATATTCGGGAGAGCACCGATCTCGAATAATGAAGACGTTTATTTTATCCTTTAGACAAAGAAGAAACTGAATCATGTCCAGGAAGCACAGAATTGAGACGTGAAGAAGTTTATATTATCAATCAATCTATTATCCACAGATAAGCAGCAGTCTCTTTATTTGAGAGCTTATCCAGTTTGCCATATAAGTCCCTTCCAACGATAAGTGGCAGTTCTCTCTCGAGAAAGCTTATCAGGGCGTTTCCCGTTTAAGACCATTTATTTTGGCATGCAGCCGGTTTTACCCTGTATATTTTCTACGGATTCCTAAATTCCGTTTGATCCTGTCACGAGGGAAAGTTTACAGAAGCTCAGATGTTATTCTTTGCTCAATGCTCCATCATCTTGTTAATCAATCTTACAGTCGTGCGGATCCAGTTTTATTTTCTTACTCTAGAGTATCAGCCGGCCACGCCTGAACCTGTTGATAATTACTCTTAAATTCCCCTAGTGGAGGCCGTCTCACCGGTGCCATCTCCATTGAGGATCCCACTCTTACCATTCCTTTTCCTAAAGTGATAATTGGTCGTACTCGCACCAGTTGACTATCACTTTAGAATTCCCCAGTGTCGTGTTGTCACCCAGTGCGTCGTATTCCCAGTGTGGTTCGTTCGTAGCGTATGTCGTCGTGTCGTCTGCATCCTTGCACTTCTTATTCCATCATCTGCATCATACGCATCGTAGCATGGTCATCATTAGTCTATTCCGTTTTGTCCATAGCATTGCACATCACTGCATCTAAGGGCAAAATTTTTGGTTATCTATATTTAAATCCCTTTCACCATGATTTCTCGAGTCTACGTCACTCAAATCATCCGAGAAAGTTATTTAAATAGGGGCAACTGTAATACCTCAAATTTTGCCCTGAGATTTGGTCGAATCATTTCGCATTTCATTGCATTTCGCATCGCATTTTAACTAACCACTAACGGGCTGTGCAGTTGGTTGATTTTTGCAGAAGAATATTAGGCGGTGCGCTTTGTAGGTCATGAAGGGTAAGATGGTCATTTGTTCGCAGTGGACTGTCAATTTGTGAGTTGGAGCGGTTGTCGGGAAATTGAGCTAGTTTGGGCCTGTCGGTGAGAATCGAGGAAGTTGATTAAAGGTTTTGTTTTGGTCAGCTTAAGTCGGGGACCAGATTAGTCGGACAAATTGGAAGAATTAGGAATCATTAAAAAAAAAAGAGTTTTCGTTTCGATGCATATTTCACATTTTCAATTAACATCATTACATTTTTATTAATCATATTTCATATTTTCAATTATTTGCATTACACTTTTTTTTAATCATATTTCCCATTTTTCAATTCATTTTCCGTCTTTTGAGTTAATTTCATTACATTTTAAATAAGTTCATTTCATGTTATTTTTAATTTCTCATTAAGACCATTTTTCAACTTTATTCTCATGTTATACTTCCTTTTACTAAGTTTTATTATTATTTGCATATCATAAATTAATAAAAATGTAAGGAAAAATAACAAAGAGTTTTATTAGAATTAATTCTTTACAACAAAAAATAAAAAAATATATAAAATTACAAAATATATATATATATCGTTTTACATTTTACATAAAGAAAATTATAAAAATAGTTCCTTTCAATTAATTTTGTTTCAGTTTAAATCAATCACCTTTTATTTGTTAATTTAATCAATCATCATCTCATTTGTTCTAAAATAAAATAAAGTTTCATTTTTAAATCATTTCATTTCAAATAATATCATTTCAATTTTTTTTTAATAGTTCCATTTCAGTTTTTACCTCATTTCATTCTAAATAATTTCATTTCAATATTTTAATTTCATTTCATTTTAAATGATCTTATTTTTATTTTGAATAATTGTTATTATAATCTTGCCCACATTTGCATGTTACTTTTAATGTTATTTTCATTTTTTATTTAAATCCAAACTGCATTTTAATAAGAATGTTACACAACATATAAAATTAAAGAATTTTATTATAAATAATAAATCTTTATAAAAATAATAAAACATAAAATTACAAAATAAATTTACATTTTACGTAAAAAAAAATATAATAATAATAATACAATTCCTTAGAGTTCCTAAGTCTTCCGATCTTCTCCGACAATTCTCCGACTTTTTCGACATTTCTTCGAACCTGCAAAACGGCCAAGAGTAAACTTTAATCGGTTAGTTTCGAAACCCTCAGATTGGTATCATCATCGGGTTCGATTCTCGGCCAATGGCCAAGATTAGGCAGCTTCTGTTCTTAGAGTAGGCAACCGAGAAAGAGAAGAGAAAATTGCTTTTTGAAATAAGTTGTTTGGCCAAAAAAAGATTATACCGAAAAGTGCTAATTTAAAAAGTCGGTTTGGGAAAAGTGTTTTTCTAGAAGACAGTTTGCCCAAACGAGGACTTAACGCTAATCTCCCTGAAAAATCAATTTCAACAAAATTCCAACAAGTTCAAACAAACAAACAGTTCAGAATCAAGTCCAGAAAAATCCAAATTCGTACAGTCCAGAAACAGTTCCGAAAACCAGTTTTGAAATACAGGGCAGAAACCAATTCGAAAAATCCATCAACTGATAATTAAAACCAGTCCAGAAAAGCTATAAAAAAACCAGTTTATCCAACAAGTATACAACGGGCGGAAAAAGCCAGTCAAAGATTCACCCCAGCATCCGTAACAAAGCAACAAACAAGCTCAGTCCAAACGACCACAAAAGCGCTGAAAAAACCTGCGAATCCAGCACCAAAGTCATAATAAAAAGTGAATCCAGCCCACATCACACAAAAAAGAAGAAGTTATAAATCATATCAGAAGAAAGAACCCTAGGGGTACCAGGAACGGAGGCTCAGAACAGCCGTTGAGGGCTTCGTCATCATCGCCGAAGGGATTCAGAAGCAAAGAAGCTTCATCGTCATCCTGTTAAGAAACAGAAGAGGGGCGGCCGTGAGATCAGCACTACCACCGTGGAAACCATCCTCATCTTTTTCATCCGCGAAATCACCATCGACGGCCTCAGGATCTTCGTTCGTCATCGACCATCTTATGGTAAGGGACTTGTTGTGTTCACTGATATTTATTGATGTTTCAGGATCAGAAGACATGGATGAATACATGCAAGGAGAAACGGACGAAAAAAACGAAGAAGCTCTGAAGAGCTCTTCCATGGTGAAACGGCGGCTACGCAAGGGAGAATGGAAAACCTAAAGGAAAAACAAAATAACCCTTTTGACGTACTGTTGGTTTGGTGACTCTTTTATTAAAATTTAATGTAAAAAATCTTTTATTAAAATTTAATAAAAAAAAAACACACACTTAAAACTTTTTCCAAATTATTTTTTTTCAAAATTAAAACTCACCTTTAAAACTTAAAATTTAAAAGCACTTCTAAAATTAAAACCATTTTTATCTAAAATTAAAAACCATTTTTTTATAATTTCTAGTTAGTCAATTTTTTACTTATAGTTAGTATTTTTTTTAATTCAAAAGTTACAATTAATTGTTTTAATAAAAATTCAAAAAATAAAGTTCTCGATCTAGCCATTTCAGTTTCGTCTGACCCCATAAGTTTGCTTGTTTCGGTTTATTGTCTTCTCAATTATTCGTACTATTTTTGGGCATGGATGTAATTTATGCGAGACCATGATCGCAGTTTTTTTATTTTCGCATTTGTTTTGGGAATTTGTAATTTACACGAGTGGTCGCGATGCTTTCCTTTTCCGCTTGCTTTATTTTTCATATTCTTTTATGCCTGCCATGTAATAATTTTGTTGCTTGCATGTTTTTACCGTCATTTACCCTCCGAAGGAATTAGGATTAACAGTTTGACCGCCGAGTCAATAACCCTAGTTTCAACCATTTTAAACCCTAATAGCCTAGGTGTCCTGCTGTGGACGAAAACGCCATTTACCCTAGCTTTTAGGTCAAAGAGCCGTCGTGCTCTGTTTAGGGTTTCCCGCCGTGGAATCCCTAATTTAATTAACAAATTTAACGTAGAAATAGAAGTTTAAGACTCCACGTAAGCATGTCCTTAAGATATGTTTATTCCCCATTGAAATCTTGACCATAGTCAAGACGTTTCTAACCTCCCTTTCGAGGAGAACTATAATTACTCTGATTCCATTCCCGTTAGGATATGTAGGCACAAGATGCGATGTCTTGCCGAGTAAACTTAGGACTAACCCTTAGGTCTTTTAGGTCACTCTATCCCTTAGCTCAATATATACATCAAACAAATAATAAAATAAAAAAGCGTACAATAAACAAAATGTTCCTGTAGAGTACTACAGAAGTTTAGGGTGCTAGTACCTTCCCTAAGCTTAACCAACCTCTTACCTAGGTCTCTCCCTGCATTGTGTTTACGATGCAAACATAGGTTTTCCCTCTTTTGACCTTTTCCTTCGGATAAATCAAAGAGCGGTTGTGAATTAAGAATTGTGATTCAAACTAATTAATAGTTTGGTATCCTATTTCCACCGCAACACATATCAAATTAAAAAAATTTTAGCAATTTTTAAAATAAAATTTTAATTGTTTATATTTTTACCTGTTAAATTTGTGGCATATTGTAGAAGAATTTCCGTAGAAAATACGTTAGTTGTAGATTTTTTTTTCTGATTTCTAAATAGATGTATTTTAAATATTTTTATCAAATTTTTACAAGGCCGATACCTATTTTTATATGTTTTTACCGTTTTTTTTTAAATATGGTAATAACATATACCTAGTGTTTAATATCAATATTGAGTTTTTCTCATTTGAGAGCAAAAAGTTTAGAAAATAAAAAATGAAAGGAATATTTTTGACACTATTAGAATATATGGGAATGTCAGATACAACTTTGGGGATGTCAGGTAGATTCTTCGTTAATTAGAAAGTTGGGAATTACTTTACCCACCCCATGCGGTGAGGGTAAACCCATTGTAAACTCGATTTTTCCTTTCCCATACTCATGAGATGCATCTCGAGATGCACCCAATGCACACAAAAAAGTTGTTGCAAGTGAGCCACCCTCTTTATGCCCAAAATTAATCCGAAGATGCATATCTGGAATCACCACTATGTGTCATTGATGATGTTTTAAGTTGATTGAGCTAATTTAATCAAATCAGTGACAATCCTGGAGATGCATTTCTTGAAATATTAAGCAAAAAATTTAATAAAACACCACCCTTTTATGTTCTTCTTCTGCATGTTCAAACACCACTATCCACCTTTTATATACTCAACCTCACACTCTGTTGCCTTAGCACACACGCATCAGACACGAGTCTCAACACTGCTTAATCAGTTTAATTCCTTGACCATCCAAACAGACATATAATATGTAGCTCTCACTCTCGGACTAGTTTTTGTAACTAAGTCGGTCACAACACCACTTCATGTCCTGGATGTATATCATTATCTTGTTAGGCTAACTTCCAGACAACCATAATTAATCGGCAAATCGCCAACTTCCCACTTTCATTATAACTCAAAAATTACCATCAAAATTAAACACCTCAACATTTTCCTGCGCCGACTCGTCAAAACAATTCTTAAGCACTTAGCTTAACTCAAGACAATTCACTGCTCACGCCATCCAAGCTTGCAAGACACGCATATCCCATCTAGCATGACTTCGCCCACTATCAAAAAGAGATTAAGGGTGATCAGTTCCTCAATTTGTCAATAGACAGCCGAAAATCATGATAGGGGATAAACCATCTTTAACAAACTATAAGAGCGTTCAACCACACACCGAGCTACAACTCCACACTTGCAGCACCCTGGAGAAGTACAAGCTTCTCCCCCACTTGAATCATTCTCACTCCTGCAGACAAAGGTTCCACAACAAAACATGTACCGACAGTGTTTTCACACACATGTCGCATACCAGGGAATACACAATATTAAACAACTTGGCCGGACGGACCGACCTGCTCTGATACCACTAATGTAACACCCCAATCTAACCCGACGGATAATTAAGGGAAACAGAATCAGAGTGCAGCAAATTTTGTAAACATGACGGTCGTAAGGAAGTTGTGACGAACGTCACATCAGCAAATTCTGGGCGTTACAATTTCAACTCATAGAAACATACATTTCACAATTATATTAGACAACATGCATTTAGTAATGATACATAGCACAGAAGCCTGGATGAACATACAACATCAACTTGATTAACATTTTGATTACCAGGCATCTTATTAATTTGCAACGGAACATAAAACATTTCCAACATTTAGCATGATTAAAGAAAGACCATGAAACTTGCAACACAACTCCATTAAAATTCAGCAAATAATTATCTTGCATCAATTCAACATAAACAACAAGTTTCAACCATAAAAATCAGCACTACTAATTGATCGGCATAGTGCATCCAACCAGCATTTGGCACTTAACAACAGTCACCAATTTAATGAAAAATACTTGATAAAATTCAGCAACAAGGAAATTAAATAAAAGTAATAACATCAATCGTTCGTCCCCCAAGAGTGCTACGTATCAGAGCGACCAACAACTTTAAATGGAAAGTTACACTTATTCCGGATTACCTGCAAATTACCACCAACAGAGGTAACATACAACGTAAAGGGTGAGATATCAACAACATAACATAAGGCATGATAAAAGTCATGTCAGAATATTACCACAGCATTATAATTCCAGTAGTTCGCATAAATATTAGTAATAATAAACTACAACCACCCTTTATTCATAACGCCAACAATTATCATCATATCTCAGCAACTCATCAAAACAACTCAACAACACAACTCAACAATGTGACTCAACAATGCAACTCAACTGTGCATATACATGTGGTACCATTTTGGGAAACAACACTCCACAATAATTCGGGAGACAACTCTCCACAATAATTCGGGAGACAACTCTCCACAATCATTTTATTTTGTCATTAAAGACACAACCGTCGCCAATCCAGGCCAAATGATATGCTATGAGATGCAACTATTATGGACTATAACACAACAACAACAACTGTGCAACAACCGTGCAACAAGGCATCACGCCTACAACCAATTATCCATAACAGAAACATCACATTTCGCATACATCATGTACTCACCACTTCAATCTGTTCATATCAGAGAACTACCAACAATATCGTTTCTACGAATAAGACTCTAACACATTTTCGCAGAGAACAATTAAAAACAACCTCGTCTCTACAATTGAGAACTCAACAGCATTTTCATGTCAGAGAACAACTGACAACATCATTACTACAAATAAGAACTCAACACATTTTCATATACCTTCATACGGGTAATATAACTACAACTTACCCACATAATCCAAGGAGAATATTATAATAACATTTTCTCAACAGTGACATAACAACTTCGTATGCATCAAGTATTCATCATTTCAATCTGTTCATGTAGGGGAACAATAACAACATACTTTCGACAATTAAGAATTCAGCACATTATCGTAAGAACAACATTACAACTTTTACTTTCTAAATTACTTATAGTTCCTGAAAAGGTTCGTTAACTACGGGGCAACTAATCTTGCCTTATTAAGGGCAACCTTACAGCATCGTATAACACTGACGATATAACACATTCATTCCTACACAGAAAAACCTCGTCCCTAACATTTATCGAGTCACGGGAACTATATCTATGATTCGATTCCCTGCCTGAAGTCGATCAAGTAAGAGCCTAATAACAACCTTTTCTCAACAAATGGGAAATTAGCGCGTGTCGGCGCCGATTCTCAACATTGCTACATAAACTAATGACATAACCATTAATGCAGGCGTAGACAAACATTAAACCTTAATATTTCTCAACCTACGGAAACATTACTACGGTAATGTTACTACGGTAACGTTACGGGAACGTTAATCCTTAATATTTCTTCAACTTACGGGAACATTACTACGGTAACGTTACTACGGGAACGTTTCCACGGGAATATTACTACGGGAACATTTCCATGGGAATATCACTACGGGAACATTAATCCTTAATATTTATCGATCTACAGGAACATTAATCTTTAATATTTATCGATCTACAGGAACATTAATCCTATGATTCAATTTCCTACATGAAATCGATCATACCCACAGTTATAGAATTGAACCCCACCCTTACCTTTGGATTGAGGACAACTCTAAACTTCCGGTTCCGGTTTGCTCTCCCGGTGACTCTTCTTCAACAACCTTCAATTCTCTCCGGCGGTTAATTCTTCTGTTCTTCCTTTCTCCACAGCCACGTCCTTTTTCCTCTTTTCTCAGCCTTTTTCCTCCATTTTGGTTCTCTGAGCAGTTTATCGTTCTTTTGCTCTTTCTCCCACAACGTCTCTAATAACTCCTTAATTCCCCTTATTTCATCCACTAATAATAATAATAACAATAGTAATAATAATAATATTACTACTAGTTATTAAATTATCATCATTATTAATTATATTATATTATTATCAAACTCAATGATTTATTAAATGGTTTCCTATACTTTAAGGACACCCGCCAACGCTCTCAGACACACTCCCACATAAAGGCACACCAACAATTCATAAATAATTTAATTAAAATGAACGGGCGTTACATCATGCACACATCCATAGTTTCAATCAATCCACATAAACATACACAATTGCACACATGCATACTTTCATATCACAATCATAGCTATGCCATGTGACTCATATAAACCCATCAATTCTCATCAATCTCCATTTGAGATTATAGGTACATCGCTTGTACCCCACCAGGAACAACATCTCGGTCATTCTACCCCGGTGATCATTCCACTAGGAACGACACGTAGTCATTCTACCCCAGTGAACACCAACACTAGGAACAACATCATAGTCATTCTACCCCAGTGCGTACGACTGTATCACGTATACTCCACTAGGAACAACATCTCAGTTATTCTACCCCAGGGAGCACCCCACCAAGAACAACATCTCAGTTATTCTACCCTGGTGATTATTCCACTAGGAACGACACATAGTCATTCTACCCCAGTGTATACGACCATGTCACTCTACCTCACTAGGAACAACATCTTGTCATTCTACCCCAGTGTATACGAGTTTTACACATACACACATTTCATAAAACAATCATATACACTTAAGACCGTTCTCGCATCTTAATCTCATGCATATTCAAATAATTCATCACATAAGAATTATAACATGATTGCACACTCACACATCATATCAAAGTATTCATACTTTCAACATCATCACATTTATCAAGCAATGCACATATATTCACAATATGTTCTCCTGCATTATTCACAATATTGCATACAATCAATATGCATTCACAATTCAATACCACCACCACATTTTTCAAGCAATGCACACATATTCACAATATGTTCTCATGCATTATTCACAATATCATGCCGAACAACAACGAACCTCATCATAAATCATCATGCATTTTTAATCAATTTAAACAATACATATATTTGTCAAAAGACCATATTTATCAAGAAATACACACATATTCACAATATGTTTTCATGCATTCTTCACATACAATCGCATAGAAATCATTATGCATTCACATCATCATGTCAAACGGCAACAGAACGCTCTAATTATTTAAGCCTCACTTACTTAAAATAATTAATCTTGATTAATCGATAAAATCGGCTAAAAATAATATTTCTTTTCACCAAGTTATAGAACATATTATTAGCTTCAGTTTGATATAAAGAACAACAAAATCCGATAAACGGTAAAGAAGTTATGAATTTTCAAAGTTTCGAAAAAAATAATATTTTCTCACACTTACAGTGTTAACGGGTTAACACATTCCGTTAACCGGTTAACGGCTCCAAAACTCAGTTTTTTAGGCCATTTTTATACCGTTATCGGTTAACCCAAAGTGTTAACCGGTTAACATTTGAAAAATTTGGAAAAACAAGGTTACGGGTTTTTGCCCAAAACCTCCAAAAACCTGACTGATTTAATTATTTTCTCCCGATTAAATACCTACTCATCATTACCAATTATATAGTAACAATTTAGGATCATAAAGCGCAAATTCTATGACTTCCAATTTTCATCCAAAATCTTAACCTCCAATTGTCTAAAAATGTCAAAACTCACAAATTCAACCAAATTCAATCAAACGAAATCCAATAATCACAGCTAAACATTACCCGACTAAACTACGCAATTTATTTCGAGTTTCATCCGCGAAAACATCAGTTTCTATCGATTAAACTCATTTCTGCCCTAAAATGGAAAATGAGCAAAACTCTCCAACAATCCAAACAACTTCAACAAACACATACATAATCATACACATTGATAGAATGATAAGATTTCACACCCTTACCTTGATTAAATCAAAGCTAGAAGTTGTTCTTGAAGAATCCAAGCTTCTCCTCTATTTTCCTTCTCTTTTCTCTTCTTCCTCTTTCTTTCTCTACTCTTTTCCTTCTCTTTCCTTTCTCTCTAATTTTCTTTTATATCTTTTTCTACCATTTTTCCTTCCATCATAATTCTTCTCTCCAAATATTTACCAATTCATTTTCTCATAAAATATCCCGTCTCATCATCAATTAGAGAATATCTAGTAAACCCACATTATTCTACCAAATAGAATAAGTCAGTTAAATCCAAGAATTCATTTAAATTAAATAAATCACATAAACTAATTAATTAGCATAATTAATCAATTTATTGAAAATTGGGCTGTTACAAAATACATCGTGCAGATTCGACAAATTAGGCGGCAACGCCACTCGATACGCAACCTTTCCAACTTTGTCTGATATCTGGTACGAACCAATGAAGCGAGGGGTAAGCTTCTTAGATTTCAAACCTCTACCAACACCAGTCACAGGAGTGACTCTCAAGAATACATGATCTCCAGCTTCAAATTCTAAATCCTTTCTGCGCTTATCATGATAACTCTTCTGCCTACTCTGTGAAGCTTTCGTCTTTTCTCAAATTAACTTCACCTTCTCAGTCGTCTCCCGGACGATCTCCGGTCCAAGTACCGCACTCTCCCCCGATTCATACCAACACAACGGAGTCCTACACCTCCGACCATACAAAGCTTCGAACGGTGCCATTTCGATACTAGAGTGGTAACTGTTATTATAAGTAAACTCTATCAACGGAAGATAGGTATCCCACGAACCGCCTTCCTCGAGAACACATGCCCTCAGCAAATCTTCCAAAGATTGAATAGTTCGTTCAGTATGACCATCTGTTTGAGGGTGGTATGCTGAACTCAACCTCAACTTGGAACCCAAAGCCTCTTGTAGACTCTTCCAAAACTCAGAAGTAAACCTCGGATCTCTATCCGAGATAATACACAATGGAACACCATGCAACTTAACAACCACTCGGACGTAAATCTCTGCCAACTTCGACACCGGAAAAGTGATGTTAATAGGGATAAAGTGAGCTGACTTTGTAAGCCTATCAACAATCACCCAAATAGAATCACCTCCTCTCAAAGTGTTCGACAAACCCGTTACAAAATCCATCGAAATGTTGTCCCATTTCCATTCTGGAATCTCTAACGGTTGCATCAACCCAGCAGGTTTCTGGTGCTCGACTTTCGACATCTGACAAGTCAAACATGCATAAATAAATCGTGCCACATCACGCTTCATACCAGGCCACCAAAACAGATTCTTCAAATCACTATACATTTTCGTCGCTCTTGGATGAATGCTCAACTTACTCCTGTGATCCTCTTCCAGGATCGCTTTCTTCATATCTGCATTATCAGGAATACAAATACGACCGCGGAACCTCAACACGCCTTACGCATCCAACTGGTAATCACTATTTTCCGAATGATCCACCCCAAGCATTAAATCTACCAACTTCACATCTAATTTCTGAGCTTCTATGATGTTGTCCAGAAAGTCATTATTAATCTTTAACATGCCTAACTTTACACTCTTCGGTGTCACTTCGCAAACTAAACTCAGATCTCTGAATTGCTCAATCAATTCCAACTCTTTGGCCATCATTACCGACATATGCAAAGTCTTACGGCTTAAGGCATCAGCTACAACATTGGCCTTTCCCGGATGGTAGTTTAAACCAAAATCAAAGTCTTTTAACAGTTCTAACCACCTTTGATGTCTCATGTTCAGTTCTTTTTGGTCAAACAGGTACTTCAAACTCTTATGGTCACTGAACACCTCGAATCTTGAACCATACAAATAATGTCTCCAAATCTTCAGCACAAAAACAACAACAGCAAGTTCTAAATCGTGTGTAGGGTAATTCTTCTCATGGATTCTCAACTGTCTTGACGCATAAGCAACTACTTTGTTACCCTGCATGAGTACACCTCCCAAACCAAACTTAGAAGCATCACAGTATACAACAAACAGTTCTTTTGTGTTAGGCAAGGTCAACACAGGAGCAGACGTCAACCTCTTCTTTAACTCTATAAAACCTGATTCTCATTGAGCATCCCACACACAAGTTTTCCCTTTACCAGTCAACTTAGTTAACAGAAGGGCCAACTTAGAAAAACCTTCAATAAACCTTCTGTAATAACCAGCAAGTCCCAAAAAGCTTCTAATCTCAGTTGCCGACTTCAGAGTTTCCCATTGCAACACCGCATCGACCTTAGATGGGTCTACCGAAATTCCACTACCTGATATAACATGACCCAGAAAGCTAACCTCTTTTAACCAGAAGTCACACTTCGACAGTTTTGCATACAACTTCCTTAATCTGGTGATACCCTGACCTCAAATCAATTTTACTAAACACCCGCGCACCAACCAACTGATCCATCAAGTCATCAATTCTTGGGAGCGGATATTTGTTCTTAATTGTCACCTTGTTCAGTTGTCGGTAATCAATACACAACCTTATACTGCCATCCTTCTTCTTTACTAATAATACCAGAGCTCCCCATGACGACACACTCGGTCTAACGAACTTCTTCTCAAGTAAGTCTTCTAACTGCTTCTTTAACTCAACCAATTCAGATGCAGACATCCTGTACGGTGCCATAGACACAGGTCTGGTACCAGGTACAAGGTCAATAGAAAATTCAACTTCTCGTTCCGGAGGAACTTCAGGAATTTCATCTGGAAACACTTCAGGAAAATCACGAACAACTTCTAACTCAACAATTATCGCTTGATTCTCAACGAATAATGATGCCACCAATGCAAACACCTGAGCATCTTCTAGCAGTATTTGCCTTATCTATTTTGTAGTTACTAAACGGGCTCCCTCCTCCTCAGGAGTAGAAAACCTCACCGACTTATCAAAGCAATTAATATGAACGCAGTTATACTCTAACCAGTTCATACCTAAAATTACATCCATCCCACTTAGTGGCAAATAGACTAAGTCAACCAGGAAATCTCTATCAAACATTGACAGAGGACATTTCAAACATACCAGGGATGTAGTCACTGATCCCTTAGCTGGAGTCTCAACTAACATCTCCCCATTCATGTGAGATAACACAAGACCCAAACGTTTAACATAATCAGCAGCAATAAAATAATGACAAGCACCAGTGTCAATAATAACAAGTAAATGAGTACTATTAATGAAACAAGTACCTTCAATGAGTCTGTCATCGCTGGATGTTTGAGTCCCAGATAGAGCGAACACCTTTCCACCTGTCTTTTCTTTCTTAGGCTTCTGACACTTGTCACGCAGGTGTCCCTCTTCACCATAGTTGAAACAAACCATCCCCTTGCGTTTGCACTCAGCAATATCGTGTCCCAGCTCACCGCAACGGTAACATCTCACTGATCCAGAGTTACACACATTACTCTTATGACCAGGTTTCCCGCACTTATAGCAAACAATACTAGCAGGAGCATCTCCCCTACTAGTTTTCTTGTCATCAGTTGCTCTCTGTTTCCCTTTGCCAACTGGAGGGTCATAAGTCTTACCGCGATTCTGCTGCGACTTGCCTCTCCTCTCACTCAACAACTTGTAATGAGCATTACTATCTTCTTCATAAATTCTACAGCTTTCAACCAACGCATCAAAAACACGGATCTTCTGATACCCAAATGCCTTCTTGATTTCAGACTTCAATCCATTCTCAAACTTGATACACTTGGAGAACTCAACGGTTTCTGCGCTGTAGTGCGGATAAAACTTAGCCAACTCTTTGAATTTCGCAGCATACTCGGTAATAGATTTGTCTCCTTGCTTCAGTTCAAGAAACTCAATCTCTTTCTTACCACATATATCTTCCGGATAATACTTCTTCAGAAATTCCCTACGGAATACAGTCCAAGTGACCTCCTCACCTGCAACTTCCAATACCGGACGAGTCTCTAGCCACCAGTCATCAGCTTCAACTACTAGCATATGAGTCCCATAACGAACCTTCTATGCTGGAGTACAATCCATCACACGAAAGATTCACTCCATTTCCTTCAACCAGTCCAGTGCACCATCAGGATCGTGCCTACCCTTGAATGTAGGTGGATTCTCCCGCTGAAACGTTGCCAAACTGCAAGACCCAGCATCTCCAACAGGATTCGGCTGATTTTACATAGCATTAGCTATAGCTTGCAGAGCAACAACAATTGCAGCATCATTCCTTCCAGCCATTTCAACTTAAACTGCAACAACCAGCAGTTAAATTTCACAAACAACAGTACTCGATTGTTAGACACGACGACTGACTCGATAACTTGGTCGGATGGAACGACCTGCTATGATACCACTAATGTAACACCCCATTCTAAACCAACAGATAAACAAGGAAATGACAATCAGAGTGCACAAAAAAAATGGCTAAGTGACGATCGTGATGGAACCGTCACGACCGTGATGGTCATGACGATCGTGATGATCATGACGACCGTGATGGTCATGACGACCGAGATGGAGTGGTGACGGTCGTCACACTCATAAAAACTGGGCGTCACATTTTCAACTTAAACAGACCACACACACCTGCAACACAATCATTTAGTAACATACATAGCACATAATCGGATGAACAGACAACGATAAATTGCTTAGCATCTCAATTACAAGACAACCTGTTATTTTGTAGCGGAATTTAATACACTTCCAACATTTATAATAAACCAAAGCAAGACCAGAAAAGTCTGCAACTAAATTCCATTAAAATTCAGCAAGTAATTATCTTGCATCAATTCACAAAAACAACTAGTTCTCGACCATGAAATCAGTCCTACCGATTCATCGGTCTAGTGCGTACAACAAACATTTGGCACTATCAGAAGCAATCGATTTAAAGAAAAGTATTTAATAAAATTCAGCAACAAAGAAAACAATTAAAAGCAATAAAATTAATCGTTCATCCCCCCAAGAGTGCTACGTATCAGAGCGACCAACGACCTTAAAGGAAAAGCAACACTCTATTACGGGTTGCCTGCAAGTTACCACCAACAGAGGTAACATACAACGTAAAGGGGTGAGATATCAAAATTATAACATAAGGCATGATAAAATTCATGTCATGATCATATCACAGCATTATAATTCTCGCAGTTCTCTAAATATTATCACAACGAACTACCAGGAAATTCATCATTCATATTCGCAACAATTAGCAAGAAAATTCAGCAACTCATCATTACTTGCAAACACATAATGACGCGACACTATACGACTCAACTATGCATATGCATGTGGTACCAATTTGGAGCAAAAATCCACAACCAAATTTATCTGCCATTATAGGCCGCCAATACAGGCACAACCAACGCCAATACAGGCCAACCAGGATGATATGCTATGAGGTGCATCAATTATGGACTACAACCCAACAACAACAACCACTCAACGAGGCATTAAGCCTACAACCAAATTGTCCATAACCAGAGCATCACAATTTCATATGAATCATGCGACCACAACTTTCAATCTAATCAAGTAAGGACACAATAACAACTTCCCAATTATTTTCATACAGAACTAATGACATAAAAATACTTTTGCAAAACACCGACAGGCAACATCCCTAATATTTACCAACCGCACAGAAACTAACCCCATGATTCAATTCCCTACATGAAATTGATCATACCCATAGTTATAGAATTGAACCCCACCCTTACCTTTGAATTGAGGACAACTCTAAAATCCCGGTTCCGGTTTGCTCTCCGGTGACTCTTCTGCAACTACCTTGAATTCTCTCCGGCGGTTAATTCCTCTGTTCTCAATTTCCCCCAGCCACGTTCCTTTTTCCTTTTGCCCCTTCTCCTCAACCTTTCTCCATAATTTTGGTTCTGAGCAGTTTATCGTGTTTTTCCTCTTTTCCCCCACAACTTCTCTAATAACTCCCCTATTCCACTTATTCCATCCACTAATATTGCAAATAATAATAATAATAATAATAATAATAATAATAATAATAATAATAATAATACTGATTATTAAATTATCATCATTATTAATTATATTATATTATTATTAAACTCTATATTTTATTAAATGATTTCCTATACTTTAAGGACACCCACCAACGCTCTCAGACACACTCCTACATAAAGGCACACCAACAATTCATAAATAATTTAATTTAAAATGAACGGGCGTTACATTGCCCTTACAAATTCATTTCCTAATTTCGTGCTTCTATCGGAAATTTTAAAAATAATGATTTTTCAAAAACAGTGCAGTAGCGAAAATTCAAAATTTTGGAGCGATACCAGAAAATTCAAAAACAATGAGTTTTTATACCGAGTTTTTTAAAACTTCTGGTAGTTTCTACCAGAAATTTTAAAATTTTCGGTATTTACATTGGAATTTATATCATACATTTTGAAATTTTCGGTGTTTACATTGAAATGTATACCAGAAAATTTAAAATTTCTTGTACAAATCCCATTATTTATACTAGAAATTTCAAAATTTTCGGTAGTTATAAATACTTGGTTTTTTATCAGAAATTTTGAAATTTCCGGTATATTCCATGGTTTTGTACCAGAAATTTTAAATTTTCCGATATGTGCAAATTTCCGATAGTTGCCAATATATATATATATATATATATATATATATATATATATATATATATATATATATATATATATATATATATATATATATATATATATATATATATATATATATATATATATATATATATATATATATATATATATATATATATATATATATATATATATATATATATATATATATATATATATATATATATATATATATATTGGATACAAAGGTAGAGACGACACTATTACAGGGAAAGCTATTGATCGAGCGACATACTAGAGTAGGGCTGCCAGGGGTGCTGATATTGAGTCTTTTTAGATACTGGTAGGACGAGTGGCCCCAACCAGTTCACACCGAAAGCGGTTGGCTGAGCAGGGTCAGTTCCAGGTACCGCATTGCACTAGACGCCGACCAATATAATCAATAGAGGATCCTAGAGATGAGGTGGTGCTAGATGTTGTTGTTGTTGATTCGGTGAATAACCCAATGGTTGAGGGGTTGAAGATCCGGTCGTTGAGAAGGTTGGTTTAGAGGTTGCTAAGGAGGTTGGTTTGGATAAGGTTGTTATGGTGGTCCAGCCAAATGTTGTTGTTGTTGTTGATTCGCTCCGATCAGTTATTGTTGATACAAAGGTTACGACTTCTTTGACTGAGCCCTATGTGTACACTGATAGAGGACTCGCTAGAGGACCCATCGATCGCCCGATGATCACAAAGTATGTTGACCATGTGGCATTACGACTATGGCAGGGCGAAATATATGTCTTTTATGTTTAACTTTAATTATTGTTTATGTATGTTTGTCACAAGAGGTATCAACTAAGTTATTTATATGTTTTTGTCACAGGGGTGAACCATACTATATGTGGCATCGCACAGTTCAAAAATGAAGGACTTCCCAAAGAGTCTAATGCCTGACTAGGTTAATCGGGTTATACGAAAGTTCTGGTTGCTTGATTTCTTGCCCACTTTTCCTTCACCATGCTCGACGTTCCACTACTTAATGCGTTTGTTGAGAGGTGGCATAAGAAGACATCTTTATTTCATCTTCTGTTTGGGGAGATGACTATCACTCTGCATGATGTCTCCATATTGTTTCATCTTCCAATCAGCGGCAGATTTTATACATCTCCCATTCTTAGCATGTCCCTTACATGTCAAACAGTTGCACAAGATTTGGGATTATCTGAGGCGGAGGTGCAAAAGGAGTTTGGCAAGAACAGGGGTGTGCACCTTCGTATGTCTTGGCTTCAGAAGACATATAATCATCTTGTAGCTGCTTGGAGGAATGAGGCTACCGCTAGGGCGTACATGCTACATATAGTAGCATGTACTCTCTTTGCAGATAAGTCTGGTGTCTATATGAATGCTTGATACACGTGCCTCTTTAATAGCCTTGAGGACACCAATTGAGCTTGGAGTGTGATCTGTTTAACCTTTAGTATACAACCCTAAGAGTGGCGACGGTCTTTGAGACCAAACAACTTGTTGGCTATTTAAGTCTATTACAAGTATACTTGAAATTATTATTTGTTGTTAAATTATTATTTATTTTTTATGAATAACATGTCTTTTCTATTATTTGTTGTGCATCTATTTTGATATCAATGTTGAATATACAAGCATTTCCCCACCATCTGTGACAGGACGTACAACATTCTCCAACATGGGCCCCATACGGGCGAAGAGGTGGAAGTCCAGACAGTCACATTCTAGCGGTGTTGTTGAGTACAGGAGGAGGCTCGATGCACTGTCTGTATATGATGTCATCTGGACACCATACATTAGTGATATAGTCTACCGTGAATTCGAGAAGTCATTATTATATTTAGGTTATATGCGATGGGAGACCATGGTTGCTAGGCACTTGCTTGAGATCTGTCTGCGACAATATGATTATGTTCAGAATATCCACGACCAGTTCCAGATATACCATCTTCAAGTATTACTTTGTGGTTTCAGAGTAACTTCATCAGCTCTTGTCGTGCCATTAGAAACCGAGCAGTCACTGTTCAGCACCCCTCGCAGTGTGAGGATGGTTACTTAGGGTGGTACCTCACTGCATCACACTCTCGCATCACCCCACCTACAACTGATGTTGGACCTTCTGATGCCGGGGTACCTGTTGATGACATGCCACTGCTGCCTCCTTCAGCAGATGATGCCGATGACCAGCATTGCCTCCAAATGATTGTAGTTATTATAGATAACCTCATGGTTTGATAAACCCAAATGGCAAAGTTTATACCGGATTATCTCGGGTTGCACACATAGCCCGTGAGAGCTTATTTAAATATCTTTTGTATTATTTATTATTTATATATTATTCAGACATCTTCATTATAACTCTTATTTGCTAATATTATTGATCTTTCTTAAATTGTAACATGAAGATTAACTAACATTTGACAATGTATTACATAACTTAAACAAAAAAAAATTTAACACTACAATATGATTAATAAATAAGAAAAACATAAACAATACCAAACGCTTCTGAACATTCCAGCATCTCCATTATGTCATCAACAAATTTTGAAAGCTTAACATCTAACTCGACCGACCCCTTTGTTATCCTACAAAGAAGTGAAGTCCACATTTTCTTCACATCTTCGCCAATTTTCAACTCAATAAGGTTGTATTTCACCCTCCCGTTAGTATCAATCCAATCTTCACAGAACTTGATCTTACTCACCTTTATGTGTTCGGCATCAGGCATTCATTCATTCAACTTGGAGGTCAGGCCGCCAAATGATGTGGTGCCATCTGGAAGCCGAAATTTTACAGGAGGGGAAGCTCCGTTGAAGTACACTTTTGCCTTAATCAAAAATTGAGGAATAAACATTTTTTGAGACGTGTTTATCAAACAACATGTGACCCCTTATTTATACAACTTTGCATTTACTCTAAACCACACAAATTGTCGGTGCAATCACAACCATCCAAAACCGTCGACAAATTCCTGAACATCTAAAAAATCAAATAAATAACACTACTAAAAATTTCGCTTAGATTGAAATTTTCGATATCATCGTGTAAATTTCAAATTTCCGGAACTGATTCAAACTTAGTATACTAGAAATTTCAAATACACTACTGGAAATTTCATTCAGTACCGAAAATTTCGTTATAACTACCAAAAATTTTGAACGGAATTTTGGTCCTTTTTTCACCCAAGAGTAGTTTTGAGAATATGAAATATTGGGGATGCCAAGTATAAAATGGGGGGTGACAGGTTAAATTATCTAAAGTAATGCCTAGAAAGTTTCTATAAAAGAGAATTTCTTAATCCACCCCTTGATACTCTTAGGCAACTAGCGCATTTCCTTTTATGCCCCCTACTTCCGGATATACGTATTCGGACACATCTTTTTTTTTTTTGTGCCAAAATTTAGTTTTTTCTGAAGCTACATCTACGAAATAATTTTAAACTGGTAAACACTGGGAAAGACTTCAAAATAATTCAGTTCAGGGAAACTTTCGCAGATGCACCTCTGAAACGTCTAAGCGCCATATTATTCCGTAGATACAACTCCAAAAATTTCTGCTATACTTGAAACCTGCATGATCACTCCCCCCTTATCGTGTTTTCTTCTTCCACACTCACATTCACCAACCTAAAAAACCCTACATTCTCAATATCATTTTTCACTCCAAAACTCTAACTTTTTCGTGCAACAAATTAAAGGGAGCAAGAGAAGATCGAATTTCAGGTAAAGAATACACTTGCCCACTACATTGCTCACATTAATCATCAAATTTTTGGAAAAAAAGTAACGTTGCTTCTAGAACTGTATCTCCAGATCGTGTTGAAGATGAACACTTCCAGATGTACATCTCCGGAAGTGTTTGTGACCTGTTTTTTTACATCAGATTTGTAATTTTTGTTTACTTTTCTTATTGTTTACAAATAGATATGGTGCACCCCGATAATATCTCAAAAGAATTAGTTTTTACAAACAATGTTTCTCCGAATGTTCAAGGGGTTGTCGTAAACTCAGTAGATGTCGGTGTTGACTTTAATAATAAGCAAGAGTTTGATGATCTTGATAGCATGCTCACATGGATTCGTAAGACTATAAGAGTTGAAGACGCATAAAGAATCGTACACGCGGTTGTATGGAAAGAAAGGAAAATTCGATGAGGTTTACGAATCTATTGTTCCTTGCTTCAGTGGTCCGACACCGGTGTCGAAATGGATGACCTTCGTTGATATGGGTCATCTTATTGCATGTGCATATGATAAGGTGTGCATTGACTTGACATGATACGAGTTTTCAGAAATCTTTTTTCCACTCCGCATCGCACCACCTCAAAATCTAAATGATCGCATCATGTGTATTGGATGATTTGAAAAATCAAGACATTTTGTACAAGTTTACTTGAAACCGGGATGTCCCATACTACTTACATCACCATAATGAGTGACCCATTCAACCGCAAATGCCGAGACGTGGCCGAATCGTTTTGTTGAAAGGATGCACGAATTCGAAAGATTGAACAACATTGAAAAAGAATCGAATGCGGAAAAGTCCAAAGGGGTACCACCAATGTATTTAGTCGGCGACACTTGTTTTGATTCGTTTTGAATTCAGAAAGTTTCAGAGATACACCTCCAGAACTAATAATTATGGGGTCGTTCAGTGGATATAGCTCCAAAAAAAAGTTTGACAGAAAATGACTGGTCCATATTCACCTAGGTTTTCTATAAATTTGGGGTTTTATTTGTTATCTTTCACACAAATACAAAATTGTCTCAATTGTGTGAAATCAAGATCCGTTGGTATGTCGCAAGTGTATCATTTTTCGACGGCAAAACACCCAGGATGACGTTCAAGCTCATGGATCTCACCCCTTGCTGATATCATAAACGAGATCCAATATCGTCTACCTTACAATGACAAACGAAAGATTGTGAAGCTTGAGTATTGTTCACCTTCAGTTAACAACGAAGGGAACGTTGTTTACAACAAGTTTGAGCTCAAAAATCAAGACGATGTTAGGGCGATTTGGCGAACGTATTTCGATTTCGAAGAGAAAATTCCGCTCGAGTTAGAGGCGACGGTCTGAAGAACGGTTGATGAAATCTTAGAGATGTGCAAGCGTCCACCGAGCTATTGAAATCTAGTATTTAAATTTCTGTCGAAATCATCAATGTAACGCCGATTTTATTTTATGAATGTTGATTTTATCGTTGCAATGTTTATTTTCTAGTATTCTGTTTCTGGTTTTCTTTTATAAATACGCATAGAGAAATATTCCGTAAATACATCTATAAAATTAATTTAAAAAAACTGAAAAAAAATACGTCCGGAGATACATCTCCAAAATCAAGACGTATTTTAGGCAGAATGCGTGGTACCTAAGAAGGTCGAGGGTTGGGATAAGAAAATTTCTCTATAAAATCTATATAGGTCCGGTCCAAATCAAAGGCCCAACTCGATGTTAACGTTAGTCTCAAACGCACAGCAGCAGCTTAAGAAAGCGAAAGATTTCTAAAAAAAAAAAAGAGAAAAAAAAAAGAAAAACAATCAAAGAAACCTGAAGCGAACAAGTGAAGCAACAGAGAGTGGACACCGCCTTTGGGAATGGCCGGTAAAAGTGGAACTCCGGCGACTTACTCACCGTCTCCAACAACCGGCAAAACGAAATCAACACTTTTCAAAGAAGATTGGATCCGACCCGATGGCCGCGGTTTCCACCAGTGTAGACCCGCATGTAAGCCTCGTCAATTTTTCAAACTCATTAGTATCTTTGTTTCTATCATTTCAGTGAAAATTGGTACATTCATAATTCTATTGTTTATTTTGTTATCACTCTTTGGTATAGTGTTTTTTATGTATGATAAAAGTTTAGGTTTATGATTTTTGTAACATGCAGTTTTCAGGACTGGTGCTGTGAATGCTGCATCAGGATCTGCATATGCTGAGTTTGGAAACACCAAAGTCATTGTTTCTGTGTGAGTGTTTTCTTTTATCTATCTTTCAACAAATGTGTCATTTCATACTTCAATCAACGTGATGAGTTGCGTTTCTTCAGTTTTTGTTCGTTATGCTCTGAGTGTTTTTAAAAAAAATGTAGATTTGGGCCAAGAGAGAGCAAGAAAGCAATGTTGTATAGTGATTCGGGCCGTCTGAATTGCAATGTCAGCTATACGACATTTTCAACTCCAGTTCGTGGACAGGTATATAAAATGTTTTAATTTTTGGTTTCTTCGACTCTTTCCCAAATCATGATGATGTTGAGTTGCATTTAATATCTTATATCTCTCAAGTTAGGGTTCAGACCACAAAGAATACAGTTCCATGCTTCATAAAGCCTTGGAGGGTGCTATAATATTGGAAAGTTTCCCCAAAACCACTGTGGATGTTTTTGCATTGGTGCTGGAATCTAGTGGCAGTAAGCTTACAATTTTATATTGATTTTTTATTTAACTCATAGTCATGTTTTTTATGGCTAGGTTAGAAATTATAGAGATCATAAAATGTGATGAATATCAATTACCAGAACACAGTAGAGATGGTAGTTTAAGTTTTGTTTTTATTGTAGTTTACCTTGTTGTTATCTATTGTTTGTTATGCTTCAACAGTTTTTGTTCCCTTGCCTTAATGTGATATATTTCACTTCAACCCTTTTTAATCTAGTTAATTAATCACGGGGCGAGATTCTGTTTGCAACCTAAGCTACATGTTCTGCTCAGGAACCAAAAATGATTGATGAAACGTTGAGGTAAAGTCTTGGAGAGATGTGTTGAAGTCCAGTACGGCTGCGCTGGGGTGGACCTGTAAAGTTAGCACTCCAACGCTCAAAGTCAGTGAGAGAATGAAAAACGATGTGAGAATAGGGATGTATTTATAGGGCGGAATTGCCTATCTTTGGTGAGAGAGAAAAGCCACCTGTTCCGCGTGCTACTTCACTTGGTGTTTGCTCTTGGGCCTCTCGCCATGGGCGTTATGAACGACCCAGAACACTACATATGCATGTAGTCACCTAGAATGAAGGGGTTTGAATCTAACTGGTAGCATTAGTTAAGGTTGTTCCTAGACTTGTTGTGGGTATAGCTCGTGGGAGACAAGAAAAAGTAGTTTCTTTTGGTTGAAGTATTACTATTACCATTATAGCCACTTGAAAGATATCAACCAGGACTTTTGTTTTGTGAGAATTAATTATATATGCATACCGTCAACTACTGCAGCAATTAGTGTATTTCAAGTTGTTAGGAAAGTCTATTTTAGGAAGAGGTATAAAAACTGACTTTTTAAAATACAATATTATCAAATATCCTCCATGGCGGTGCTATGGTGGATATACATGGCGGTTTTTGAGCTCGCCATAATTGTATATATTGACCGGTATTGCGGGTTTTCTGCCATAATCCGCTATATCGGCGCTGCTTATGGTGGGATTTTGTCTCCGCCATGGACCACCATCTGGCTCCGACAACTCTAATTAAGTCCCTTGTATAGAATATGTGACAATTATAGCTGTTTTTTGTAAAATTAGGGATTTCATACATTAAGCCTCTTATAGGGAGCGAGGTAGTTATAGTTTGCTTTTAGTTAGTCCTTTCTGCCTTTCTGTGGAAGGACATCAATAAGTAGACTTCCAGCTTTTGTGTAAGGTAGCTTGTGAACTTCCTAAATTGTTTGACTGAATTTCTAGTGAGAGGAGTAGCATCCTCTGTGAACTCATTTTCTTTCATATCTCTGAAATTTATGGGTGTACTGCTATGCCGCTATTACATATCTCTGAAATTTATGGGCGTACTGCTATACTGCTGTTCCAAGAATCTTAACACAAGTTCTTTGCAAGATACTGCATAAATATATAATTCATGATAATAGCTGTTGTACACATAAGATTTATATATATAATTTTGTAGATTTTTAGACACCTCTACCATTTACATTTAGGGATATGATCTTGTGTGGTAGTCCAGTTTTAGTGAACTTGTCTGAGATGCATCCTGCATAAATATTTCTTTTGGATTTTAACACATTTTAAAACACTAAGAAGCAACAGTTAATGATCCTATTTAATATTATTGAAGGTCAGAGCTGCAATTTAGTCGAAATCATTAAGCAAAATCTGTTCTATTTGATTTTCTATGAAGTTTCTAGCAGTAATAATATTTTTAATCTGGTCAGTGTACTGCTATGCCGCTATTACATATCACAAGATTTGGAGCAACACCCGATGAAAGCCGATAGGCTATTGTGCTTTTGCTACCCCTGCATAAACCATGACCTTTTACATACCAGTGATCGTGGTTATGGCTTACGTAGCGGTAGTTATTGTTTTTATGCTTTTTTCCCTAAACACAGCAGCAATCAAGCTTAATTCTATTGAGATCCACTAGTTTCATACACAACAAGCATCAGTAATTAATAATAACTGTTGTAAATAAGTTATTTTTTACTACTATTAGTAGTAATTTATATTCGGACTTTTAGTCCATTAGTTAGGCTCATTAGATTAGAATAATCTTATATTTAGTGCTTGTAATTTTAACATACTTGAAATATATTATTCAGTTTCAAACAATAACGTTAAAAATATCATGTGAGCTCTTCAGTGTTGTTTAAAAACCGGTAGAGTGTTGCTATACCACTATTTTGGAACTTAGGTAAAGACACAACTCATAGTGGTATAGCAACACTCTACCGGTTTTTATTTGCCCGCGACATGGTTTATTTTATGTACATTTATTGATATTTCAACCGCGTCGCGGCTTCCACTCTTTACCCACTACGCTATCCACTATTTCTCATATTGGATTTTGGCAATCAACTATTAACAACACTATCTGAGCTGCATATGACATAATTTAAAAAATAAATAAAGTAATGCTGAGTTGGTGACAAGATGGAGTCTTATATAACCACTAAACCCCACAACTTAGGTAAACTCCTCATCTATTCCCATTTCCCCTTCACTTACCATCCCTAATTTGATTTTTCTATTATCATTTCATCACCGTTTTTTCTATTGTTTTCTTTCATCTGCCCGTCTGTTTTTTCCCAAAAATTTTCCTTTTATTATATCTCCCATGTTTAGTTTGATTTCTGTTTATGTGGGTTTTATTTGTGTGTTTTTATAAATAATTATTTATTTCAACTGCTTTACGACTTCAGCTCTTTTCCTGCTAAGCTATCCACTATTTCTTATATCGGATTTTCCGCGATCCGCTATTAATAACACTGAAACTTGTTGCAGGTGATCTTCCAGTTGTCATATCAGTTGCTAGTCTTGCCTTGGCAGATGCTGGAATACTTATGTATGACCTTGTGGCCTCAGTTTCCGTGGTATGGATTTTACTTGGATTTGAATTCTGTGCAGTATATGCTTGTTTTGTAGGGTGTTTGAGCTGCTTCCCATTTTAAAATTTTTTCATGAAATTTCTGATTACTATAATATTATTTTCTAATTTATGCTTTGAATTTACTATAACCATGCCATGAACTTGTTATGACCATGCCATGAACTATTCTTTTGTGGCATGCTTACTTTGCTGCTGAGTCTAATTTAGTTAATTTTTATCATATAAAATGAATATATTTTTTCCAGTCATGTATAGGTAAGAGCCTTGTCATTGATCCTATTTCGGAGGAGGAAAACTGTCAAGACGGAAGCTTATTGATTACGTGCATGCCTTCTCGCTATGAAATCACCCAACTGACAGTTACTGGGGAATGGTCCACCCCAAAGATTAATGAGGTCTGCCTGCTCAAAATCTTTTTAGTATTTTTGATTTTTGATAATGCCTATTTTGAAGTTATGAATTTAATCAGGAATCAGACAGTCTCACTTTACTGAGTGAAAAAATAATAATTAGTGGATCATACAAGGTTCTGTGCTGGTTGCATTGCTATTTTACTCAGAAATTTCTTTTAAGTCCTATTAGACCGCAATATATCAACGTCAATCGAGTTAATACGACAAATAGAGATGGAGGAAGCTGTTGTTAACATCTGGTTTCCTTCTTGCAGGGGATGCAGCTGTGCTTGGATGCTTGTGCAAAGCTTGCAAAGATTATGAGGTCATGTTTGAAAGAATCCGCATCTGATGCACAGGATGAAAGCTCTTAATAACACAGATCACAAGATGTGCTTTTAAATTGCTTTGTTTTTTTTTTTCTTTCTTTTTTCTCTTCTACCTCAAAATTGGGAGAGAATATTTTGTTGGAAGGTAGGTAGGGAAATATGCCTTTTATGTCCTGCAAATTTTGGCTTATGAGATTATCAAAGATAATGTAAAAATTAGTTATTCCTCATCTATTGAGTTTTCAAATGCATGCCACTCTGCACATGACATTAGGCTATACACATAAAACATGGATTTTACATTTGCTTCGTTAATATGCTCTGCATAACCGTAGGAATTTGTTACAAATCTGAATGGCTAAATTGGTTTCTACAATTTCTTAATGACGTGTTTTAGATTTGTGTTGGATGAGATTGATTTTAGCCCTTTTAGTTCATTTAGTACCTAATAAATTCATCGAGACAATGAGTGATCCACCAAATTCTTTAACGAAAGGAAATGTAGATAAGCACTTTAGTCCTAATTTATAAGAACAAGAGGTATATAAAATTGTGCAATGGATTAATTTACTAGTCATCTATTAAATTATGAAAAAGAGTGATTAAAAGGAGACAAAAAAAGAGACTTAAGTTATTAAGAATGAACTATTGAAGGACCGGGAGTAGTTAAGACTTCTATTTTGAAAATTTCTAGATATATTAAATAGGAGTTACTGTGCTAGGTTTTTTATGAGCGTGTTGGATCCAAAACCATCATTTACCAAGCCGTTGATGGTGGATCTGCTATAGGATGTTATTTATGCAGGAGATATTATTAAGGAACAAGTGAAGATGGCCAAGAATGGAGAAACTGCAAGGACCAATCTTACAGGTACTCCAACATCTAGAGTGTATGGTGCTAAATTCCTGAACGATTTGGTGGCTGAAATGCAAGGGAATAAGAAAAGTGGAGAGGGATCTTATAGGAATGCAGTCATAGGCTGCAATCCTGTATTCAACCAAGAAAATGAAGGATGAAGCAGAGCCTTGTCTCAACGGAATGAGGATTGAGGAATTGACTTATTAGGGTATGAGTGTCCAGAGTTTGTCCTGTCCAAGAATGAAGAAAGAAGAATACACAAACCTTGGAGGAGAGACGTCATAGTAAAGTTACATGGCAGAAGGATATGATATAAACCCTTAGAGACTCGGCTTAAGCAGATGTGGGTGAGGAAAGGAATCGTCAATATCATTGATTTGAGTAATGACTACTTTCTAGTAACATTTACTCATGAAGAAGACAAAAGTGCATCACTTTGTGAATGAACCATGGTTTATTTATGACCACTCTCTTACAGTGAAGGATTGGAGTCCCGACTTCCATCCCGAAAGCGATACCAATGATAGTGTGGCTGTGTGGATCAGAATTGCAGATCTACCAATAGAATATTATGATCCATGTGCTATAAAGGTGGACAAAAATACTATGCAGCATGAAAGAGTAAATATGCTAGAATTTGCATGAAGGTCAATCTTTCCAAACCCCTTTTAGCTATGTTCTCAATAAAAGGGAGAAAATATAAGATAAAGTATGAAGGTTTGCATCTGCAATGTCTCACATGTGGGAAGTTTGGGCATTATTAAGAAGGATGTCAAGCTGATGTTGTTAAAAAGAATGCGGTAGGAGATAAAGGAGTCTTGAAAGATGTTAGCATGAAAAATGAGAATCTAGTTGCACAAAGGAAGGTATAGCCACTACAGATGGAGAAGAGGATCCTTGGCATGTTGTGCGAAACAACGACTTGGAAGGAAATCTGCAGAGGCCAGGAAAGGAAGCCAAAATCATGCTTTTAAGGGTAATAATGGGTCTTGTTTTATTGCCTTAAATGAGGAAGTTTTGGAAATATATATGACGGGTAAAGGAAATGATAATGTTTCCAAATCTGGAGCTGTGGTTAATACGGATAATAAGGAGGAGGGGATTGAAGAAGAAATTGTGAGGGAAACTCCATTAGAGAATGGAATTGGTGATGTGTAAACCGTTTCTGATTGATAAGATGATAATGAATAATAAAATTATTGTTTGGAACTGCATAGGTTCTGCGAGTAAAGCATTTTATAGATATAGCAAATTCTATATACACATGTATAAACCTTCCATTTTTGTCATTATGAAAACTCGGTGTGATCCAAGTAAGTTACTTTGCACATGTATAAACCTTCCATTTTTGTCATTATGAAAACTCGGTGTGATCCAAGTAAGTTACTTAAACCTGTGCATAAGTTGGGTTTTGATGAGGTAATATCTTCTAGAAATAATGGATATTCTGGAGGTATTCTAGTTGCGTGGTGCAAGGATATGTGGAATATTACTCTCATGGCCAATGGGGAGTAATTCAATCATCTCAGTATTAACCGTGTAACTAGTGAAGAGTGGTTGTTCACTTGTGTGCATGCTAGCCCTAACAGGGATATGAGACACAACTTGTAGAATAAAATGAAGAATCTGGCTCGTAACTTGATCAATCCTTGGATGATGGCTAGGGATTTCAATGAAATTGCCTATGCGCACGAGAAGAAAGGTGGAGTGCAAGTTTCTCAGAGAAAGTGCATGGCTTTCCGTAATAATATAGATGACGACCAATATTTTATGGAGGCCAACACATTTATGAGAGGTTGGATATAACTTTGTGTAATGAGGAGTGGAATATGATGTTTTCAAAGGCTCATTCTAAGGTTCTCATTAGAGTTAAGTTTTTAGACCATCACCCAATCATGGTATCTCTTTCGAGCAGTATGTGTTCCAAAGTTGCTAAGAACTTTAGGTCTGAGAGTGCTTGGCTGATGGATAATAGTTATATGGAAAGGATAAAGGGTTTGTGGAAGGATAATGAATGATTAAGATAAAACCTTAATAAGATCAAAGAAGACTCTAAAGATTGGAAGTGTAGTTTTCTTAACCAAGTTCGTATAAGGAAGAAAGCATAGTTTTAAAAACCGGACCACACCGGCCAGTCGAACCGGTTGAATTGGGAGCCGAAGTGGTAACCAGTCTGGTTCAATTATTGGATCAGTCGTGTAATTGAACCGATGAGAACCAGTGTAAACTGGTAAAAACTAGAAAACTGACAGTTTTAGAAAATCGACGGTTTAAGTGCTTTTTTTAAATAAAAAATTTAAAACGACAAAGCTTTTCATTATTTAAAAAAAAAGCTCATATTCTTTCCTTTAAAAGTTGGTGTGAGTGATGTTAAATATAATGAATAAAGGTTATTACAATATTATCGCATTGGTATGTTGCGGAATTTGAACATACTTTATTTTCTCTCTTATGTGATTGATATAATTGGTTTCTATTAGTTAGACTGGGGTGTTGCATAAAGTAAATGGTAATTAGGGGTGGCAAAACGGGTTAGGCCCGTCGGACCCGTCCGTTTAACCCCCCATATTTGACGGGTCGGGGTAAGGTTTTCGGCTCGTTGTCTTAAGTTGGTCCGCCCCGCCTAACCCACTTTTAAAATGGGCCAAGGGCGGTGATCGCGACTTTCTATGTCTAATACAACCTAACTGCAAGTGCACAGTCTATCGCGTAGTAATAATAGATATCGATCCCACAGGGACTCGTAATCAAACTAGTGTTCTCGGGAGTTACTATGTTTAACTAGGTAGATAATGTTTGAGGGAATAAGATTGTCACTAAAGGGAACTAAGAATGTTAATTAAAGTATAATTAATTGAATCGATATGCAGTAATCATGTTCCTCGGGGATTTGACAAGTTACCGGTATACGAAATATTTTTCAGAGTTTATTTAAGCAGAAAATGGTGATCTGAAGACTCTCGCTTCACGATGGTTATTGACGCTAATCATACTTCTAAGGGACAAACGTACGCTTTCGTGTCCCATTCGGGGTTAAAATTATTTTTTTGGAGATCTCTAAGTTCTAATTCATTTTAAAGTGCTTTCGCTGTTATTAAAATGAATGACTAGTGTTTACTATCTGGTCTTGCCGCAGCTTTCGCTTGTTGGTTCGTACCTTCATTAATTTCCCACTTTCGTGGCAAAACTACTTTTAAATAAGTTCTCGCTTTCGCGACGAAGTTTATTTAGTAAATTAATTTTAAACACTCAGACTATAAACGACTTTTGAAAAAAAGACAATTTTCAACCGGTTATTATCAAATCCCTTCCGAATTATTATTACATATCGATTACTTTGATTTAGCTAGACATGGATTCGGGAAAGGTAAAACATAAATAAAAACAATAAATAATAGCATGCATCATAATAAAAACTGGAATTACGATTAAAATGAGAAACCTGTAAATATTCCAATTGACTTTTGGGCAGATCCTCCACAAATGTTGGCAGGATTTTGGTCTTTGTGCCAATTGATCGTACAACGGAAATAAGAATTACAGAAGGAATGGAAGGAATGCAGAAAAAGAAAAGAGAAAAAAATAAGAATATTAAAAACTGGAAAGGTTGCTCTGAAGATAAATTGGTAGCACTTCGTTGTCTGAATGCGGCTCCCCTTCTCTGCTCCCCTTCTTCCCCTTTTATAGAAATGGAATTCTAACGGTTATAACTTGAAGAAGGTGGACTTTGAGGCAGAATTATCAGGGAGTAGTGGTCCACTATTTGGGACTTGGAACTGCTTCTTTCACGTGCATTTGAAGTGGGGCGTTTTTGCCTGCATGACGGTCGTCACCCGTGTGACGGTGGTCATGGAGCTGTGACGGTCGTCACAGCAGCAAAATCAGCATTCTGCGCTTTTCATGATGTTTTCATCCGATTTTCGTCCATATTTCATCTGAGATTGCTTCTTTTCTTCATATTGCCTTGTTTAGACATGATCATCAAATACCTGCAAAACATCAGACAAATAACACGGAAATAACCCGAAATCGGATCGAAAACAGTTAAACTTTAGTTGAATTATGCATCAAAATATATATACGATTTCGTGTTATCAAACTCCCCTAAGCTTGAATCTTTGCTTTTCCTCAAGTAAAACAGGAAAAAGTCGGCAAGCACGAGGCAGCTTCTTCGTTCGCAAAGTTGGGAAAAACCGGGATTCTTAGTAAGAACAAAACGAGTGCCATGGCGACACTGGACTACAAGTCTTCGGAGGTCTCCTTCTTATGCAAATCGGTCCCAGTCATGCTACTGTAGCTTGGTGTCAAGGTCCTCGCGGCAAGTTTACCCTGTTTGTTCTAGCGCAATCACATTAAGCCCGTTGTCCATACACTTTCATGGCAAGTCGACCTGTTAGTGAATATGACCTTGTTGCACCCCAAAATTTGACCAACATTTATTTACCCATCAAGAGTTGTATGAGGCTATGAAGCTAGCCAAGAAGTTTGTTCAAGTGTTCAAAGGTTGATACCTTTGTCAGAGAACTCAAGAGATCCTCAGGAGGAATTGGTTGAAACCAAGGTTGTGTGCCTCATGACTTGAGAGTTGTGGGTGCTCTTCAGATGATTCTGAGACTAGGAGGATGGACTTGAAGCTTTGAGAAAGCTTATGAGATGTCTTGAAAGCCATCATGAAGCCTAGATAGGTCATTGTGCAAGAATTCAGAAGATTCAGCCATGAGTGGTGGAATTAGGGTTTGACTGGGTCAACCCTAGGTCAACTGATGATTTGGAGAGGGTTGAGACCTAATCCAAGGGCCATGTGATCATGGAATGATGAATTGAGATGCTGTAAGGATGATTCCTAGACCAACTCATCATGATTGAGGAGTTTGAGAAGTTTTAAGCTAGGGTTTCTAAGGATTGACAGTGTAAAATCCCCTAGTTTGATCCCTATCTTCAAGGCAGTTTAGCTCAAGATGTGATTGTCATCTCATCTTCCCCACAACATGAATGTTGTAGAGATTGTTCTTAGCTTTAATTTGAGTACTAGAAGTCCTTGATAGGATTTGTAGAGCTCAAGTTATGACTTTGACAAATTACAGGTCATCAGAGGTATGTGAATCTGGGTCCTTGAAAGTCACCCAAATTGCAGACAACCTTTGCCCTAGTAGGATGATTCCTATGGATTCTTGGTCAACATGAATGTTTAATATCATCTTCTTAGCTTTCTAGATAGTACTAGAAGTCCTTGATAGGATTTGTAGAACTCAACTTCTGGCTTTGACAAGCCAAGGGCATTTTGGTCATTTGAAGGTTACAGGTCATTTCAAGCATAAGGCCATATCTCCTACTTCCAAGCTTCAAATGGAAAAATCTTCAACATCAAACTTTCTTAGAATGATGTTTTAAGGCTAATAGGGAGGTCATGAGATGTTGAAAAGGCTCATATCAAAAAGTGATAAAAATGGCCTAAAAATGAGGCATAAGTTAATTAAGGTGAAGTTGAAAAATGGAAATCCCAAGCTATAAGTCCAAACCATGTCATATAATAGGTCATTTTGACTCCAAATGATATTCTAAGAACAATGATTCATCCACAATTTTGATTTGAGGCTTGCATCATAGGGCTGCCTTGGAATTGGATTACTTGCATCTTAAGGTACCAAACCAAAACTCAAAAGAACTCAACAAGCAAGGTAGTTAAGCATTGTATCTCATCTTAAATCTCATGTGGGGATAAATTCAAGTCAGAATTGAAGTGTACAAGATGCTTGACATGAGATAGCATGTAAGGAGAATGAGAAATCAAAATACCATGACATGAAAAGTTCAAATTCTCATTGGATTGTTCTAGGGGGTTCTAGATGGTTCTAAACCACTCTATAAGATGAATGTAACTTGCTCAGATGCAGGGTTGGTGAGAATTGGTGCATGAAAGAGAGAGTGAAATCCAAATCTTCCATTGCAAGTCACATTCAATTTCTTCATTCTTCTTCATTTCCATCCCTTATTTCTTCATAAACACTTTCCATAGATCCCTCTGAGTGTGTGCATACTGAATTGAATCTCCATTGATGGAGGATTGAAGGTGTTCCAATTGAATTTGCAAGAAGCCAATCATCATCGAATCTTGGAGTACAAGCTCTCTCCCTCCAATTTTTTTGCAAACAGTAGAAGTTTCATCATCCAAGGATCATTCTTGAAGAGTTTCAAGCCTTGAATTGAAGATCTACATCATCTGCCATATCATGAAGCCAGGTTTGCAAAATCTCTTTCACCTCATTATTTAGGCATGGTTAGGTTGAATTGTTAGTGTAGAACTGCTAGAGACCAATAGGTGATCAATTCTGAAGAGTTTAGGATCATTTGGTGGAGTTTCAGTCATGGACACCATTTCTTTAAGGAGCAAGAACTTGTGATATAGTGAGTGATAATGCAAGGTTAATAACTAATTTTGATTAGGGCAATGTGAGGGTCATTTGGATGTAAAGAAATCTAAGGTTGGTTGAAGTTGAGGATTGATCATATTTTGAGATTAATGGAGTTGCACCATCGGGTTTGAGGATAGAGGTCCTTTTAATGGAATCCAAGGCCATGATCGTGTTCAGCATGAAAAACTGAGCAACTTAGGGTTTTGAACGGTTGAATTTGATGCTGAAATGAAGGAGTACGAAGGGATGGAAGTTTGTTGCATGAACTCTGGTTTCCATGGAGTTTATGAAAACCCTAGGTGGGAGGTTGAAGACGAAGTCTCGTCCATTAGATCACGCGCTGACCCCTTGACCAAAGACTGATCCAACGCACCAGATTTGATTGAATTTTAAGAGGGAAATTCTGAAGTGTGCAACGCCGCGTTTCATTAAACCTGGTCTTCTGGGCTTAAGTCATCATTTCTATCAACACCCCCATATGAGGCCCATTGCATGTTTGAACTGAAATTCGTTCCTATTTGCACCGCTTGCTTTCCATTTTCCTTATATTTTATTAATTGATTTTTCTGAGATAAATGGGCCCTGGCGCTTTTCTGTTTACACCCCCCATTCTGGGCCCAAGCGTGATTTTAACTGGATAGGTTTACTGATTGCACCCCATTTTCATAATTCATTTTATTTTTTCTCCATTTTTTCTCATACTTTAGAAAATCATATCAAATTGAAAATTCAATATTTTTTAATGGGAGTTTTTGCTCCTATCTCATATTTTTGTCAAGAAAAATATAATATAAAAACATTTTCCATATCATGCATTTTAATATTGTTGGTATATTTTCTTCTTTTATTGCTTTTTATTTCTTTTATGTTGATATATGATTTTGTGGAATTTAGTTTAGGTAGCTCCCTTAATATTTTTAGTCCATTCTTAGTGTACGGTATGGAAGCTGTCCTACCGTCAGAAGTGGAGATCCCTTCTTTGCGAGTTTTGGTTGATGTGAAACTCGACGAGGCAGAATGGATTACGAATCGTCTGAACCAACTCAGCCTGATGGACGAGAAGAGGTTAGCATCGATTGCATTTGGTCGTCTGTACCAAAGCCGAATGAAGAAAGCTTACGATAAGAAGGTGCGTCCTAGAAGCTTTCAGACGGGTGATCTCGTCCTGAAGAAGATTCTTCTGCCACACTCCGATCACCGGGGCAAGTGGACTCCGAATTACGAAGGTCCGTACGTCGTCAGCAAGGTCTTCTCGGGAGGAGCTTTGTTGTTATCCACGATGGATGGTGAAAATTTTGCATCCCCGGTGAACGCGGACGCAGTTAAAAAATACTTTGCTTGAAAGCGACCCGCTGGACAAAAAAGGAGAGTCCAGGCAAAAAAGGGGCATCCCGGCGAACCAAAAACAGAATAAAAGGTTCGGGCAAAAATTAGGGATATAAATTGAAAAAATGTACACCCGCGAAGTCGAAAACCTACACTGGGCGGCTTCGGCAAAAAAGGGTATCCCGGTGAACTGAAAACCCGCAAAGGGCGGTTCACGCAAAAGTTAGGGATTTGAAAAAGCAAATGACTGCATTCCGCGTGTGGACTTGCTTTGTTTAGTGGTTTGGAGGACCTGAGGGCCGTTTATCTGAATCAATCTCTTCCGAAGTTGAAGCGTCGGAGAAGTATCGAAGTCGAGTGGGTCATAGAGGGATCAACTCATGGTGTTTGTCTACGCCTCGTTGCCGACATTTGTATATACTGATGTATATTTATGTTTTATTTTTGTGCGGCTTCCTCATTCCAGGAGCTTGCCTCTGTTGTAAAACATTTTTTACCCATTCAGGGGTTCGTTATCAATAAAATGCATACTATTCAGCAATTCTGTTTGCCTGTTTTGTTTGCGAACAAGAACGCCGATGTTTTTGATAAAATGCGCATACATAAACTTACTGGCCTAGGCCACTAATTGTTGAAACAATTAAATACTTGAATATTGTCACGAGATAATAACCTTGATAGGTCCCTTTGAGAAGGGTATCTTGTCTGCTTGTTTGTGTTGTTACAGGTGTAGCATATCCCAGACATTGCGCCGTGCGCATCCCGAAGCAGGATGATTCCTCCTTCTCCAGCAGAGTTCAGTAGCCTCTCCCCGCAGAGTCTGAACGCAACATCGTGAGCATTGATATGTCTCCCCATGCAGAGATGATTCTCTTCCCCAAGCAGTTGCATCCTGAAGGAACGTCACCTCCTCAGCTGAGTCACGCGCCGAAGCATGAATTCATTCCCCCAGCACCGGGTCACAAGTGCAGGTTTCGTAGGAAACTATTCGTACGCGTAAGTATGCAGCAACTGACGGTGCCAGACTAAAGTTTCCAGCGGAATTGAGATTCCCCACCAGAGTTGTACTCTCCCCCGAAGTCGGATGATTCCTTCTTCCCCAGCAGAATTGAGATTCCCACAGAGTCGTACTCTCTCCAGTGAAGCAGTTGGGACCATGAGTGGTTTTCCCCAGTAGAGTGTTGAACAGCTGATGCTGTATTTCCCCCAGAGTTGTACTCTCTCCAGCGAAGCAGAATGATTTCTCCTTCCTCAGCCGAGCTTGCAGATACCCAAGAGAGCCGAATCCTTGGAAGTTGCTCAAGCCATGATTGGTTTTCCCCAGTGGAGTGTTGAGCAGCTGAAGTTGTTTCCCCCGCAGCAGCCAACTGAAGTTGTGTCCCCTGCGGAGTCCAATTGAGATTGGCGTGACCATGTTCTCCTCAGCAGGATGATTCCTCTATCTGAGTAGTTCTTTCTCCTTGACAGGAGGATTTCCCCTTTGGCATTTATTTTGCTGACGGGATTGCATCATTGTGCATGATTGCATAGCATTTATCATAAACGCATAACATTTCCACCGCGTGGAGCATTGTGCCATTGCCGAAGCATATGCATAATAAACATGATCTAGGTTGCTACCGTTCTTGTTTTACAGGTGCTCCGCCGAAGGATCAGTTGCTCAGGATGATTCCTGACATTCTCCCCAACGAAGTCTCTTGCTCAAAATGATTTTTGAGATCCCCAGCGAAGTCTTCAGTTCAAGATGATTCTTGAATTCCTCAGCAGGGCTGTTTGCTTAAGATGATTCTTAAGACCCTAGTAGAGTCCCCAGTGAAGGTTGCCCAGGATGATTCCTGAAGCCCCAAGAGAGCCGAATCCTTGGAAGCTGCTCAAGCCATGATTGGTTTGTCCCCGACAAGAGTTGCCCAGGATGATTCCTGGAATCCCCAACAGAGTGTTTGCTCAGAATGGTTATCGGTTCAAGATGATTCTTGAAGGTCCCCGACGGAGTTATTTGTCCAAGAGGATTCTTGAAGTCCTCAGCAGAGTTGATTCATCCGGAATGATTTCTGGACCCCCGGAGCGGAGTTGCTTGATAGTTCCCCAGATTCCCCAGCGGCGAAGCATCCTCCCCAGCAGGTTTTCTAACGGCGAAGTTGAAATCTCCTTTGAAGACTCCATGAATGAAGTCTGACCGTGTTAATGCAGCAATTATCTCAGCTAATGCGGAATGCCTGATGGCATGACCAACCTGATGGTTGAAGTCCGGCTGATGCCCGACAATTTCCTTGAATGCCTGATGGCATGATCAACCTGACGGTTGAAGTCCGGCTGATGCCCGACAGTGTTCTTTAAGTGCCTAACGGCACGATCGACTATGTACTACCGGTTACTGTGTGACCAATTCCCCAATGAAGTTCCTTCACCCTGACGGCGAGGTCAGATTATGTTTGTTTCCAGCGGCGATGTTGGATGTTTGTTGTTTTGACGGTGAGGTCAGATTATGATTGTTTTCAGCGGTGATGTTGGATTTTTGTTGGTTGACGGCGAGGTCGGATTATGTTTGTTTCCAGCGGCAATGTTGGATGGTTGTTTTGACGGCGAGGTCAGGTTATGTTTGTTTCCGGCGGCGATGTTGGATGTTTGTTTTTGACGGCGAGGTCATATCATGTTTGTTTCCGGCGGCGATGTTGGATGTTTGTTTTGACGGCGAGGTCAGATGATGTTTGTTTCCAGCGGCGATGTTGGATGTTTGTTTTTGACGGCGAGGTCAGGTAATTTGATTCCCCAGCGGCGACGTTGGATATTTGTTTCTGGCGGCGATGTCAGGTGATTTAGTTCTCCAGCGGCGATGTTGAGTGTTTGGTTGACGGCGATGTCAGATCCTTTGTAGTTCCAGCAGTGATGTTGGAAGGTTGTTTGACGGTGATGTCGGGTGTCTCTCAGAGTTATGTTTGTTTATGGCGGCGAGGTCAGATTATTCTTTAGTTCTCCAGCGGCGATGTTGGGTGTTTTTGTTGTCCGACGGCGATGTCAGGGTCCTTGTTCCCCAGCGGCGATGTTGGATGTTTGCTTCTGGCGGCGATGTCAAATTCTTTAGTTTTCCAGCGGCGATGTTGGGTATTTTGTTTGTTCGACGGTGATGTCAGACGCTTTATTTTCACGAATGCCTGACGGCGAGGTCCGGTGTCTGATGGTAATATCAGAGGAATTTAATGTGGATAACTGACGACAAGGTTCAGATCAGTATGTCTCCAGCTAGTTGCCGTGCAGCTACTATTCCAGTGTTTGAAGATTCGTTCCCACCAGAGCACTGTGCGCTTATGCAGTTGGCAAATTTCCGGGTTTATCGGTATTGAACCGCCTCGCACCTTGATTGGCTGAGAGCCGTTCGCTCCTCACCCAGTCAGGTTCAAGCCGTTTGAATAGGGGCAGCTGTTGCACCCCAAAATTTGACCAACATTTATTTACCCATCAAGAGTTGTATGAGGCTATGAAGATAGCCAAGAAGTTTGTTCAAGTGTTCAAAGGTTGATACCTTTGTCAGAGAACTCAAGAGATCCTCAGGAGGAATTGGTTGAAACCAAGGTTGTGTGCCTCATGACTTGAGAGTTGTGGGTGCTCTTCAGATGATTCTGAGACTAGGAGGATGGACTTGAAGCTTTGAGAAAGCTTATGAGATGTCTTGAAATCCATCATGAAGCCTAGAGAGGTCATTGTGCAAGAATTCAGAAGATTCAGCCATGAGTGGTGGAATTAGGGTTTGACTGGGTCAACCCTAGGTCAACTGATGATTTGGAGAGGGTTGAGACATAATCCAAGGGCCATGTGATCATGGAATGATTAATTGAGATGCTATAAGGATGATTCCTAGACCAACTCATCATGATTGAGGAGTTTGAGAAGTTTTAAGCTAGGGTTTCTAAGGATTGACAGTGTAAAATCCCCTAGTTTGATCCCTATCTTCAAGGCAGTTTAGCTCAAGATGTGATTGTCATATCATCTTCCCCACAACATGAATGTTGTAGAGCTTGTTCTTAGCTTTAATTTGAGTACTAGAAGTCCTTGATAGGATTTGTAGAGCTCAAGTTATGACTTTGACAAATTACAGGTCATCAGAGGTATGTGAATCTGGGTCCTTGAAAGTCACCCAACTTGTAGACAACTTTTGCCCTAGTAGGATGATTCCTATGGATTCTTGGTCAACATGAATGTTGAAGAGCATCTTCTTATATTTCTAGAGAGTACTAGAAGTCCTTGATAGGATTTGTAGAACTCAACTTATGGCTTTGACAAGCCAAGGGCATTTTGGTCATTTGGAGGTTACATGTCATTTCAAGCATAAGGCCATATCTCCTACTTCCAAGCTTCAAATGGAAAAATATTCAACATCAAACTTGCTTATAATGATGTTTTATGGCTAGTAGGGAGGTCATGAGATGTTGAAAAGGCTCATATCAAAAAGTGATAAAAATGGCCTAAAAATGAGGCATAAGTTAATTAAGGTGAAGTTGAAAAATGGAAATCCCAAGCTATAAGTCCAAACCATGTCATATAATAGGTCATTTTGACTCTAAATGACATTCTAAGAACAATGGTTCAGCCACAATTTTGATTTGAGGCTTGCATCATAGGGATGCCTTGGAATTGGATTACTTGCATCTTAAGGTACCAAACCAAAACTCAAAAGAACTCAACAAGCAAGGTAGTTAAGCATTGTATCTCATCTTAAATCTCATGTGGGGATAAATTCAAGTCAGAATTGAAGTGTACAAGATGCTTGACATGATATAGCATGTAAGGAGAATGAGAAATCAAAATACCATGACATGAAAAGTTCAAATTCTCATTGGATTGTTCTAGGGGGTTCTAGATGGTTCTAAACCACTCTATAAGATGAACGTAACTTGCTCAGATGCAGGGTTGGTGAGAATTGGTGCATGAAAGAGAGAGTGAAATCCAAATCTTCCATTGCAAGTCACATTCAATTTCTTCATTCTTCTTCATTTCCATCCCTTATTTCTTCATAAACACTTTCCATAGATCCCTCTGAGTGTGTGCATACTGAATTGAATCTCCATTGATGGAGGATTGAAGGTGTTCCAATTGAATTTGCAAGAAGCCAATCATCATCGAATCTTGGAGTACAAGCTCTCTCCCTCCAATTTTTTTGCAAACAGTAGAAGTTTCATCATCCAAGGATCATTCTTGAAGAGTTTCAAGCCTTGAATTGAAGATCTACATCATCTGCCATATCATGAAGCCAGGTTTGCAAAATCTCTTTCACCTCATTATTTAGGCATGGTTAGGTTGAATTGTTAGTGTAGAACTGCTAGAGACCAATAGGTGATCAATTCTGAAGAGTTTAGGATCATTTGGTGGAGTTTCAGTCATGGACACCATTTCTTTAAGGAGCAAGAACTTGTGATATAGTGAGTGATAATGCAAGGTTAATAACTAATTTTGATTAGGGCAATGTGAGGGTCATTTGGATGTAAAGAAATCTAAGGTTGGTTGAAGTTGAGGATTGATCATATTTTGAGATTAATGGAGTTGCACCATCGGGTTTGAGGATAGAGGTCCTTTTAATGGAATCCAAGGCCATGATCGTGTTCAGCATGAAAAACTGAGCAACTTAGGGTTTTGAACGGTTGAATTTGATGCTGAAATGAAGGAGTACGAAGGGATGGAAGTTTGTTGCATGAACTCTGGTTTCCATGGAGTTTATGAAAACCCTAGGTGGGAGGTTGAAGACGAAGTCTCGTCCATTAGATCACGCGCTGACCCCTTGACCAAAGACTGATCCAACGCACCAGATTTGATTGAATTTTAAGAGGGAAATTCTGAAGTGTGCAACGCCGCGTTTCATTAAACCTGGTCTTCTGGGCTTAAGTCATCATTTCTATCAACACCCCCATATGAGGCCCATTGCATGTTTGAACTGAAATTCGTTCCTATTTGCACCGCTTGCTTTCCATTTTCCTTATATTTTATTAATTGATTTTTCTGAGATAAATGGGCCCTGGCGCTTTTCTGTTTACACCCCCCATTCTGGGCCCAAGCGTGATTTTAACTGGATAGGTTTACTGATTGCACCCCATTTTCATAATTCATTTTATTTTTTCTCCATTTTTTCTCATACTTTAGAAAATCATATCAAATTGAAAATTCAATATTTTTTAATGGGAGTTTTTGCTCCTATCTCATATTTTTGTCAAGAAAAATATAAAATAAAAACATTTTCCATATCATGAATTTTAATATTGTTGGTATATTTTCTTCTTTTATTGCTTTTTATTTCTTTTATGTTGATATATGATTTTGTGGAATTTAGTTTAGGTAGCTCCCTTAATATTTTTAGTCCATTCTTTTCAGTATAGTTAGATATAGGTTTTAGCTTCCCCCTAGATTTATTCCATGATTTTAGGATGAATTTTAGGATAGTTTTAATTAGATAATTCTAGGTTGTGTAGAATTAGGTTAAACATCAACATAGGTCCATAATAACATTAGAATTTTTGGTTCTTAGGACATATTAGGCTATGGGGCATATATGGGTATTAAGGGTAGGTATGTAGGATCCCTTAGAAATTATATTAGGATTTAATATAGTAGTATGCTATTTTTAGTTGATTTTTGTATTGGTTGATTGTTTGTGTTGCCTTTAGGGCATTTTTGCTTTAATTGCTTTGCTTTATGGGCTTGGAGAGCTTGATCTTGTTCTAAGGAGCATTGAGGAGCATAGTAGAAGACTTGAAGATGCATTGAGGAGCTTGAGAGCTTGATCTTTTTGTTTTGCTATTGTTTTAGGGTTAGGGATTAGGAAGAGTTTAGACTTAGATAACTTCTTTCTTAAACATGGATGGTATCATTCACCTCCATTCCTCCCTATGATTCAAAGTCCTTCCATGGTATACACCTCTCTCCTTTGGAGGGATAAGTGAGGTACCTAGGAAGTAGAACTTTTGAGGGAGCCATTCCTTTGATGTTGAACCCTTAAAGGTCACCTTTGGTGGTCAATAAGCAGTTCAATATCCCCCAGCTTATCCAGTAAATGATTTTCTCTGGTTTGATTGTCCTGAGAGATGCTGAGCTTGAGCTTGAAGATGAAGACTTCAATGAAGAGTATAGCAGAGGATGAATCCTTGAGCGTTGCCATTCCAGCTGAAGCTTGAAGAGCAGCAAGAGCAAGTTGATACTTGAAGACCTCTGAAGAGGAAGTAAAGACTGAAGGATGAAGTTGACACTTCTAAGAGATTGAGACTGATTCTGAAGAGCTGAAGCTTGAAGAACAAAGGAAGTTGATACTTACTTTGATACCTGGAGATCCTGGAGAAGCAAATTGATGCTTGTCAAGAGTGATTGAAGTCTGAAGACTGAATTGCTGTTGGAAGAGCTGAAGCTTGGAGTTGTGAGAGGAGTCAGCTTTTTCTTCTTTTTCTTTTGCTGTATTGATGTGTTTTGTTTGACTTGTTTGATGCATTAGAATAAGTTCATATCTAGAATAGGTAGAATCTAGGAGCATGATTGCACTAGAGGTTGAGTTGCTCCCTCTGCTTGTACTGTTACTGTGTGGCTTTGCTTGCGGGTATTCGGTAGAGTCCAGCTCCCTTGCCCATGTGGTTTATTTGCCTGTTGGCATTTCATTTCATTTATCTGTATGATTGCAGTTTACTGTTATTGCTTGATAGCATGTTGTTTATATTTCAGTATGATTACTATTATCCATTCTGGCATGAGGTTGAGATGAGCTTGTGGAGGCTGAAGCCCCACACACATTTCCTCCCTCACTTGCATTGCATGCATTTTACCGTTAAGCTGATGCTTTGTCTGTTTTTGGTGTATCATTGACATGATCCCTTAGGACTCTCATTTCCTTTGATAAGGAATTGATGATAGAATTTAGGTTGAAACCTATGCATGACAACTTCTAGGAGTTCCCTGTTCAAACCTCAACCATAGGATGAATCCATGGCATGACAACAGTAGGACTTGATAGTCTCCCTCCTAGTTGGGCATGTTCTCTTCTCATCTCAAAAAAATTTAAGATACAGTAATCATGAATGATTTCTTTCGTACGTTACGAGCCTTAAGCTATCTGAGAAAGGATTGTGGGAGAGTTTCTTTTCCACAGTCTGGATGTTTAGTATGGTACCCTTTGGGTGACATGCGACGCATTCACTCTCAGGTCATAGTCTCTAGTGCGATTGAGATTGCAAACACAATAAAAAACACTTCTTTCGTAAAAGACAGGAAACAAACCGTAGTTTCCCGAACTACGTGAGCTCTGATCTCTCATGCTTGTTGAGAGTACATAGGCACAAGATGGCGATGTCTTGGCGAGCTACCTTCCCCCATAACCCTTCGTAGGCCGAACTACGTTGACTCTGATTTCTCATTCTCTGATGAGAATACGTATGCATAAAGTGCGACGCTTTGCCGAGTCATTTTTCTTTTCTTTTTCAGCCAACCTTGATAGGTAGATAGAATAAAACCAACCCGTCCAAGTAAACACAACAAGCGAGGATCCCGTCGAGTACGACGGACGTGAGGGGTGCTAATACCTTCCCCTTGCGTAACCGACTCCCGAATCCAGACAACGGTTGCGATGACCTTGTCTTACCCTTTTTCGTGAGGTTTTTCCGATCGTTTCCTTTCCTGCTCTGAGGGATAAATAACGAAAGGTGGCGATTCTTCTGTTGTGCCGGCACCTTATTTTCGCGCAAGCGACAGCTGGCGACTCTGCTGGGGACTCCAACAGTTCCCTGAGAGTCGATCCTAACGCTTGTATGTTTACTTGTTGAGTTGCGTTTAGTTATCGCATTTTACTTCTCGCACTTTATTTCTCGCATTTTATTTTCAGTATTATATGATTATTTGTGCTGTTGTGGGATGGGAGTTCTGATGAGTGAGAAGCCATACCCAGACTTGAGTGCACCATAGACTTAGAGTGGAAATTAGTGGGCGCGTGCTTGCTTTGCAGGCACTAGTTTCTCATGAAATCCACACTCAGACGAGGTTCATCCGGTTGGCTTCACTTTCAACCCTTTGGGTTGAGACGGTTGCTGGTTTGGTGGATTGTCGACTCTGGGGACCGATCATTTGTGATTCAGCTAAGTGAGTCCGCTTCATGAGCTGGTGATGCCACACCTTTTGGGTATCGTATCACCCCTCTTGAAAGTCTGTGACGCTGATGAACGCATAAGATGCCGTACCTTGAGTCAGTTTAGGTCCATACCTGTGAGTGGGGTTGGGTTTATTGCAGGAAACCTTGACTTTCAGACTACCTGGTTTTCTCGACAGTGAATCAGTTTTGTTGGTACCGAGGTTTCTCAGTTGCAGACTGGTCTGTTCTTGATAGAGCAGGTTTTGATCAGAGGATCTTGTCATCAGGTGTTGTCTGTTCTTGATAGAGCAGGTTTTGATCAGAGGATCTTATCATCAGCTGTACGTCTGTTCTTGGTAGAGCAGAGGTTTTGTCATCAGTTGTTTGTTCTTGATAGAGCAGATTTGGGGTCTGAAGATCTCATCAGCAGCTGTATGTTTGTTCTTGATAGGGCAGATTTTTTGATTGGGATCTGAAGATCTCATCAGCAGATATTTCTTGATCCTACATCAGAGGTCCTTATTATCAGACATTTGTTCTTGACAGAGCAGAATTATGATCCTATGTATATGGTCCTATCAGATGGTGGGTCTTGACAGATCAGATTTGTGGTCCTACGCCGGGGTTTTCTTCTTATCAGTGGTCGTGGTTTTGTTGATACAGAATCTCCACAGCACCAGTCGCCCTGGCCTCTTATTGCATGACTGCATTTTGCATTAGTTTGCATATTCATTTGCATTTCATTAACGTGTGTCTGTGTTGCAGGTACCGTTTTCCCCGATCCAGGATTTCTTGCCTCCTATTGTATTGTTATGGGCTCTCTGAGGAAGACCGTGGCTTACAAGTTCCCGACCCCTGATGTGGCTAAGTTGACTGGTTTGATAGCTCTAGCAAGTGATTCTGTGAAGGATGAGTTCAGAAAATCTTATGGCAGGTTGCTCAGTTTGGTTTGTAGGCCTTCTGTGTTTGAGTTGAATCGGTTGCATGCTCTGTTGCAGTTCTACGACCCTCCGCTGAGATGTTTCACTTTCCAGGACTTCGTTCTCGCACCTACGCTGGAAGAGTATGCTGATTTGCTAGGTGTGCCTATCAAAAGGAAGATGCCTTTTGTCCACATGGATGCTGAGCCTGATCTGGCTGGTTTAGCTCCTTCACTTCATTTGGACGCCTCCGAGTTAGTGTTGACTAGTTGGAACAAGGTTCCTGGGTTCTCCTTGCAGTTTCTGGTGGTTAAGGCTCAGCAGTGTGCCAAGGACGGATGTTGGGACGCGTTCAATGCCATCCTCGCTTTATGCATATATGGCATCATCCTATTCCTCAACATGCCAGATTTTGTAGACTTTGATGCGTTTCACACCTTCGCTTCAGGGAATCCAGTCCCTACTTTGATAGGAGATGTCTATCACTCAGTCCACTACAAGAATGAAAACAGGAGGGGGAAGAATGTCTCATGTTGCGTACCCTTGCTGTATAAATGGCTTGATAGCCATCTGCCCAAGATGGGTCCTTTTGTCTTGTCTGCAGCCACAACTGAGTGGCCTGAGCGTCTGATGAGTTTATCTGCAGAGGATATTGATTGGTTCGACAGAGACAGGTTGGGTACTGAGGTGATCTTCAGTTGCAGCGGGTTTCCTAATGTACCTTTGATAGGTAGGAAGGACTGTATAAACTACAATCCGTCGTTGTTGGTCCGCCAGTTCGCGTATGCTTTGAGGACTCCGCCGAAGGAGGAAGAGGTACAGGAATCTCTGTACCTCACGGGTATTCTAGAGGGGGATCTGTTGTCCAAGCTTCAGCGTGCATGGAATGGTGTCAGTAAGCGAGGAAAGCCTTTGCTGGGAAAAAGCAACAATCAAGCCTACCCTCCGTACGTGACTTGGATCAGAGCCAGGGCCAACGCTATAGGGATGCCGTTTCCTCATGCCAAGCCAGAAAGCCCTCCAATGATCGAAGAGCCTACTACTGTGCCCATTCATCAGCATAACCAGGTATTAGCTGAGCGGGATGAATTGAAGCGGGCGAACGAAGAACTGGAGAAGGAATTAGCTCAGCTTCGAAGCGAGAGGAACGAGGCCGTTCATTCTTTCAAAAGGCAGACAGAGTTGGTGAACCAGCTAGTTACAGACCTGACTAAGCAGATAGCCGACCGTGAACACATGGGTCAAGACTTCAAGGCTGTCAACGATGTACTGGCTACGAAGAATCAACACTTGGACGAGGCATATCGGAGGATATCCAAGTTCAACCAGCACTGGAAGGCTTCCCTGGCCACCAGGAAAGAGCGGGAGGATAAGCTGATGCTACAGATCTCCAAGCTGGAAGCTGAGGTGAAGGACAGTGAGCAGAGGTTTGATGAAGAAACCGCCCGCAGATACGCCGCCGAAGGCCAGCTCAACAAAGCTCTCGCTAACCTGAAGGAGCACAAGCTGACGTTTGAGTCCAAAAAGCGGAAATTAGAAGATTGCTTCGGCGAAGGAGCATGGGAAGGTTCGATCGAAGGACTTCAGTATACCATTGTACAGAGGGAATTGCTCGTCGAGGGGTTGCTCACTTTGCCAGATCATCCAGAGACGAAGGAGTTATTAGCAGAGTATCGCGCTCGTGGCCGTACTTGACTAGTTGTATTCCTTTTGTTTTGATCTTTGTTGTATGCTGACCATCACCAGGCTTGTTGGCTGAGGTCACGCTGTTGATTCGTCTTATACTCACTGATGCTATGTACTGCCTTGATAGGCCTTCTTTATATATGAGATTGTTGTTTCCATGATTGGACTCAGACTTCTTCTCCTTCTTATTATTATCAGCACTGGCACTCAGGCACTAGGATCGGGGGAAATCTCCCAAACACACAGACACACGCATGCATTTGCATGAAGCATTTGCATGGCGCACATTTTGTTGTTTTTCCTAACCTTTAGTGTTTATAGGTTTTTTCAGGTTTACAGGTGTCCCAGGTTGTTCCCGGTGACTCCAGGATTGATCAGAGACTAATTCACCGTTATCCAACTAGAGCTAATCAGACCAGGATCATGGATCAAGTGCAGACAGATGTCCAGGAGCTCCGCGAGAGGATGGATCGCTTTATGGAACTTATGTAGGTGGTCGCCAATGGTCAAGACCAGCTCAGGACTTTGGTTCAGCCTTTGATCTCCAGGGTTGATAGCAACGACATACTTCATGGCGGGGCTGTGCCTACTCCTCCACCAGTCGATACTCCGTAGAATGGTGTCCCTGTGGCCGGGGGCAACGGCAGTGCTAATGGCAATGTGATGGCCAACATCGGACTCAATACGACGAGCGTCGGCAATGGGGGTCTGGGAGCTAATATCAACATCGGGCCGGTCAATGGCAACGCTGGCATAGGGAATCTGTTGGTGCCTCAACCATGGCTTGAGGATCATCAGGATGATGTGTTCTCTCAAAGAGGTGCTGAGGGGGAGCTGAATGCTGAAGCGCGGCTCAGGTTCAAAGCACTTGAAGATAAAATGAGAGATATTGAGAATCAGAATACTTTGGGTGTTGATATGTCCAAGCTGGGGTTAATTGCTGATTTCAAGGTACCTCCTAAGTTCAGGGTGCCTGACTTTGAGAAATATAAGGGCACCACTTGCCCTCGTGTCCACCTGCGATCGTACTACAGGAAAATGTCTGCCCATTCCGAAGACGAGAAGTTGCTGATGCACTTCTTCCAAGATAGTCTTTCCGGGCCATCCCTCGAGTGGTACATGGGTCTAGAGCCCACTAGCGTGCGCACATGGAAGGATCTCGCTGAAGCGTTTGTCCACCACTATCAGTACAATAGCGACTTGGCCCCGAACCGAGTCCAGCTCCAGAACCTTTCGCAGAGGAATAATGAAGGATTTAAGGAGTACGCCCAGCGGTGACGTGAGTTGGCAGCTCGGGTTCAACCGCCGATGGTTGAGCGCGAGCTCGTGCAGATGTTTGTGGCTACCCTCCCAGGGGTTTACTATGAAAAGTTAGTCAGTGGTATGTCTGGGACGTTCTCGGCTCTCATTACCATGGGCGAGCACGTCGAGAATGGTATCAAGATCGGGAAAATTCAAGGTGAATCATCCTCAGCTGGAGGAGGTGGGAAGAAACCTTATGCTGGTAAACGACGAGAAGGAGATGCGAGCGCTGTGACCAACGCTCGAAGGAAGGGCAAAGGCCCTCAGCAGCAGATAGCCAGTATAAATATCCCAGCAGCTCCGCAACAGCAGCAGCAACCGAATCAGCAGGGATATAGAAAGTACCAGAATCGGGCACCTTTGACAAACCGTCACTTCGAGGCACCGCCCATGTCGTACGCGCAACTCTTGCAGACTTTGCTTCAGCTTCAGTTGGTTCAGAAGAGGATGATGGCTCCCTTGACAGGGGCACCTCCACCAGGGTACGATGCAAATGCCACTTGCGACTTCCATACAGGGGCACCAGGCCACACAATCGAGAACTGCAAGGCCTTTAAGCACAAGGTGCAGGACCTGGTAGATGCCAAGATCATTAACTTCTTCGACAATGTGCCCAATGTCACGAAAAACCCTATGCCGAATCATAGGGGAGGCGGAGTGAACGCCATTATCGAAGAAGAGAGTGAAGATCTGTTGACTGATGTCAAAGATCTCAAGACGCCGCTTAGTTTCGTCAAGGCTAAGTTGTTGAAGAGAGGGTTCTTTCCAGGATGCGGAGAATTATGCATGGACTGTGCTACACGTTCTGATGGATGTGAGCAGCTGGTAGAAGGAATCCAAAGTCTGATGACCGAGGGGATTCTGCAGTTCAGCCGGAGGGCTGAAAGTGTATCAGGAGAGGTAGTGTTGAAGCAGGCCGATGAAGTCGCCACCATCACCATCCCTCGCCAACCAATTACTATTTCTGCGCCCAGACCGCCTACAATTACTATTACCAAAGCTGGGCCGATACCATTCGAGAGCACCAACGCCGTTCCGTGGCATTATGGGGCTGAAGTCTATTGCAACGGTCAGAGGTTGGAGCTAGAGCCGTATGGGTCGACTGTGGAGAATCTCGCAGGAATCAGTGGTATTACCCGCAGCGGAAGAGTGTTTGCACCGCCGGAGGTCATGGCAGAGAAAGCGGTCAGAGCTGATGCGGCTGATAAGGGTAAAAGCAAAGTTGTCGAAGAGGTCCCGTGTGGGGTAGGGAAGGATTTGCTGGTCAAATATGCCGAGGAGTTTATGCGGTTGATCAAAAAGAGCGACTACAAAATCGTAGATCAGCTCCATCAGACGCCTTCGAAGATTTCTATTCTCAACCTGTTGCTGTATTCTGAAGCGCACTGCAACGCGCTACTGAAGGTATTGAACGCTGCCTACGTACCGCAAGAGATATCGGTGAATCAGCTAGAAGAGGTGGTAGCCCATGTTAATGCTGGAAATGGGCTAGACTTCACAGATTTAGAGCTGACGCCTAAAGGGAGAGATCACAACAGCGCCCTGCACATCTCGTTAGAGTGTAGGGGCACAATCATGTCGCACGTCCTGGTGGACGTGGGTTCGTCGCTTAATGTGCTTCCGAAGAAGGCATTAATGAAGTTGGACACTCGTGGATTGCTTTGGACACCTAGTGATCTGGTGGTGAAAGCGTTTGACGGAACTAAGCGCCATGTTTTCGGAGAGTTGACCCTGCCGATCCAAGTCGGTCCGGAAACGTTCGACACGGTCTTTTATATCATGGACATCATGCCTGCCTACAGTTGCCTTTTGGGCCGGCCATGGATCCATGCTGCGGGTGCCGTGACCTCCACGTTGCACCAAAAGCTCAAATATGCTGTCGGGGGAAGCATAGTGACTGTATGCGGTGAGGAGGACATAATGGTGAGCCATTTGTCATCCTTTAAGTATGTTGAAATGGATGGCGAAATCCATGAAACTCTCTGCCAAGCATTTGAAGCCGTCAAGGTGAAAGAGGTAGCTCCTGTGGTCACAGAGAAGCCAGAGATGAATCTCTCCTCATTCAAGGAAGCTCGGGCCGTCGTCGAAGCCGGATCCACCCCAGGCTGGGCGCGTATTTTGGAGATACCGAACAAGCAGGATAAGCTTGGATTGGGGTATTCTCCTGAAGCTGAAGCTTCTTCTTCTTCGTCTAGCAGCGCGTCACGGGGTAAGGGGTTGATCCTATTTACCAGTGGTGGAATGATCTTCGAAAGCATCAACGCAGCGTCTGAAGACAGCGGGGATAACGATTGTGATCTCGACTCTTGGATTCAGCCAAGCAAGCCGGGCAAGGGCCTCAACAATTGGACCATCAAGGATATCATCCAGCTGACAAGTGAAGAGTAATGATTTACTTTTTTTTCAATCATTGTACAACCCTATGTCCTACCCGGGGCATAGCGGTTTTATTGTCAGGGCCTTGTTAGATTATGTACATGCATTTTGTTAATAAATCAAAGGCGTTTTCTTCGTGTTCAAATATTGTGTTCTCTGTTATTCCTGTTTTTATACTTGTTTTGAAAAACAGTAAAATGGCAATGGGGTTTGTGCTAACCTGCATATTCTTGTTTTAAACTTAACCCTTGTTATTGCAGGATCCACATAACAGATGACATCGACTATGGACCTTCTACGACTCACTTCGACTTCGATTGCCCGATCTATCAAGCCGAGGAAGAGATTGATGAAGATGAAGACCTTCCTGAGGAGTTGGCCCGCTTGTTGAAACAAGAGGAGAAGGTTATTCTGCCTCATGAGGAGGAGATTGAGATCGTAAATATGGGTTCTGAAGAGCTCGTCAGAAATGTCAGGATAGGGGCTGCATTGCAGAATGATGTCAAGCAGAGATTGGTTGAGATGCTTCAAGAGTATAGTGACGTCTTTGCTTGGTCATACAAAGATATGCCCGGACTTGACACGGACATCGTGGTCCACCACTTGCCGCTGCGAGAAGATTGCCCTCCAGTTAAGCAGAAGCTTAGGAGGACGAGACCAGATATGGCCGTTAAAATCAAAGAAGAAGTGCAGAAACAACTTGATGCTGGCTTCTTAGCGGTCACCACTTACCCTCCGTGGGTCGCCAACATAGTGCCTGTACCGAAGAAGGACGGTAAGGTACGCATGTGCGTCGATTATCGGGATTTAAATAGGGCGAGCCCTAAAGATGATTTCCCGTTGCCTCATATCGATGTGTTAGTCGACAACACAACCCAGTTCTCCGTGTTTTCATTCATGGATGGCTTCTCCGGTTACAATCAGATCAAGATGGCGCCGGAGGACATGGAGAAAACGACGTTTATCACCCCCTGGGGAACATTTTGCTATAAGGTAATGCCCTTCGGTCTGAAGAACGCAGGGGCCACTTACCAACGAGCAATGGTAACTTTGTTTCATGATATGATTCATCATGAGATCGAGGTCTATGTTGATGACATGATTGCGAAGTCCCAAACGGAGGAAGAGCATCTGGTCAACTTATTGAAGCTTTTTGAGAGGCTTAGGAAATTCAGGTTGAGGCTGAATCCTAACAAATGCACTTTCGGAGTGCGGTCCGGAAAGTTGCTGGGGTTTATCGTTAGTGAACGAGGCATCGAGGTTGATCCTGCGAAAATAAAAGCCATTCAAGAAATGCCAGCGCCGAAAACAAAAAAAGAAGTTCGTGGTTTCTTGGGCCGAATAAACTACATCGCAAGGTTTATCTCTCAGCTCACGGCCACATGTGAACCGATGTTCAAGCTTTTAAAGAAAAATCAGGAGATTACTTGGAATGAGGATTGCCAGAAGGCATTCGACAAGATAAAGCAGTATCTTCAAGAACCTCCAATCTTGATACCCCCAGTGGCTGGACGGCCATTAATCATGTACTTGACAGTTCTTGAGAATAGTATGGGGTGTGTTCTCGGTCAGCACGACGAGACGGGCAAAAAGGAGCATGCCATTTACTACTTGAGTAAAAAGTTCACTGACTGTGAATCTCGATACTCGATGCTGAAGAAGACGTGTTGCACACTAGCCTGGGCTGCCAAACGTCTACGACAGTACATGCTCAATCACACCACTATGCTAATTTCGAAGATGGATCCGATCAAGTACGTCTTCGAGAAGCAGGCTCTTTCGGGCAGGATTGCCAGATGGCAAATGGTGTTAACGGAATACGATATTCGGTACGTGTCCCAAAAAGCCATCAAGGGAAGCGTATTGTCTGATTACCTTGCCGAACAGCCGATCGAGGACTACCAGCCGATGAAGTTTGAATTCCCTGACGAGGATATTATGTTTCTCAAAGAAAAGGATTGCGATGAGCCGTTGCCCGACGAGGGGCCAAATAGGAAATCCCAGTGGAAATTGATATTCGATGGGGCGGTTAATTCCTATGGAAGTGGCATCGGGGCTATCATCACGACTTCCCACGGATCCCACATCCCGTTTACTGCGAGACTGGCGTTTCCAGTCACCAATAATGAGGCAGAGTACGAAGCATGCATCATGGGTCTAGAAGAGGCAATTGATTTGAGAATCAAGAATCTAGACGTATATGGTGACTCAGCGCTTGTGATCAACCAAATTAAAGGGGAGTGGGAGACTCGTCAATCGAATTTGGTGCCGTACATGAATTATGCCAGAAGGCTACTTCCGTTCTTTGATCGAGTAGAACTCCATCATGTGCCCAGGGCTGAAAATCAGATGGCTGACGCCTTAGCCACGTTGGCTTCAATGTATAAAGTCAATTTTTGGAATGAGGCTCAAGAATTGTCCTTTCGCGTCTTGATAGACCGGCATTTGTCTTTGCAATCGAGGATGCCGCCGACGGCAAGCCATGGTTCCATGACATCCAGACTTTCCTTATGACTAAGGAATATCCTGCGGGTGCGTCAACCCAGGATAAGAAGACTCTGAGGAGGCTGTCTGGCAATTTTTATCTCAATCCTGATGGAGTGTTGTATAAGAGAAACCACGATCTCGTGCTACTCAGATGTGTAGATGAGAAAGAGGCGAGTATGCTCATGGAAGAAGTCCATGAAGGCACATTTGGTACGCACGCCGGCGGGCATGCTATGACGAGAAAAATCCTGAGAGCAGGATACTACTGGCTGACGATGGAGTCAGATTGCTTCAGATTCGCGAAGAGATGTCATAAATTCCAGATTTATGCTGATAAAGTTCATGTGCCGCCGTGCCCGTTGAATGTCGTGTCCTCTCCGTGGCCGTTCTCCATGTGGGGCATTGACATGATAGGCAAGATCGAGCCCACTGCATCTAACGGTCATCGTTTCATTCTGGTAGCTATCGACTACTTCACCAAGTGGGTGGAGGCAGCCTCGTATGCTAATGTGACCAAGCAGGTGGTGGCTAAATTCATAAAGAGGGACATCATCTGTCATTACGGAATTCCCGAGCGGATCATTACTGATAATGGTTCGAATCTGAATAACAAGATGATGAAGGAGCTGTGCCAGAGCTTCAAGATCGAACACCACAACTCATCTCCTTACCGACCAAAGATGAATGGCGCCGTTGAAGCAGCCAACAAGAACATAAAGAAGATTGTTCAGAAGATGGTTGTGACCTACAAAGATTGGCACGAGATGCTGCCATTTGCGTTGTACGATTATCGTACGACGGTACGTACATCAACCGGGGCAACTCCTTTCTCCTTAGTGTACGGTATGGAAGCTGTCCTACCGTTAGAAGTGGAAATCCCTTCTTTGCGAGTTTTGGTTGATGTGAAACTCGACGAGGCAGAATGGATTACGAATCGTCTGAACCAACTCAGCCTGATGGACGAGAAGAGGTTAACATCGATTGCATTTGGTCGTATGTACCAAAGCCGAATGAAGAAAGCTTACGATAAAAAGGTGCGTCCTAGAAGCTTTCAGACGGGTGATCTCGTCCTGAAGAAGATTCTTCCGCCACACTCCGATCACCGGGGCAAGTGGACTCCGAATTACGAAGGTCCGTACGTCGTCAGCAAGGTCTTCTCGGGAGGAGCTTTGTTGTTATCCACGATGGATGGTGAAGATTTTGCATCCCCGGTGAACGCGAACACAGTTAAAAAATACTTTGCTTGAAAGCGACCCGCTGGACAAAAAAGGAGAGTCCAGGCAAAAAAGGGGCATCCCGGCGAACCAAAAACAGAATAAAAGGTTCGGGAAAAAATTAGGGATATAAATTGAAAAAATGTACACCCGCGAAGTCGAAAACCTACACTGGGCGGCTTCGACAAAAAAGGGTATCCCGGTGAACTGAAAACCCGCAAAGGGCGGTTCACGCAAAAGTTAGGGATTTGAAAAAGCAAATGACTGCATTCCGCGTGTGGACTTGCTTTGTTTAGTGGTTTGGAGGACCTGAGGGCCGTTTATCTGAATCAATCTCTTCCGAAGTTGAAGCGTCGGAGAAGTATCGAAGTCGAGTGGGTCATAGAGGGATCAACTCATGGTGTTCGTCTATGCCTTGTTGCCGACATTTGTATATACTGATGTATATTTATGTTTTATTTTTGTGCGGCTTCCTCATTCCAGGAGCTTGCCTCTGTTGTAAAACATTTTTTACCCATTCAGGGGTTCGTTATCAATAAAATGCATACTATTCAGCAATTCTGTTTGCCTGTTTTGTTTGCGAACAAGAACGCCGATGTTTTTGATAAAATGCGCATACATAAACTTACTGGCCTAGGCCACTGATTGTTGAAACAATTAAATACTTGAATATTGTCACGAGATAATAACCTTGATAGGTCCCTTTGAGAAGGGTATCTTGTCTGCTTGTTTGTGTTGTTACAGGTGTAGCATATCCCAGACATTGCGCCGTGCGCATCCCGAAGCAGGATGATTCCTCCTTCTCCAGCAGAGTTCAGTAGCCTCTCCCCGCAGAGTCTGAACGCAACATCGTGAGCATTGATATGTCTCCCCATGCAGAGATGATTCTCTTCCCCAAGCAGATGCATCCTGAAGGAACTTCACCTCCTCAGCTGAGTCATGCGCCGAAGCATGAATTCATTCCCCCAGCACCGGGTCACAAGTGCAGGTTTCGTAGGAAACTATTCGTACGCCGAAGTATGCAGCAACTGACGGTGCCAGACTAAAGTCTCCAGCGAAATTGAGATTCCCCACCAGAGTTGTACTCTCCCCCGAAGTCGGATGATTCCTTCTTCCCCAGCGGAATTGAGATTCCCACAGAGTCGTACTCTCTCCAGTGAAGCAGTTGGGACCATGAGTGGTTTTCCCCAGTAGAGTGTTGAACAGCTGATGCTGTATTTCCCCCAGAGTTGTACTCTCTCCAGCGAAGCAGAATGATTTCTCCTTCCTCAGCCGAGCTTGCAGATACCCAAGAGAGCCGAATCCTTGGAAGTTGCTCAAGCCATGATTGGTTTTCCCCAGTGGAGTGTTGAGCAGCTGAAGTTGTTTCCCCCGCAGCAGCCAACTGAAGTTGTGTCCCCTGCGGAGTCCAATTGAGATTGGCATGACCATGTTCTCCTCAGCAGGATGATTCCTCTATCTGAGTAGTTCTTTCTCCTTGACAGGAGGATTTCCCCCTTGGCATTTATTTTGCTGACGGGATTGCATCATTGTGCATGATTGCATAGCATTTATCATAAACGCATAACATTTCCACCGCGTGGAGCATTGTGCCATTGCCGAAGCATATGCATAATAAACATGATCTAGGTTGCTACCGTTCTTGTTTTACAGGTGCTCCGCCGAAGGATCAGTTGCTCAGGATGATTCCTGACATTCTCCCCAACGAAGTCGCTTGCTCAAAATGATTTTTGAGATCCCCAGCGAAGTCTTCAGTTCAAGATGATTCTTGAATTCCTCAGCAGGGCCGTTTGCTTAAGATGATTCTTAAGACCCCAGTATAGTCCCCAGTGAAGGTTGCCCAGGATGATTCCTGAAGCCCCAAGAGAGCCGAATCCTTGGAAGCTGCTCAAGCCATGATTGGTTTGTCCCCGACAAGAGTTGCCCAGGATGATTCCTGGAATCCCCAACAGAGTGTTTGCTCAGAATGGTTATCGGTTCAAGATGATTCTTGAAGGTCCCCGACGGAGTTATTTGTCCAAGAGGATTCTTGAAGTCCTCAGCAGAGTTGATTCATCCGGAATGATTTCTGGACCCCCGGAGCGGAGTTGCTTGATAGTTCTCCAGATTCCCCAGCGGCGAAGCATCCTCCCCAGCAGGTTTTCTAACGGCGAAGTTGAAATCTCCTTTGAAGACTCCATGAATGAAGTCTGACCGTGTTAATGCAGCAGTTATCTCAGCTAATGCGGAATGCCTGATGGCATGACCAACCTGATGGTTGAAGTCCGGCTGATGCCCGACAATTTCCTTGAATGCCTGATGGCATGATCAACCTGACGGTTGAAGTCCGACTGATGCCCGACAGTGTTCTTTGAGTGCCTAACGACACGATCGACTATGTACTACCGGTTACCGTGTGACCAATTCCCCAATGAAGTTCCTTCACCCTGACGGCGAGGTCAGATTATGTTTGTTTCCAGCGGCGATGTTGGATGTTTGTTGTTTTGATGGCGAGGTCAGATTATGATTGTTTCCAGCGGCGATGTTGGATGTTTGTTGGTTGACGGCGAGGTCGGATTATGTTTGTTTCCAGCGGCAATGTTGGATGGTTGTTTTGACGGCGAGGTCAGGTTATGTTTGTTTCCGGAGGCGATGTTGGATGTTTGTTTTTGACGACGAGGTCATATCATGTTTGTTTCCGACGACGATGTTGGATGTTTGTTTTGACGGCGAGGTCAGATGATGTTTGTTTCCAGTGGCGATGTTGGATGTTTGTTTTTGACGGCGAGGTCAGGTAATTTGACTCCCCAGCGGCGACTTTGGATATTTGTTTCTGGCGGCGATGTCAGGTGATTTAGTTCTCCAGCGGCGATGTTGGGTGTTTGGTTGACGGCGATGTCAGATCCTTTGTAGTTCCAGCGGTGATGTTGGAAGGTTGTTTGACGGTGATGTCGGGTGTCTCTCAGAGTTATGTTTGTTTATGGCGGCGAGGTCAGATTATTCCTTAGTTCTCCAGCGGCGATGTTGGGTGTTTTTGTTGTCCGACGGCGATGTCAGGGTCCTTGTTCCCCAGCGACGATGTTGGATGTTTGCTTCTGGTGGCGATGTCAAATTCTTTAGTTTTCCAGCGGCGATGTTGGGTATTTTGTTTGTCCGACGGTGATGTCAGACGCTTTATTTTCACGAATGCCTGACGGCGAGGTCCGGTGTCTGATGGTAATATCAGAGGAATTTAATGTGGATAACTGACGACAAGGTTCAGATCAGTATGTCTCCAGCTAGTTGCCGTGCAGCTACTATTCCAGTGTTCGAAGATTCGTTCCCACCAGAGCACCGTGCGCTTATGCAGTTGGCAAATTTCCGGGTTTATCGGTATTGAACCGCCTCGCACCTTGATTGGCTGAGAGCCGTTCGCTCCTCACCCAGTCAGGTTCAAGCCGTTCGAATAGGGGCAGCTGTTGCACCCCAAAATTTGACCAACATTTATTTACCCATCAAGAGTTGTATGAGGCTATGAAGATAGCCAAGAAGTTTGTTCAAGTGTTCAAAGGTTGATACCTTTGTCAGAGAACTCAAGAGATCCTCAGGAGGAATTGGTTGAAACCAAGGTTGTGTGCCTCATGACTTGAGAGTTGTGGGTGCTCTTCAGATGATTCTGAGACTAGGAGGATGGACTTGAAGCTTTGAGAAAGCTTATGAGATGTCTTGAAAGCCATCATGAAGCCTAGAGAGGTCATTGTGCAAGAATTCAGAAGATTCAGCCATGAGTGGTGGAATTAGGGTTTGACTGGGTCAACCCTAGGTCAACTGATGATTTGGAGAGGGTTGAGACCTAATCCAAGGGCCATGTGATCATGGAATGATTAATTGAGATGCTATAAGGATGATTCCTAGACCAAGTCATCATGATTGAGGAGTTTGAGAAGTTTTAAGCTAGGGTTTCTAAGGATTGACAATGTAAAATCCCCTAGTTTGATCCCTATCTTCAAGGCAGTTTAGCTCAAGATGTGATTGTCATCTCATCTTCCCCACAACATGAATGTTGTAGAGCTTGTTCTTAGCTTTAATTTGAGTACTAGAAGTCCTTGATAGGATTTGTAGAGCTCAAGTTATGACTTTGACAAATTACAGGTCATCAGAGGTATGTGAATCTGGGTCCTTGAAAGTCACCCAACTTGCAGACAACGTTTGCCCTAGTAGGATGATTCCTATGGATTCTTGGTAAACATGAATGTTGAAGAGAATCTTCTTATCTTTCTAGAGAGTACTAGAAGTCCTTGATAGGATTTGTAGAACTCAACGTATGGCTTTGACAAGCCAAGGGCATTTTGGTCATTTGGAGGTTACATGTCATTTCAAGCATAAGGCCATATCTCCTACTTCCAAGCTTCAAATGGAAAAATATTCAACATCAAACTTTCTTATAATGATGTTTTAAGGCCAGTAGGGAGGTCATGAGATGTTGAAAAGGCTCATATCAAAAAGTGATAAAAATGGCCTAAAAATGAGGCATAAGTTAATTAAGGTGAAGTTGAAAAATGGAAATCCCAAGCTATAAGTCCAAACCATGTCATATAATAGGTCATTTTGACTCCAAATGACATTCTAAGAACAATGGTTCAGCCACAATTTTGATTTGAGGCTTGCATCATAGGGATGCCTTGGAATTGGATTACTTGCATCTTAAGGTACCAAACCAAAACTCAAAAGAACTCAACAAGCAAGGTAGTTAAGCATTGTATCTCATCTTAAATCTCATGTGGGGATAAATTCAAGTCAGAATTGAAGTGTACAAGATGCCTGACATGAGATAGCATGTAAGGAGAATGAGAAATCAAAATACCATGACATGAAAAGTTCAAATTCTCATTGGATTGTTCTAGGGGGTTCTAGATGGTTCTAAACCACTCTATAAGATGAACGTAACTTGCCCAGATGCAGGGTTGGTGAGAATTGGTGCATGAAAGAGAGAGTGAAATCCAAATCTTCCATTGCAAGTCACATTCAATTTCTTCATTCTTCTTCATTTCTATCCCTTATTTCTTCACAAACACTTTCCATAGATCCCTCTGAGTGTGTGCATACTGAATTGAAGCTCCATTGATGGAGGATTGAAGGTGTTCCAATTGAATTTGCAAGAAGCCAATCATCATCGAATCTTGGAGTACAAGCTCTCTCCCTCCAATTTTTTGCAAACAGTAGAAGTTTCATCATCCAAGGATCATTCTTGAAGAGTTTCAAGCCTTGAATTGAAGATCTACATCATCTGCCATATCAAGAAGCCAGGTTTGCAAAATCTCTTTCACCTCATTATTTAGGCATGGTTAGGTTGAATTGTTAGTGTAGAACTGCTAGAGACCAATAGGTGATAAATTCTGAAGAGTTTAGGATCATTTGGTGGAGTTTCAGTCATGGACACCATTTCTTTATGGAGCAAGAACTTGTGATATAGTGAGTGATAATGCAAGGTTAATAACTAATTTTGATTAGGGCAATGTGAGGGTCATTTGGATTTAAAGAAATCTAAGGTTGGTTGAAGTTGAGGATTGATCACATTTTGAGATTAATGGAGTTGCACCATCGGGTTTGAGGATAGAGGTCCTTTTAATGGAATCCAAGGCCATGATCGTGTTCAACATGAAAAACTAAGCAACTTAGGGTTTTGAACGGTTGAATTTGATGCTGAAATGAAGGAGTACGAAGGGATGGAAGTTTGTTGCATGAACTCTGGTTTCCATGGTGTTTTTGAAAACCCTAGGTGGGAGGTTGAAGACGAAGTCTCGTCCATTAGATCACGCGCTGACCCCTTGACCAAAGACTGATCCAACGCACCAGATTTGATTGAATTTTAAGAGGGAAATTCTGAAGTGTGCAACGCCGCGTTTCATTAAACCTGGTCTTCTGGGCTTAAGTCATCATTTCTATCAACACCCCCATATGAGGCCCATTGCATGTTTGAACTGAAATTCATTCCTATTTGCACCGCTTGTTTTCCATTTTCCTTATATTTTATTAATTGATTTTTCTGAGATAAATGGGCCCTGGCGCTTTTCTGTTTACACCCCTCATTCTAGGCCCAAGCGTGATTTTAACTGGATAGGTTTACTGATTGCACCCCATTTTCATAATTCATTTTATTTTTTCTCCATTTTTTCTCATACTTTAGAAAATCATATCAAATTGAAAATTAAATATTTTTTAATGGGAGTTTTTGCTCCTATCTCATATTTTTGTCAAGAAAAATATAAAATAAAAACATTTTCCATATCATGCATTTTAATATTGTTGGTATATTTTCTTCTTTTATTGCTTTTTATTTCTTTTATGTTGATATATGATTTTGTGGAATTTAGTTTAGGTAGCTCCCTTAATATTTTTAGTCCATTCTTTTTAGGATAGTTAGATATAGGTTTTAGCTTCCCCCTGGATTTATTCCATGATTTTAGGATGAATTTTAGGATAGTTTTAATTAGATAATTCTAGGTTGTGTAGAATTAGGTTAAACTTCAACATAGGTCCATAATAACATTAGAATTTTTGGTTCTTAGGACATATTAGGCTATGGGGCATATATGGGTATTAAGGGTAGGTATGTAGGATCCCTTAGAAATTATATTAGGATTTAATATAGTAGTATGCTATTTTTAGTTGATTTTTGTATTGGTTGATTGTTTGTGTTGCCTTTAGGGCATTTTTGCTTTAATTGCTTTGCTTTATGGGCTTGGAGAGCTTGATCTTGTTCTAAGGAGCATTGAGGAGCATAGTAGAAGACTTGAAGATGCATTGAGGAGCTTGAGAGCTTGATCTTTTTGTTTTGCTATTGTTTTAGGGTTAGGGATTAGGAAGAGTTTAGACTTAGATAACTTCTTTCTTAAACATGGATGGTATCATTCACCTCCATTCCTCCCTATGATTCAAAGTCCTTCCATGGTATACACCTCTCTCCTTTGGAGGGATAAGTGAGGTACCTAGGAAGTAGAACTTTTGAGGGAGCCATTCCTTTGATGTTGAACCCTTAAAGGTCACCTTTGGTGGTCAATAAGCAGTTCAATATCCCCCAGCTTATCCAGTAAATGATTTTCTCTGGTTTGATTGTCCTGAGAGACGCTGAGCTTGAGCTTGAAGATGAAGACTTCAATGAAGAGTATAGCAGAGGATGAATCCTTGAGCGTTGCCATTCCAGCTGAAGCTTGAAGAGCAGCAAGAGCAAGTTGATACTTGAAGACCTCTGAAGAGGAAGTAAAGACTGAAGGATGAAGTTGACACTTCTAAGAGATTGAGACTGATTCTGAAGAGCTGAAGCTTGAAGAACAAAGGAAGTTGATAATTACTTTGATACCTGGAGATCCTGGAGAAGAAAATTGATGCTTGTCAAGAGTGATTGAGGTCTGAAGACTGAATTGCTGTTGGAAGAGCTGAAGCTTGGAGTTGTGAGAGGAGTCAACTTTTTCTTCTTTTTCTTTTGCTGTATTGATGTGTTTTGTTTGACTTGTTTGATGCATTAGAATAAGTTCATATCTAGAATAGGTAGAATCTAGGAGCATGATTGCACTAGAGGTTGAGTTGCTCCCTCTGCTTGTACTGTTACTGTGTGGCTTTGCTTGCGGGTATTCGGTAGAGCCCAGCTCCCTTGCCCATGTGGTTTGTTTGCCTGTTGGCATTTCATTTCATTTATTTGTATGATTGCAGTTTACTGTTATTGCTTGATAGCATGTTGTTTATATTTCAGTATGATTACTGTTATCCATTTTGGCTTGAGGTTGAGATGAGCTTGTGGAGGCTGAAGCCCCACACACATTTCCTCCCTCACTTGCATTGCATGCATTTTACCGTTAAGCTGATGCTTTGTCTGTTTTTGGTGTATCATTGACATGATCCCTTAGGACTCTCATTTCCTTTGATAAGGAATTGATGATAGAATTTAGGTTGAAACCTATGCATGACAACTTCTAGGAGTTCCCTGTTCAAACCTCAACCATAGGATGAATCCATGGCATGACAACAGTAGGACTTGATAGTCTCCCTCCTAGTTGGGCCTGTTCTCTTCTCATCTCAAAACAGTTTAAGATACAGTAATCATGAATGATTTATTTCGTACGTTACGAGCCTTAAGCTATCTGAGAAAGGATTGTGGGAGAGTTTCTTTTCCACAGTCTGGATGTTTAGTATGGTACCCTTTGGGTGACATGCGACGCATTCACTCTCAGGTCATAGTCTCTAGTGCGATTGAGATCGCAAACACAATAAAAAACACTTCTTTCGTAAAAGACAGGAAATAAATCGTAGTTTCCCGAACTACGTGAGCTTTGATCTCTCATGCCTGTTGAGAGTACGTAGGCACAAGATGGCGATGTCTTGGCGAGCTACCTTCCCCCATAACCCTTCGTAGGCCGAACTACGTTGACTCTGATTTCTCATTCTCTGATGAGAATACGTAGGCATAAAGTGCGACGCTTTGCCGAGTCATTTTTATTTTTTTTTCCAGCCAACCTTGATAGGTAGATAGAATAAAACCAACCCGTCCAAGTAAACACAACAAGCAAGGATCCCGTCGAGTACGACGGACGTGAGGGGTGCTAATACCTTCCCCTTGCGTAACCGACTCCCGAATCCAGACAACGGTTGCGATGACCTTGTCTTACCCTTTTTCGTGAGGTTTTTCCGATCGTTTCCTTTCCCGCTCTGAGGGATAAATAACGAAAGGTGGCGACTCTTCTGTTGTGCCGGCACCTTATTTTCGCGCAAGCGACAGATCTCATTTCTGTTTTGATCTTCTTCATTGATCATAAGCTTATATCATTGATTTTTCAATGAGTGTCGCTTGCGCGAAAATAAGGTGCCGGCATGACAGAAGAGTCGCCACCTTTCGTTATTTATCCCTCAGAGCGGGAAAGGAAACGATCGGAAAAACCTGACGAAAAAGGGTAAGACAAGGTCATCGCAACCATTGTCTGGGTTCGGGAGTCGGTTACGCAAGGGGAAGGTATTAGCACCCCTCACGTCCGTCGTACTCGACGGGATCCTCGCTTGTTTGTTTACTTGGACGGGTTGGTTATAATCTATCTACCTATCAAGGCTGGCTGAAAAAGAAAAGAAAAATGACTCGGCAAAGCATCGCGCTTTATGCCTACGTATTCTCATCAGAGAATGAGAAATCAGAGTCAACGTAGTTCGGCTAACTACGAGGGAAGGTGGGGAAGGTTGCTCGCTAGGATATCGCATCCTATGCCTACGTACTTTCATCTGGTATGAAAGATCAGAGCAAACGTAGTTCGGCTAACTACGGGAAAAATGGCTCAACTAGGAGGGAGACTATCAAGTCCTACTGTTATCATGCCATGGATTCATCCTATGGTTGAGGTTTGAACAGGGAACTCCTAGATGTTGTCATGCATAGGTTTCAACCTAAAAGTCTATCATCAAGTCCTCATCAGAGGAAATGAGAGTCCTAAGGGATCATGTCAATGATACACCAAAACAGACAAAAAACATCAGCTTTAACAGTAAAATGCATGCAATGCAAGTGAGGGAGGAAATGTGTGTGGGGCTTCAGCCTCCACAAGCTCGTCTCGACCTCAAGCCAGTCATGAAATAACAGTAATCATACTGAAGATAAACAACATACTATCAAGCAATGAACAGATAAAAGCAATGAAGTGCCAACAGGCAAACAAACACACATGCTTGAGAAAGAAAGAATCTACTCTCTAATCCTGACCCTAATCACAGAATCTAATCAAATCGAAGCAAAGCCCTCAAGCAAAACCTAAACAGGAGAAATCAATCCCAGTCTTCAAGCTTCAGAACAAGCTTACCAAAGAAAGGGAGCTAAGCAAGCAGACTCATAGTGTCTTCCTCAGGAAAGCACTAAGAGGTGTATACTCAGGAGTCATACCCTATGTGGCTCAACCACTGTGATCAGTTTATATTCCTCCTCAGGAGAAATTAAACTCACAAGCAGGCTCCAACATCACTGGATATTTGAGAAATCCTAGATAAACTAATGGAACTAAGTGAATAGACCCATAGGACCTTCCTCAGGAAAGTACTAGGAGGCTTCCACTTAGGAGTTGTATCCTATGTGGCTCAACAACTGTGATCAGTTTACATTCCTCCTCAGGAGAAATTAAACTCACAAGTTGGCTCCAACATCACTGGGTACTTGAGAAATCCTAGATAAACTAAGGGAACTAAGTGAATAGACCCATAGGACCTTCCTCAGGAAAGTACTAGGAGGCTTCCACTTAGGAGTTGTATCCCATGTGGCTCAACAACATGTGATCAGTTTACATTCCTCCTCAGGAGAAATTAAACTCACAAGTTGTCTCCAACATCATTGGATACTTGGGAAAGAGGTGAGAAGAAAGAATGAAAGTCATTCATAGTGCCTTCCTCAGGAAAGTACCATGAACTTCCTTCAAACTTCAGGATCTCAAACCTCACAAACAGGGGACAAACCAAGCTCTGGGTCTCTGAATCTTGATCTACAATCTTCACTTCATCTTGCTCTCCAACAAGGTCTTCAAGGCAACACAAGCCCCTCACAAATTCCCCACAATGAACCCCAAAGATGAACAGATAACCACAGGGGAGACAAAATCAACAGGCAACTTCAGAAAATACCTAAAAATACTAAACTAATGGGGAAAAATCTAACAAATATTCACAAGGGTCCTCAACACCTACTCATAACATCCACATAGGCCTCTACCTAAAAATCAAGACAAAACTTAATCAAAGAAAAATGATTCATCACCTAAACACAATCTAAACCCTAATTAGGTTACCCTACATCTACCCTAATTAAACTAATCAGAAATTAATTCTAAAATTCTAGAAAAAATCCTATGGGGAACTATGATTCATCATCTAATTGCACAAAAAAGAATGGATTAAAAAACCTAAGGGAAGGTCCTAAAACAATTCTTGCAAAATCATGATACAAAACTAATCATTATAAAAGCTACTTAAAAGAAAAATTTATTAAAAGTACTAAACTTAAAAATAAAATCCCATTTTTATTTTTAATATTTTCTACACACTTTCATCTAATCATAGAAAAAAGAAGAATTAAAAAATCATTTTTTATCAATTATTTATGAATTAATCAAAACAGAAAAATATTAGAAGAAAATAAAAACAATTAAAACAAATAAAGGGAGGGGGGGTGCAACAAGCAAGGCGCGCCAGTTAAAACTAGATGGGCCAGATAAAAGGGGGGTGGGGATAGGAAACTAAGCCCACAGCGCTGGTTTAATGAAACGACCGCGTATGGGTTATTTGAATCTTTCCCTCCATTCTTCAGACTCGCTCCCAGCCGTGCGATTAACATAATTTGTCAAACATTGGATCCAATCTAAGGGACCTCCTTCATCGTCCCAAACAAGAACTAGGGTTTTCAGAACCCTCTCCTCCATGCCCTAAGATTCAACTGGCTCGTTCTCTTCACTCACTCAACGAAATCGAAAGATTCCAAGGGCAAACATGATCTACTAATTGCCTAGAACACAGCCATGCGTGTAGTTTCTCTTAATTCCTCTTGAATAATCCAAACAGAAGACTTAAACATCTTGGTACAACCATGTTCATCTGATATCAATCTTAGTAAAGCTTCAATCTAATGGCATGACCTTGTTCCTTACACTACTCTTATCATTCTTATCTATAGCATATTAACTAACACTCAAAATCCAGCTAGTTCTTGAAAATTAAAGATTCCTACACCTGTTATGAAACTCAATGAATCGTGCCCTACTTCTCAGGATCTAACCATCTACCCTAGTACATTCATTCTATACCTATAAAGCTAAAAGAAAGCCATTAAATTAAGAGGTATATGGGAAAAAGAGAACCTGTCAAAGGGATGATGGTAGGTACTCGTGGAAATGCTTGCAGGCCTTGGAATTGGTTCAAGATGCTCCTTGAATGATCCTCAACCTTCTGTTTGCACTTGTGATGGTGGAGATGGCTTGTAGTGGAAGAAAACTCAAGTTGCTTGATTGTGAAGGTAGCTCTTCAATGGCAATGTATCTCTCTCTTTCTCCTCTGACTTGACTCTCTATCACCAACCTTTAACACTCTTCATGGCATTCTCTTTATAATGATCATTGGATGTGTCTAGATTCATCTAGAATGTGGTGGAAGTTTCTTGAAATTCTCCTATTATGGTATTTTGGGATCTCATGATATATCACCTCTAACCAACTTACACACCTTTTAAAATCTCATCACATGATAATATGGAATGGTAAGGAAGCTCACATGCCTTGTAATTACCTTGTGTTAAGTTTTCCAACATTGCCTTCTTTTTCAAGTAATAACTTTTCAAAGCATCACCCATTTTAAGGCTTCAATTCAAAATTCTAGCTAAACCAATGCTCTCAAAATGGTTTTTCCAATCAAAATGATATATTGGATGACCTATTTTGGATTTGTGGATCTTCCAGATCACTTTTCAATTTCAACTTTTCAAGTTTATAAGCCATTTTTAGTTCATTTTTGACCAATCATGGAATTTCATGCTATGAGCTTTTCCAACAATTTGTGACCTTCTTTCTAGACTTAAAATCACATTTTGAGCAACTTTCATGTTTTGAGTTTTTCCATTTGAGGCTTGGAAATAGGAGTTTTAGGCATTGGATAAAATGACCTATAACTGACAAATGACCAAAATACCCATGTCTTGTTCAAACCATAAGTTGAGTTCCACAAATCCAATCAAGGACTTCTACCACTCAAATTAAAGCTAAGAAGATCCTCTTCAACATTCATGTTGACCAAGAAACCATAGGAATCATCCTACTAGGGCAAAAGTTGTCTGCAAGTTGGGTGACTTTCAAGGACCCAGATTCACACACCTCTGCTGACCTGTAATTTGTCAAAACCATAACTTGAGCTCTGTAACTCCTATCAAGGACTTACACCACTCAAATTAAATCTAAGAACAAGCTCTACAACATTCATGTTGTGGGGAAGATGATATATCAATCACAACTTGAGCTAAAACTGCCTGGAAGATAGGGATCAAATTAGGGTTTTTCACTGACAATCCTTGGAAACCCTGACTTGAAACTTCTCAAACTCCTCAATCATGATGAGTTGGTCTAGAAATCATCCTTATAACATGTCCATGCATCATTCCATGATCTCATGGCCCTTGGATTAGGTCTCAACCCTCTCCAAATCTTCAGTTAACTTAGGGTTGACCCAGTCAAAACCCTAATTCTACCATTCATGGTTGAATCTTCTGAACTCTTGCATAATGACCTCTCTGGACTTCATGATGGCTATCAAGACATCTCATAGGCTTTCCCAAAACATCAAGTTTATTCTCAAAGTCTCAGAATCATCTGAGGAGCACCCACAACTCTCAAGCTATGAAGCACACAACCCTGGTTTCAACCCATTCTCTGAGGATCTCTTGAACTTTCTGATGAAGGTATCAACTTTCAAACACTCAATGAATAAATAATTGTTGGTCAAATTTTGGGGTGCAACAGCTGCCCCTATTCAAACGGCTTGAACCTGACTGGGTGAGAAGCGAACGGCTCTCAACCAATCAAGGTACGAGACGGTTGAATATCGGTAAACCCGAAAATTTGCCAACTGCACGAGCACACGGTACTCTGCGGGGAACAAATCTTTGAATCCTGCAACATTAGCTGCTCAACAACTAGCTGGAGAACCAAATTGGACATCACTGCTGGAGAAACATCTTCGACTTCAATCAGAAGACATATCCTTCATTTGATCGCCATCAATCATCACCTCAGGATAACTGACTTGGTCTTCAGACTCACACGAATCACTCTGTTGTATCTACAACTCCGGAACCTTATCTTCATCCACCCGTTGATTCTTCAACACGGAAATCCGGACTTGCAGGAACCTTCTGACATCGCCTTCGGGCGCTTACGAAATCCATCTTCAGATTAGACATCGTGGTTGGAGAAACATCTTCGACTTCAATCAGAAGACGTATCATTCTCTTGATCGCGCTCAATCATCACCTCAGGATAACTGACTTGGTCTTCAGACTCACACGAATTACTCTGTTGTATCTACAACTCCGGAACCTTATCTTCATCCACCCGTTGATTCTTCAACACGGAAATCCGGACTTGCAGGAACCTTCTGACATCGCCTTCGGGCGCTTACGAAATCCATCTTCAGATTAGACATCATTGTTGGAGCAGGCATATCACGCTGCTGAGGACTTCAAGAATCATCTTGAACAAACAGATCCGTCGGGCATCTTCAAGAATCGTCTTGAACTGATAACCTTTCTGGAGCAAACATTCTGGTTGGGTATTCCCGAAATCTTCCTGGGCAACTCTTGCTGGAGACGCCATTGGGGAGCTCAAGTATCATACTGGGCGAACCACGCGGGAAGCTGTACTGGGGTCTTAAGAATCACCTTAAGCAAATGGCCCTGCTGAGGGATTTGAGAATCATCTCCAAAGCGACCTTGCTGGGGATCTCAAAAATCATCTTGAGCGAGCGACCGGTGGGGATCACACCGGGGTCTTTAAGAATCATCTCGCAAGCGGTCTTGCTGGGGAGAACATCAAGGACCGTCCTGAGCAACTGGTCTTTCAGTAGTACACCTGTACAACAAGGATGATAATGACCTAGATCATGCTTATGATGCGTATGCTTCGGCACTATGCCCCACACGGTGGGAATGATATGCATTTATGCTAAATGCCATGCAATCCTGCATAATTCTATGCAGCGTTTAAATGCTATGCAGTCATGCACACTGCTATGCAATCATGCACAATGATGCGATCCCATCAGCAAAATAAATGCCGAAGGGGGAAATCCTCCTGTCAAGGAGAAAGAACCACTCAGGTGGAGGAGTCATCCTGCTGAGGAGAACGTGAACACGCCAATATCAATCAGGCTCTGTCTGGGGAATTGATCTTCCGCGGACTGCTGCAGGGGAACAACTTCAGCTGACTGCTGCAGGGGACGAAGCTCTACGAGAACTTGGATCTGCTGATATCAATCGCGAGAATGAACTGCGCGGCCGTCTCGGCTAACTCTTCTGGGGATGACCACTCTGTGGGGAACCAACTTCAGCTGCTCCACACTCCACTGGGGAAAAACCAATCATGATCTGATCAACTTCCAAGGATTCGGATCTCTTGGACATCTGCAAACTCGGCTGCGGAAGGAGAAATCATTCTGCTTTGATGGAGAGAGTGCGACTCTGGGGAAACACAGCATCAGCTGCCCTACGCTCTGCTGGGGAAAATTGATCATGACCTGATCAACTTCCAAGGATTCTGCTTTTCTGCGGACTCAGCCGGGGAGAGAAATCATTCTACTTCACTGGAGAGTACGACTCTGACAAGGAATTCGATTCCACTGGGGAAAAAAGGATCATCTGACCTCGGGGGAGAGCACAACTCTGCAAGGGAATACAACATCAGCTGTCCCAACACCCTACTGGGGAAGAGGGAATCATCGAACTTCAGGAGAGAGCCTGACTCTGGTGAGGAATCTCAATTCCACTAGAGACTTCAGTCTGGCACCATCAGTTACTGCATACTTCGGTATACGAACGACCTCCTGTGAAACCTGCACTTGACCCGGTGCGGGGGAGGACACCTGCTTAGGTGGCGACTTTACTGGGGAAAACACGAGCTCCAGTACCCAAACATTTCTATGAACTCTGCACTTGTGACCCGGTGCTGGGGAAAGACGACGTCATTCTTCGGTGCTTGACTCAGCCGATGAGGTGGCATTCCTTCAGGATGCGTCTGCTTGGGGAAGAGAATCACCTCTACCTGGGGAAGACATATCAATGCTCACTATCTGATTCTGATTCCGCGGAGGAGAAACTACTGAACTCTGCTGGGGAAGGAGGACTCATCCTGCTTCGGGGATACGCACGACACATCTTCTTGCAAGGGCTATACCTGCAACAACACAAACAAACAGACAGGATACCCTCCTCAAAGGGGCCTATTCAGGTTATTATCTCGTGACAATGTTCAGTTAGTTAATTGTTTCAACAATCAATGGGCTTAGGCCCGTAAGTTTATGTATGCGCATTTTATCAAAAACACATCGGCGTTATCATTCGCAAACAAAACAGATAAATGCCAAGCAGACAAGTAGAATTGCTGAATAATGTGCATTTTATTGATGATGAACCCCTGAATGGGCAAAAATGTTTTACAACAGAGGCAAGCTCCTGGAATGAGGAAGCCGCGCAAAAAGAAAACATAAATATACATCAGTATATACAAATGTCGGCAATCGAGGCGTAGACGAACACCATGAGTTGATCCCTCTAAGACCCACTCGACTTCGATACTTCTCCGATGCTTCAGCTTTGGAAGAGATTGATTCAGATAAACGGCCCTCAGGTCTTCCGAACCACTAAACAATGAAAGTCCATACGCGGAACGCAGTCATTTGCTTATTCAAATCCCTAACTTTTGCGTGAACCGCCCTTCACGGGTTTTCAGTTCACCGGGATACCCTTTTTTGCCGAAGCCGCCCAGTGTAGGTTTTCGACTTCGCGGGTGTACATTTTTTCAATATATCCCTAATTTTTGCCCGAACCTTTTATTCTGTTTTTGGTTCGCCGGGATGCCCTTTTTTGCCTGGACTCTTTCTTTTTTTGTCCAGCGGGTCGCTTTCAAGCAAAGTATTTTTTAACTGCGTCCGCGTTCACCGGGGATGCAAAATCTTCGCCATCCATCGTGGATAACAACAAAGCTCCTCCCGAGAAGACCTTGCTGACGACATACGGCCCTTCGTAATTCGGAGTCCACTTGCCCCGGTGATCGGAGTGTGGCGGAAGAATCTTCTTCAGGACGAGATCACCCGTCTGAAAGCTTCGAGGACGCACCTTCTTATCATAAGCTTTCTTCATTCGGCTTTGGTACAGGCGACCAAATGCAATCGATGCTAACCTCTTCTCGTCCATCAGGCTGAGCTGGTTCAGGCGATTCGTAATCCATTCTGCCTCATCAAGTTTCACATCAACCAAAACTCGCAAAGAGGGAATCTCCACTTCTAGCGGTAGGACAGCTTCCATACCGTACACCAAGGAGAAAGGAGTTGCCCCGGTCGACGTACGCACCGTGGTACGATAACCGTGCAAGGCAAACGACAGCATCTCGTGCCAATCTTTATACGTCACAACCATCTTCTGAACAATCTTCTTGATGTTCTTGTTGGCCGCTTCAACAGCGCCATTCATCTTCGGCCGGTAAGGAGATGAGTTGTGGTGTTCAATCTTGAAGCTCTGGCACAGCTCCTTCATCATCTTATTATTCAAATTCGAACCATTATCAGTAATGATCCGCTCGGGAATTCCATAGCGACAGATGATGTCCCTCTTTATGAACTTAGCCACCACCTGCTTGGTCACATTAGCGTACGAGGCTGCCTCCACCCACTTGGTGAAGTAGTCGATAGCTACCAGAATAAAACGATGACCATTGGATGCGGTGGGCTCGATCTTGCCTATCATGTCGATGCCCCACATGGAGAACGGCCAAGGGGAGGACATGACATTCAATGGGCACGGCGGCACATGAACTTTATCAGCATAAATCTGGCATTTGTGACATTTCTTCGCGAATCTGAAGCAATCCGACTCCATCGTCAGCCAGTAATATCCTGCTCTCAGGATCTTTCTCGTCATGGCGTGCCCGCCGGCGTGCGTACCAAATGTGCCCTCATGGACTTCTTCCATGAGCATACTTGCTTCTTTCTCATCCACACATCTGAGTAGCACGAGATCGTGGTTTCTCTTATACAGCACTCCATCAGGATTGAGGTAAAAGTTCCCAGATAGTCTCCTCAGAGTCTTCTTATCCTGGGTTGACGCACCCGCAGGATACTCCTTGGTCATAAGGAAGGTTTGGATGTCGTGGAACCATGGCTTGCCGTCAGTGGCATCCTCGATTGCGAACACATATGCTGGTCTGTCAAGACGCGAAAGAACAATGCTTGGAGCTTCATTCCAAAGATTGACCTTATACATTGAAGCCAACGTGGCTAAAGCATCAGCCATTTGATTTTCAGCCCGGGGTACATGATGAAGTTCTACTCGGTCGAAGAACGGAAGCAGCCTCCTGGCATAATTCATGTACGGCACTAGATTCGGTTGACGAGTTTCCCACTCCCCTTTGATCTGATTGATTACGAGCGCTGAGTCACCATATATGTCTAGATTCTTGATTCTCAAATCAATTGCCTCTTCTAGACCCATAATACATGCTTCGTACTCGGCTTCATTGTTGGTAACTGGAAACGTCAGTCTCGCAGTAAACGGGATGTGGGATCCGTGAGGAGTCGTGATGATAGCCCCGATACCACTTCCATAGGAATTAACCGCTCCGTCGAATATCATCTTCCACTGAGACTTCCTATCCGGCCCCTCATCGGGCAATGGCTCATCGCAATCCTTTGCTTTGAGAAACATAATGTCCTCGTCAGGGAATTCGAACTTCATCGGCTGATAGTCTTCGATTGGCTGTTCGGCAAGGTAGTCAGACAATACGCTCCCCTTAATGGCTTTCTGAGAGACGTACTGAATATCATATTCTGTTAACACCATCTGCCATCTGGCAATCCTGCCCGAAAGAGCCTGCTTCTCGAAAACGTACTTGATCGGATCCATCTTCGAAATTAGCATAGTGGTGTGGTTGAGCATATACTGTCGTAGACGTTTGGCAGCCCAAGCTAATGCACAACACGTCTTCTCCAGCATCGAGTATCGAGATTCACACTCAGTGAACTTTTTACTCAAATAATAAATGGCATGCTCCTTTCTGCCCGTCTCGTCGTGCTGACCGAGAACACACCCCATGCTATTCTCCAGAACTGTCAAGTACATGATTAATGGCCGTCCAGCCACTGGGGGTATCAAGATTGGAGGTTCTTGAAGATACTGCTTTATCTTATCGAATGCCTTCTGGCAATCCTCATTCCAAGTAATCGCCTGATTTTTCTTCAACAACTTGAACATCGGTTCACAAGTGGCCGTGAGCTGAGAGATAAACCTTGCAATGTAGTTTATTCGGCCCAAGAAACCACGAACTTCTTTTTCTGTTTTCGGCGCTGGCATTTCTTGGATAGCTTTTATTTTTGCAGGATCAACTTCAATACCTCGTTCACTAACGATAAACCCCAATAACTTTCCGGACCGCACTCCGAAAGTGCACTTGTTAGGGTTCAGCCTCAGCCTGAACTTCCTAAGCCTTTCAAACAGCTTCAGCAAATTGACCAGATGCTCCTCCTCCGTTTGGGACTTTGCAATCATGTCATCAACATAGACCTCGATCTCATGATGAATCATATCATGAAACAAAGTTACCATTGCTCGCTGGTAAGTGGCCCCTGCGTTCTTCAGACCGAAGGGCATTACCTTGTAGCAAAACGTGCCCCAGGGGGTAATAAACGTCGTTTTCTCCATGTCCTCCGGCGCCATCTTAATCTGATTGTAACCGGAGAAGCCATCCATGAACGAAAACACGGAAAACTGGGCTGTATTGTCGACCAACACATCGATATGAGGCAACGGGAAATCATCTTTAGGGCTCGCCCTATTCAAATCCCGATAATCGACGCACATACGTACCTTACCGTCTTTCTTCGGTACAGGCACTATGTTGGCGACCCACGGAGGGTAGGTGGTAACGGCTAGAAATCCTGCGTCCAACTGCTTCTGGACTTCTTCTTTGATTTTTACAGCCATGTCTGGTCTCGTCCTCCTGAGCTTCTGCTTGACTGGAGGGCAATCTTCTCGCAACGGCAAGCGATGAACCACGATATCTGTGTCAAGTCCGGGCATATCCTCATATGACCAAGCAAAGACGTCACTATACTCTCGAAGCATCTCGACCAGTCTATGCTTGACATCATTCTGCAGCGCAGCCCCAACTCTGACATTTCTGACGAGCTCCTCAGAACCCAGATTTACAATCTCAATATCCTCCTCGTGAGGCAGAATAACCTTCTCCTCTTGTCTCAACAAGCGGGCCAATTCTTCCGGAAGGTCTTCGTCTTCATCAATCTCATCCTCTGCTTGATAGATCGGGCAATCAAAGTCGTAGTGAGCCGTAGAGGGTCCAGAGTCGATGTCGTCTGTTACGTGGATCCTGCAATAACAAGGGTTAAGTTTAAAGCAAGAATATGCAGGTTAGCACGAACCTCGTTGCCATTTTGCTGTTTTTCAAAACAAACATAAAATATGAATAACAGAGAACACAACATTTGATTACGAAGAAAACGCCTTTTATTTATTAACAAAATGCATACACATAATCCAACAAGGCCCTGACAGTAAAACCATTATGCCCCGGGCAGGACATAGGGTTGTACAAAGATTGTAAAAAGCAAATCATTACTCTTCACTTGTCAGCTTGATAATCTCCTTGATGGTCCAGTTGTGGAGGTACTCGCTTGGCTTGCTCGGTTGAATCCAGGCGTCAAGATCACAATCACTGTCCCCACTGTCCTCTGACGCAGCGTTGATACTCTCGAAGATTACTCCTCCCTTGGTGAATAAGATCGGCCCTTTCCCACGAGACGAACTGCCAGAAGAAGATGAAGCTTCAGCTTGCGGAGAATATCCCAATCCAAACTTATCCTGCTTGAATGGTATATCCAAAACATGCCCCCAGCCTGGGGTGGAACCAGCTTCGACTACAGCCCGAGCTTCCTTAAACGAGGAGAGGTTCAACTCTTGCTTCTCTGCAACAACGGGAGCTACCTCCTTCACCCTGACGGTTTCAAAAGCCTGGCAAAGAGTCTCATGGATCTCACCATCCATTTCGACATATTTGAAGGACGACAGGTGGCTTACCATGATGTCCTCTTCTCCACAGACTGTCACTATGCTGCCCCCAACAGCATATTTAAGCTTCTGATGCAGCGTGGACGTCACGGCACCAGCAGAATGGATCCATGGCCGACCTAAGAGGCAACTATAGGCGGGCATGATATCCATGATATAGAAAACCGTATTGAACGTCTCTGGTCCAACTTGAATTGGCAGGGTCAATTCTCCGAAGACGTGGCGCTTGGTTCCGTCAAAGGCCTTCACGACCAGATCACTGGGCGTGCACAGCAGTCCACGGGTATCCAACTTCATCAGTGCCTTCTTCGGAAGCACGTTAAGCGAGGAACCTGTATCTACTAGGACATGTGACATAATCGTGCCTCTGCACTCTATCGAGACGTGCAAGGCGCTGTTGTGATCTCTCCCCTTGGGAGTCAGCTCCAGATCTGTAAATCCCAGCCCATTACCAGCATTGACATGGGCTACTACTTCCTCGAGTTGATTTACTGATATCTCCTGCGGCACGTATGCAGCATTCAATACTTTCAATAATGCGTTGCGGTGCGCTTCAGAACACAGCAACAGGTTAAGAATAGAGATCTTTGACGGAGTCTGATGAAGATGATCTACAATCTTGTAGTCACTTTTCCTGATCAGTCGCATGAACTCTTCAGCATCTTTAACCAACAAGTCTTTCTCTGCCCCTGCAGGAACCTCTTCAACAGCTTTACCCTTACCTTTATCCATAGCGTCAGCCCGGACTACTTTCTCCGCCGCAACCTCTGCCGGCGCGAACACTCTTCCGCTTCTAGTGATACCACTGACTTCAGTAAGATTCTGCGCAGTCGATCCGGATGACTCAAGCTCTATCTTCTGACCATTACAATATACTTCGGCGCCGTAATGCCATGGGACGGCATTAGTGCTCTCGAATGGGATTGGTCCGGCCTTGGTGATGGTGATAGAAGGCGGACGGGACGCAGAAATAGTAATAGGGTGACGAGGAATGGTAATGGTGGCAACTTCGTCTGCCTGCTTCAGCATGACTTCCCCTGACGTACTCTCAACGCTCCGGCTGAATTGCAAAATACCCTCGGACATCAGACTCTGGATACCTTCGATCAACTGCTCACACCCATCAGGAAGTGTAGCACAAGCCATGCAAAACTCTCCACATCCAGGAAAGAAGCCTTTCTTTAGCAACTTGGCTTTGACAAAACACAACGGCGTCTTCAGATCTTTGACATCGGTCAGCAAGTCTGAATTCTCCTCAGTGATAACAGCATTCACTCCACCCCCCCTATGATGAGGCATTGGGTTTTTGGTGACGTTGGGTACGTTGTCAGAAAAGTTGATAACCTTGGCGTCGACCAAGTCCTGGACTTTGTGCTTAAAAGCTTTACAATTCTCAACTGTATGGCCAGGTGCCCCCGAATGAAATTCACAAGTAGCATTAGCATCATAATCTGGTGGCGGTGCCCCTGTCAAGGGAGCCATTGTCCTTTTATGCACTAATTGGAGCTGAAGCAACGTCTGCAGAAGCTGTGCATACGGCATAGGAGGAGTTTCCAAATGACGGTTTGCCAGGGGACCCCGATTCTGATATCTCTTATATCCCGGACTATTCTGTTGCTGGGGCTGCTGCTGCGGCTGCGGCTGCGGTGGAGCAGCTGGGATGTTTATGCTAGCGATCTGAGACTGAGGGCCCTTGCCCTTTCTCCTAGCATTAGTGACAGCACTGGCATCTCCCTCTCGACGCTTGCCAGTATAGGGTTTCTTGCTAGCTCCTCCAGCTGAGGATGATTCGCCCTGAATCTTGCCGATCTTTATACCGTTTTCAACATGCTCGCCCAAAGTGATAAGAGCCGAGAATGTTCCGGACATGCCACTGATCAGCTTCTCATAATAGACTCCGGGAAGGGTAGCCACGAACAGTTGTACCAACTCACGCTCAACCATCGGTGGTTGAACCCGAGCAGCCAATTCACGCCACCGCTGGGCGTACTCCTTGAAGCTTTCATTGCTCCGCTGCGAGAGATTCTGAAGCTGAACTCGGTTGGGAGCCAAGTCGCTATTATACTGATAATGGAGGACAAATGCTTCTGCAAGATCTTTCCAGGTGCGCACAGCAGCGGGCTCCAAACCCATATACCATTCGAGCGACGGACCAGAAAGACTATCCTGAAAGAAGTGCATCAGCAGCTTCTCATCGTCAGAATAAGCGGACATCTTTCTATAATAAGATCGGAGGTGAACACGGGGACAGGTAGTGCCCCTATACTTCTCAAAGATAGGCACCTTAAACTTGTGAGGTACTTTAAAGTCAGCAATCAACCCGAGTTTGGCCATGTCAACGCCCAATGCGTTCTGATTTTCTATGTCTCTCATTTTATCTTCCAGCGCCTTGAACCTGAGTCGAGCTTCAGCAGTCAATTCAGCCTCTGCACCTCTCTGAGAGAATATATCATCCTGATGGTCCTCCAGCCACGGTTGAGGCACCACCATATTTCCTGCACCAACATTGCCGTTGACCGGCCCCATGTTAACATTGGCTCCCAAACCACCATTGCCGGCGCCCGCCGCATTAAGTCCGAGATTAGTCATAAGATTGCCGTTAGCACTACCGTTGCCCCCGGCAGCAGGAACAACGTTCTGTGGAGTATCCCCTTGAGGAGGAGTGGGCACGGCCCCGCCGTGCAGTATTCCATTACTGTCGACCCTGGAGATGAGAGGTTGAACCAAAGTACGAAGCTGATCTTGCCCATTCGCAACTACTTGCATCAACTCCATAAAACGATCCATCCGTTCACGAAGCTCTTGAACATCTGACTGTACCTGGTCCATGATTCTCGTCTGATTAGCGCGAGTTGAGTAGCGGTGGATGAATCTTTGATCAATCCTGGAGATCGAAAGCAGCTCGGAACCTGAGTACCTGAAAAACCTGTCAACATCAAAGGTTAGGAAAAGGTAACAGAATGTATGTCATGCAAAAATGCTTCATGCAGATGCATGCGTGTGTCTGTGTGCTTGAGAGATTATCCCCCGATCCTGGCACCTGCTGACAGTAATAAGGAGAGGAATCTGGGCCCAATCATGGAAATAGTAACCTCACATAGCAATAGTCAGATTCGACACATCAAGGACCGAGGACTCATACGCATCAGTCTTTCTGAGAACGGCTGCAGTAACACAATGAGAGATCTTGGATCAGGGAAATGGTACCTGTCACGGACACACGCTAATGGAATGATTATGCAAGCTAATGCAAAATGCAGGTATGCAACAATATATCCAGGTGGCTGCTGTGGAAATTCGATGTCAACAGTCGCTGATGAGAAGGAAACCCTGGTGTAAAACCACTGATCTGATCTGTTGTGAATAACCATCTGATGGGATCGAGATCAGCACTCTGCCCTGACAAGAACGAAGGCCTGATAATAAAGACCCCGGATGCAAGATCAAGGAATATCTGTTGATGAAGTCTTCAGACCCCAAAAAAATTCTGCCCTATCAGGAACAAAAATACAGCTGCTGATGAGATCTTCAAACCCCACTCAAAATCTGCTCTATCAAGAACAAAATAACAACTGCTGACGAGATCCTCAGACCCCACTCAAAAATCTGCTCCCTCCAGAACAAACCTCTGATAACAATACTCTGATCGGAACCTGCTCTATCAGGAACAGACAAACACCCGATGATAACATCCTCTGATCAAACCCTTGCTCTATCAAGAACATATCTGCAACTGAGAACCCAACATAACTGATTTACTGTCAAGAAAACTAGGTAGTCTGGAGGTCAAAGTTTCCTGCAATATCCCACCCCGCTCACAGGTATGATGGACCTAATCCAAGGACAAAGGTACGGCATCCTATGCGGTCGTCAGCGTCACAGACTTTCATGAATGACAATACGATTCCCAGAAGGAGTGGCATTGTCAGGTCATGAAGAGGCCTTTCTTAGCTGACTTCCAAATGATCGGTCCCCAGAGTCGACAATCCTCACGTCTGGACTCCCCTCAGATCCTCAGGATCGGAAAGGAGCACCTCTGCAAGAATCTCGTCTGAGTGCAGATTTTCGTAGGGAACTGTGCCTGCTCAGCAGACAGGTTCGTCTACTACTTCTCCGCAACTATATCTAGGTGTGTACTCAAGCCCAGGTCCGGCTTTTCACTCACAGTAACATCCCTCTCCCACAGCAGCACAGATAATCATATCAACTGGAAATAAAATGCGAGAAATAAAATGCGGGAAGTAAAAATGCGGGAAGTAAAAATGCGATAAATAAACGCAACCCAACAAGCAAACACAAACGATAGGATTGACTCTCATAGGGAACCGGAGAACCAGAGATTCTGGGTTCGATCCCCAGCAGAGTCGCCAGCTGCTGGGGACAGGCCCAGACAGCTAGGAAGAAAACCCAAGGCGAGACTCGCATAGGGAAACACCCGAAGGTCCCCAGCAGAGTCGCCAGCTGCTGGGGACAGGCCCAGACAGCTAGGAAGAAAACCCAAGGCGAGACTCGCATAGGGAAACACCCGAAGGTCCCCAGCAGAGTCGCCAGCTGTCGCTTGCGCGAAAATAAGGTGCCGGCATGACAGAAGAGTCGCCACCTTTCATTATTTATCCCTCAGAGCGGGAAAGGAAACGATCGGAAAAACCTGACGAAAAAGGGTAAGACAAGGTCATCGCAACCATTGTCTGGGTTCGGGAGTCGGTTACGCAAGGGGAAGGTATTAGCACCCCTCACGTCCGTCGTACTCGACGGGATCCTCGCTTGTTTGTTTACTTGGACGGGTTGGTTATAATCTATCTACCTATCAAGGCTGGCTGAAAAAGAAAAGAAAAATGACTCGGCAAAGCATCGCGCTTTATGCCTACGTATTCTCATCAGAGAATGAGAAATCAGAGTCAACGTAGTTCGGCTAACTACGAGGGAAGGTGGGGAAGGTTGCTCGCTAGGATATCGCATCCTATGCCTACGTACTTTCATCTGGTATGAAAGATCAGAGCAAACGTAGTTCGGCTAACTACGGGAAAAATGGCTCAACTAGGAGGGAGACTATCAAGTCCTACTGTTATCATGCCATGGATTCATCCTATGGTTGAGGTTTGAACAGGGAACTCCTAGATGTTGTCATGCATAGGTTTCAACCTAAAAGTCTATCATCAAGTCCTCATCAGAGGAAATGAGAGTCCTAAGGGATCATGTCAATGATACACCAAAACAGACAAAAAACATCAGCTTTAACAGTAAAATGCATGCAATGCAAGTGAGGGAGGAAATGTGTGTGGGGCTTCAGCCTCCACAAGCTCGTCTCGACCTCAATCCAGTCATGAAATAACAGTAATCATACTGAAGATAAACAACATACTATCAAGCAATGAACAGATAAAAGCAATGAAGTGCCAACAGGCAAACAAACACACATGCTTGAGAAAGAAAGAATCTACTCTCTAATCCTGACCCTAATCACAGAATCTAATCAAATCGAAGCAAAGCCCTCAAGCAAAACCTAAACAGGAGAAATCAATCCCAGTCTTCAAGCTTCAGAACAAGCTTACCAAAGAAAGGGAGCTAAGCAAGCAGACTCATAGTGTCTTCCTCAGGAAAGCACTAAGAGGTGTATACTCAGGAGTCATACCCTATGTGGCTCAACCACTGTGATCAGTTTATATTCCTCCTCAGGAGAAATTAAACTCACAAGCAGGCTCCAACATCACTGGATATTTGAGAAATCCTAGATAAACTAATGGAACTAAGTGAATAGACCCATAGGACCTTCCTCAGGAAAGTACTAGGAGGCTTCCACTTAGGAGTTGTATCCTATGTGGCTCAACAACTGTGATCAGTTTACATTCCTCCTCAGGAGAAATTAAACTCACAAGTTGGCTCCAACATCACTGGGTACTTGAGAAATCCTAGATAAACTAAGGGAACTAAGTGAATAGCCCCATAGGACCTTCCTCAGGAAAGTACTAGGAGGCTTCCACTTAGGAGTTGTATCCCATGTGGCTCAACAACATGTGATCAGTTTACATTCCTCCTCAGGAGAAATTAAACTCACAAGTTGGCTCCAACATCATTGGATACTTGGGAAAGAGGTGAGAAGAAAGAATGAAAGTCATTCATAGTGCCTTCCTCAGGAAAGTACCATGAACTTCCTTCAAACTTCAGGATCTCAAACCTCACAAACAGGGGACAAACCAAGCTCTGGGTCTCTGAATCTTGATCTACAATCTTCACTTCATCTTGCTCTCCAACAAGGTCTTCAAGGCAACACAAGCCCCTCACAAATTCCCCACAATGAACCCCAAAGATGAACAGATAACCACAGGGGAGACAAAATCAACAGGCAACTTCAGAAAATACCTAAAAATACTAAACTAATGGGGAAAAATCTAACAAATATTCACAAGGGTCCTCAACACCTACTCATAACATCCACATAGGCCTCTACCTAAAAATCAAGACAAAACTTAATCAAAGAAAAATGATTCATCACCTAAACACAATCTAAACCCTAATTAGGATACCCTACATCTACCCTAATTAAACTAATCAGAAATTAATTCTAAAATTCTAGAAAAAATCCTATGGGGAACTATGATTCATCATCTAATTGCACAAAAAAGAATGGATTAAAAAACCTAAGGGAAGGTCCTAAAACAATTCTTGCAAAATCATGATACAAAACTAATCATTATAAAAGCTACTTAAAAGAAAAATTTATTAAAAGTACTAAACTTAAAAATAAAATCCCATTTTTATTTTTAATATTTTCTACACACTTTCATCTAATCATAGAAAAAAGAAGAATTAAAAAATCATTTTTTATCAATTATTTATGAATTAATCAAAACAGAAAAATATTAGAAGAAAATAAAAACAATTAAAACAAATAAAGGGAGGGGGGGTGCAACAAGCAAGGCGCGCCAGTTAAAACTAGATGGGCCAGATAAAAGGGGGGTGGGGATAGGAAACTAAGCCCACAGCGCTGGTTTAATGAAACGACCGCGTATGGGTTATTTGAATCTTTCCCTCCATTCTTCAGACTCGCTCCCAGCCGTGCGATTAACATAATTTGTCAAACATTGGATCCAATCTAAGGGACCTCCTTCATCGTCCCAAACAAGAACTAGGGTTTTCAGAACCCTCTCCTCCATGCCCTAAGATTCAACTGGCTCGTTCTCTTCACTCACTCAACGAAATCGAAAGATTCCAAGGGCAAACATGATCTACTAATTGCCTAGAACACAGCCATGCGTGTAGTTTCTCTTAATTCCTCTTGAATAATCCAAACAGAAGACTTAAACATCTTGGTACAACCATGTTCATCTGATATCAATCTTAGTAAAGCTTCAATCTAATGGCATGACCTTGTTCCTTACACTACTCTTATCATTCTTATCTATAGCATATTAACTAACACTCAAAATCCAGCTAGTTCTTGAAAATTAAAGATTCCTACACCTGTTATGAAACTCAATGAATCGTGCCCTACTTCTCAGGATCTAACCATCTACCCTAGTACATTCATTCTATACCTATAAAGCTAAAAGAAAGCCATTAAATTAAGAGGTATATGGGAAAAAGAGAACCTGTCAAAGGGATGATGGTAGGTACTCGTGGAAATGCTTGCAGGCCTTGGAATTGGTTCAAGATGCTCCTTGAATGATCCTCAACCTTCTGTTTGCACTTGTGATGGTGGAGATGGCTTGTAGTGGAAGAAAACTCAAGTTGCTTGATTGTGAAGGTAGCTCTTCAATGGAAATGTATCTCTCTCTTTCTCCTCTGACTTGACTCTCTATCACCAACCTTTAACACTCTTCATGGCATTCTCTTTATAATGATCATTGGATGTGTCTAGATTCATCTAGAATGTGGTGGAAGTTTCTTGAAATTCTCCTATTATGGTATTTTGGGATCTCATGATATATCACCTCTAACCAACTTACACACCTTTTAAAATCTCATCACATGATAATATGGAATGGTAAGGAAGCTCACATGCCTTGTAATTACCTTGTGTTAAGTTTTCCAACATTGCCTTCTTTTTCAAGTAATAACTTTTCAAAGCATCACCCATTTTAAGGCTTCAATTCAAAATTCTAGCTAAACCAATGCTCTCAAAATGGTTTTTCCAATCAAAATGATATATTGGATGACCTATTTTGGATTTGTGGATCTTCCAGATCACTTTTCAATTTCAACTTTTCAAGTTTATAAGCCATTTTTAGTTCATTTTTGACCAATCATGGAATTTCATGCTATGAGCTTTTCCAACAATTTGTGACCTTCTTTCTAGACTTAAAATCACATTTTGAGCAACTTTCATGTTTTGAGTTTTTCCATTTGAGGCTTGGAAATAGGAGTTTTAGGCATTGGATAAAATGACCTATAACTGACAAATGACCAAAATACCCCTGTCTTGTTCAAACCATAAGTTGAGTTCCACAAATCCAATCAAGGACTTCTACCACTCAAATTAAAGCTAAGAAGATCCTCTTCAACATTCATGTTGACCAAGAAACCATAGGAATCATCCTACTAGGGCAAAAGTTGTCTGCAAGTTGGGTGACTTTCAAGGACCCAGATTCACACACCTCTGCTGACCTGTAATTTGTCAAAACCATAACTTGAGCTTTGTAACTCCTATCAAGGACTTCCACCACTCAAATTAAAGCTAAGAACAAGCTATACAACATTCATGTTGTGGGGAAGATGAGATATCAATCACAACTTGAGCTAAAACTGCCTGGAAGATAGGGATCAAATTAGGGTTTTTCACTGACAATCCTTGGAAACCCTGACTTGAAACTTCTCAAACTCCTCAATCATGATGAGTTGGTCTAGAAATAATCCTTATAACATGTCCATGCATCATTCCATGATCTCATGGCCCTTGGATTAGGTCTCAACCCTCTCCAAATCTTCAGTTAACTTAGGGTTGACCCAGTCAAAACCCTAATTCTACCATTCATGGTTGAATCTTCTGAACTCTTGCATAATGACCTCTCTGGACTTCATGATGGCTATCAAGACATCTCATAGGCTTTCCCAAAACATCAAGTTTATTCTCAAAGTCTCAGAATCATCTGAGGAGCACCCACAACTCTCAAGCTATGAAGCACACAACCCTGGTTTCAACCCATTCTCTGAGGATCTCTTGAACTTTCTGATGAAGGTATCAACTTTCAAACACTCAATGAATAAATAATTGTTGGTCAAATTTTGGGGTGCAACAATGAGTTTTCGTGCCGTTGGGCTAAATGCTCGGGTGAGGAGCACCTAACTTAGAATGAAACGTGTCTTATATTTTTGGCTATCTAACTTTCTTTTCATGATTTTTCATATTTTTGGAGATCATACACTTATTTGCATTGGTCGCTCGCTTAGAAGTGTTTTAGGATGGTGCTGACTGCTAGTATAAACTACTTGGGGCTGAGTTTGCGTAGACACTTGAGACTTTGGTACACGTAGGTAGTGAAACCGACTCGCATAAACCGGAGATCTAAGGTGTCAGGACGGTACTGGTTTTGTTAGAATTGTCGTCTCCTCGGAGTTTCGAAACTTGGTTTGAACTCGGGTGCATTCTTGTGATGCTTTTTCTTTTGAGGGACGAACGGAAAAAATTTGTTGTTTACGTCGAATAACATGGGGATGTTTGCGTAACGGAAAAAGAATATATAAATGAGCTTTATTTGCTAAAAATAGAAAATGTTTGAATAGAAATTACGAAATTCAAAGTACAATGGAATGGGAAATAAACGCTCCACTCCCACACTATCTCAATCAGTGTCCCCACTGATTTGAAAGAATGCGAGAGGGAGATACAACGGAAATGAAAGTACATAGAAACTGCAAATATAGTAAACAAATAAGGAAAATGATAACTAATCACGTCCTCTGCCTCGGTCACGTTCGTGCTCGCGTCCTCTGGCTCTGACTTGGGCGACTCGGTCCTTAAAACTCATAGCTCCGGTGTGGTAGACATAGTCACGGAGTCCTTCGACCTGCAAGGTCAGATTCGCCAAGTTCTCAGTAATGGTTTCTTGGCCGGTTTGAAGTTGTTGCATTTGGGTCTGATGCCAAGCTTCGAACTTCTCTGCTCGCTGATTCTGCTGCTGCATCATAGCGAGTATCTGGGCCTGCTGGTCGAGAGAGCGGCGGAGGTCCTCTTCTGAGTAGTCGGGCACTGGACGATGGCGGCGGCGGCGGGAGGATGTACCTTCGGAAGGAAGAGGCTGCGATGCCTCCGGTTGCTCCGGCCTGTCCAACTCAGCTTGGATTTCGTCGTCAGAACCTTGGGTGTGGTCCTGAGTTGGAGCAACGACAGCAGGAGGGGCAGTAAGGTCAAATAACCAGTTGGTACGATCCTCTGGGTGTATCCGGGTGCATGATGGAAGGATGATGCTTCAGACGGTTTTGCCATGCACTACGAGATGGTACTTGCTGTCGGCTCTGGAACGGATGAGGTGAGAGGCTCTGCAGTGGTCGGTGTCAAGGAACACCGAGGGGATGGCATGGAGGTGCTGGAGGCGGTCACCGAGGTTCAGCCCAAGTGCAATGGCAGTGACAATCCCGCCAAAATAAAATGGCTTGGAGCCACGGTTACAGTTGGCCTGAATGTGGGCCAGGAGGAATGGAGCGGCGTTGATAGGCTCGTTGTTGAAGACACAACTGAGGAAGAAGAGCTCTTTCGAGTTCACCTTGTGGTTGCTGTCCCGGGCGAAGATGGTGTTGCTCAATGCTCGGTGGAAGTACCGGATGGTCGGGTTGTGGATATGTGTTGCGTGCAGAGAATCCCAACCATCGGCATTGATGCCGGTTAACTGGTACCAGAGCGCGAAGGCTTCGTGCTGGAACTGATCGGTGAGGCGGCGATGAGCATTGTCGCCTCGAGGGAGTTGTAAGATGGCGACAATCTGGTTCTGGTTCACCTGATAGTTTGTGCCGAACATCCGGAAGCATGCGGCACCGGAGTGTTGGCTGAGGTCGCCGCTGGAAGTGACGTAGGTAAACGAACTCAGGAACTCGAGAGTGAGTTGTTCGTACGTCGGCAGTGGATTGGTGCAGAGGTTCCAGATGCCGGCTCTTTGAAGCATCCAAGTGACGCCTTCAAGGAGTCCGAGCTCCGTGAGCGATGGAATATGTGGATAATGAGTCGGCTGGAGCGACCGTTGATGGAATGCGATGTAGTTGGCCCGCTGTCTCTCGCCTGAGTCACCGTCGCTGAACACAATGTTGCTGAGGTCTGGGGTTTCGTGGTTTCTCGCCATTGTTGGAGGATTGAGGTGGTTCTGAGGAGTGGAAAAATGTAACAGAAGTGTGGTAGGAAGTTGAGATGGGAGTTGGAATATATGGTGCAAGGTGGGGAAAACGAAAAATTGGAGTGGGGTGGGAGTTTCTGATGATTGGAAGTTGAAAAGAGATGAGTGGGAGAGAAAATGCAACCCATGTTATATCAGATAACAGTTTTGGGTTCGTGACGGTCGTCACGTATATGTGACGGTCGTCACCCGCGTGATGCTCGTCAGGATCCTGTGACGGTCGTCACAGCAGCAAAATCTGCAGAATGCAGAATTTTGCTGTGAGGGTGCTCTTGCAGTGACTTTTAGGCCTATTAATGATATAGCAATGCATTATAGTGGCCAATAAACAAAGAAACAACGTAAAAACAGAATAAATAGATAAAGACTAAAATTGAAATAAAAAGTAATTAGAATGATTGTAATGTAATACATAAAGAAATTAACAATGCAAAAATCTAAATGATTAAACGAAACTAAACTAAACCAAACTAAACTAAAACTAGTATCTAGTATTTTCGTGCCTTCAACTCATCGAACTTCCGTGCGTAGTAGTCGAGCTGGTCACAAACTAAGTCCATGAAGACTACCAGTTCGCTGTGTATGCCTGCGATGTCATCTTTTACAGTAGTCAGAGCTGCATTAACATTGTCCAATCGGAGTAGAACAATATCCATTTTGTCGGTGGTCTCCTCAGGAATGGGCTCAGGATAGGTGTTGTAATACGGAGGAGTCGTAGGGTCTACTTCAGCTTCTGATACAGCATCCTCATAGTACATATAGTCGTGTGCCTCAGAGATGTGGTCACTGTCGTACATATAGTTCTGTGGTGTTGATTGAGGTGAAGGAGGTCCCATAGGCTCATCCAATTCATAAAGCCAGTTGTCCTTGTTGTGGATACTTATCATCTGATGATCAGGCAATGTGAATAGCTGGACAGGTTTTTCATTTATGAGGTACTCGTAAGGTCCAGGTCCCATAGTTCCTAAAATGCGCCTGTTAAAGCAGAACTGTATATTCATGGGTCGGATGGTGCCAAAATGAGTGCTTGCATTTAAGTGGAATCTAAGGCCGAGCTCGTGGGCAATCATTGTCACGAGGCCTCCTATAAGAATAGGTGACTGTGGGTCCTAAGTGAGGCGTCTCAAAGATCTCATCATGAAAGGCACTGCATTTACTGTACGTCCCTGAGAAGCACAGAACATGATGAATAACTCCTCTTTAGATACTGTGGTAATATTTTCTTCTTTCCTGAAAAGGGTGTGAGCTAGTATCTTATGGAAGTATCTGAAAGCTGGGTTATGAATATCATCATTATACATTCTGTCTAGTTCAGGGTGATAGTCGCCTGTGATTCTACCCCAGAATTGGTCGAGTTCAAAATCAATATCGTCATCTTCTGCACTGATGAACACATGCGGTCCGCTAGGAAATCCTAGGAGGTTAACTAGTGACATTCGGCTATGGGTTTGGTCCATTCCAAACATTCGAAAGATAATCAGCTCTGTGTTGGATCCAAAACCATAGTTGGGTAGGTATCTGAAGGAACTAAGGAATTCATAGGTGAGATCCTTATAGGTAGCAAAACGTGTTTTCAAAGCAGTGTTCTCCCAACCCAGTTGATTGAACAGGTATTGAATGCTATCCGTGATTCCTAGTTTATCCATGGTAGACTTATCATAATACATCGTTAAGGCGATTTTTCTATCAGTTAGTGCTGCAAATCTTGCCTTTTGAGCTAGTCCTCGAAAATGAACCTTTGTGAAATCGTACTCGGCCATACTCGCAGGTAAGTCGGAGAAAACAGGAGGAATATTTTGAAGACTTTTAAAATCCTGAAAAGTTTAAAACAGAAGTTTGAAGTCAGGATTTTTAAAAACAAAAAGCGGTAAAAACAAAAGACCAAAAGAGAAAAATAAAATAAAAATAAAAATATGAAAACAAACGAAAGTAAAAAGTAGTAGTAATTTTAAGTTTCGAATTTTTGTTAAAGTTTCAAAGTAAAATTTTAAATAAAAAATGAAATACATTAACGAGGAAAAATGCGGGAAAAGTTGGGTTGCCTCCCAGTAAGCGCTGTTTTTAACGTCTAAAGCCTGACGATAGCTTGGTGACAAGCTATTTGGGTGTTTGAGCTGGAAGTTCAAGCAATGCTATACTGCAGACTCGAGAGCTGTTTTCGTTCTTATTATAATGTTTTAGACGTTGCCCGTTTACGATAAACGGTGCATTCGTCTTATCGGTAATTTCAACAGCTCCACTCTGAAGTACTTTAGTCACTTCATAAGGTCCAGACCACCTAGATTTTAGTTTACCTGGGAAGAGTTTTAATCTTGAATTAAATAGCAATACGATGTCTCCCACACTGAATTGTTTCTTGACTGAACGTTTATCATGCCACTTTTTAGTTCGTTCTTTGTAGATACGGGAATTTTCGTAAGCGTCTAATCGAAGTTCTTCCAATTCGTGTAAGTTCAAGATTCGCTTTTCTCCCGCCTCAGTGTAGTTGAAATTGAGTGTTTTAATGGCCCAAAAGGCCTTATGCTCTAATTCTACAGGGAGATGGCAGGATTTACCGTAAACTAATTTGTAGGGTGTAGTACCTATTGGTGTTTTAAAGGCGGTCCTATAAGCCCATAAAGCTTCATGTAGCTTTGATGACCAATCTTTCCTTGAGGTAGCGACAGTCTTTTCCAATATCTGTTTTATTTCCCTGTTCGAGACCTCTACTTGTCCGCTAGTTTACGGATGATAGGGTGTAGCTACTCGGTGTCGGACTCCATATTTAGAAAGAAGTTTATCAAATACTCGCGATATAAAGTGAGATCCGCCGTCACTAATGACGAGTCTGGGTACACCGAATCTAGGAAAGATTGTGTTTTTGAAGAGTTTGATTACTACTCGTGCGTCGTTTGTTGGAGCAGCAATGGCTTCTATCCATTTAGACATATAGTCTACAGCGACGAGTATGTAGTTATTACCAAAAGAAGGTGGGAATGGTCCCACGAAATCTATTCCCCATACGTCAAAGATTTCTACCTCTAAGATTCCTTTCTGAGGCATTTCATCGCGTCGTGAGATGTTGCCAGTTCGTTGGCATCGATCACATTTTAGCACAACGATGTGGACGTCTTTCCAGAGGTTAGGCCAGAATAAGCCGACTTGGAGAATCTTAGCGCACGTCTTGGATGTACTAGCATGACCACCATACGGTGCTGAATGGCATTGGGAAATGATATTTTCTATTTCTTCCTCTGGGATACAGCGACGATATATATTGTCGGCCCCTCTCTTGAAGAGTAGAGGTTCGTCCCAATAATAGTGTTTCAGATCATGCAAGAATTTCTTCTTTTGCTGATAAGTGAGATCCGGTGGAAGCACGCCTGCAGCGAGGTAATTAACGATGTCGGCATACCAAGGTAATGTGACTTGGGCATAGACGGCTTCTACAACTTTTTCGAATTCTGGATCTTCCGAGATTGAGTTGGGTATGTCACTTTCTAATTTGGCTATCAGACGTTCGTACGGGAAATCATCGTTTATCAGTACTAGTTCATGTTTGATGCCTTCTATTCGGGATAAGTGATCTGCAACAACGTTCTCGGTTCCTTTCTTATCTTTGATTTCTAAGTCAAACTCTTGTAATAATAGGATCCATCTCAATAGTCTTGGTTTGGCATCCTTTTTGCTTATTAGGTACCTTATGGCAGCGTGGTCTGTGTATATGATAATTTTTGCTCCTACTAAGTAAGAACAGAATTTGTCAAGCGCGAATATAACTGCTAGAAGTTCCTTTTCTGTGGTAGCGTAGTTCATTTGGGCAGGATCTAAGGTTCTACTGGCATAGTAGATGGCATGGAGTTTCTTGTCCTTCCTTTGTCCTAGAACTGCGCCTACGACATAATCACTCGCATCGCACATGATTTCAAACGGTAGTCGCCAATCGGGTGGTTGCATAATCGGTGCGGTGATAAGGGCTGATTTTAATGTTTCGAATGCTTTTAGACAGTCGTCGTCGAAGACGAACTCAGCAACTTTCATCAACAGGCCGGTCAAAGGTTTTGTGATTTTTGAAAAATCTTTTATAAATCTTCTGTAGAAACCTGCATGTCCTAGAAAACTCCGTATTTCTCGTACGGATTTTGGAGGTTGGAGATCTTTTATAATCTCTATTTTAGCTTTGTCGACCTCAATTCCTTTATTTGATATGACGTGTCCTAGGACTATTCCTTGTCGGACCATAAAATGGCATTTTTCCCAATTTAGGACGAGGTTTACTTTTACACAACGTTCTAATACCATTTCTAAGTTTTGTAGGCATCCTTCGAAACTTTGTCCACATACCGAGAAATCGTCCATAAATACTTCCATGATGTCGTCTATGAAATCTGCAAAGATTGCCATCATGCATCTTTGGAAGGTTGCTGGAGCATTACAGAGTTCGAACGGCATTCGGCGGTAAGCAAAAGTACCATAAGGACAGGTTAATGTAGTCTTTTCTTGGTCATCCGGATGAATGGGAATTTGGAAAAATCCTGAATAGCCATCTAGATAGCAGAAATATGAATGTTTGGCTAATCTTTCCAACATTTGGTCTAGGAAGGGTAACGGGAAGTGATCTTTTCGTGTGGCCTTGTTAAGCTTTCTATAATCAATACACATCCTGCTTCCAGTCACGACTCTTTTTGTTATTGATTCGCCTTTCTGTTTTTAACTACTGTTACTCCTCCTTTCTTGGGTACGACATGAACTGGGCTAACCCATTCACTATCGGAGATTGGATAGATGATTCCTGCATCTAGCAATTTCTTTACTTCATCTCTGACTACAGTACTTAGGATGGGGTTCAGTCTTCTCTGATGCTCTCTAGAGCTTTTAGAGTCTTCCTCTATTGTAATTCGATGCATACAGATCGAAGGGCTTATGCCTTTTAGATCGCTTATGTTATAGCCTAACGCGGTGGGGTACTTCTTTAGGAATTCTAATAGCTTTTCGGTTTCCGGTTGTCCTAAGTCGGCGTTGACTATCACTGGTCTTTTTAGTTCATCGTCTAGGAATTCATATCTAAGGTTTTTGGGTAGTGTTTTAAGTTCTAAAGATGGGTTCTTCGGACCTGGCATATGGTTTGGGGTCAGTGCTAAGCTTTCGCTTAGGCTGTCGTCTTTATACAGTTTACGCCAATCATCGTCTTCAGAAATATCGGGTATTTGAATCTTTATTATTTCTGAATACGTGGTCTCTTCATTTTCAAGTTCTCTTATGCATTCGTCAATTTCATCTACTAAATAGCAGGTATCGTCTATGGCTGGTGCTTGTAAGAACTTGGTGAGAATGAACTCTATCTTTTCTTCTCCTACTTCGAATGTTAGCCTTCCTTTCTTCTCCTACTTCGTTATCCTCGATCTTTCTCTTATTCGACAGGATTTCTTTGAGAAATTTAGCGGATGACGGCATTTGAGTTATCGCTTCTGTAAAAGGAATAGTAATATTCAGCTATTTAAGGAGCTCTACAAATTTCTTAAACTGTCCTGAAGTTTTGGAGTTTATTAATCTTTGAGGATAAGGGATGGGTGGTTTATATGGCGCTGGAGGTGCTTGAGTTTTTTCACTTGCGGTATCCTCCTTCTCGTTGTCTTCCTTCTTCTCTAACTCGGATTCCTTTTCTGCTTGTTCAGTTGGTTTTTGTTGCATGGCTGAGTTTTCGGTCCTCGGATCGATCGGTTCGTCCAATTCTTTTCCACTTCTTAGTATTACAGCATTTGCTTGGCCTTTTGGATTCTGTTCAGGTTGTCTAGGAAATGTGCCAGCGGGTGCGGCAGCAGAGGCTTGTTGTTGAGCCACTTGTGATATCTGTGTTTCTAGCATTTTGTTGTGGGTGGCTAAAGCGTCTACTTTTCCGGTCAACTGTTTAATTTGCTCGCTAGTGTGTATGTTTTGATTCAGGAATTCTTTGTTTGTTTGAGCTTGAGTAGCTATGAATTTTTCCATCATCAACTCGAGGTTTGATTTCCTAGGTGCAGTCTGAGCAGCAGCTGTTTTCTGATATCCTGGTGGAGCAGTAGGCATTTGCAATGCATTTTCGCTTTTGTAAGAAAAGTTTGGATGATTTCGCCAACCTGGGTTATAGGTATTTGCGTAAGGATTTCCTTGAGCATAATTTACTTGGTCTGGTGGGATTCCGGCTAGCAATGGGCCTTCGGGCGCATTATGAGTGGTGCTTCCACATAACTCACAGTTTGGAGTTACGGCAACGACGATTGCAGTGGGGTTAACGGTCAGACTGTCAATCTTCTGTGCTAGAGCATCTACTTTAGCGTTGAACTTTTCAAGGCTGCTGATCTCATACATCCCACCTTTCGCTGTGGTTTTCTCTGTTGGAGTGCGTTCACCTCCCCATTGGCAGTGGTTCTGAGACATGTTTTCTATTAGCTGATAGGCTTCGTCGTATGGCTTATCCATAAGTGCACCGCCCGCGGCAGCGTCTATTGTCAATCTAGTATTGTATAAAAGCCCATTATAGAAAGTATGGATTGTCACCCAGTCTTCTAAACCGTGGTGAGGACATGTTCTCATCATATCTTTGAATCGTTCCCATGCTTCGTAAAGAGATTCAGTATCTTTTTGTCGAAATCCGTTAATTTGAGCTCTAAGCATAGCAGTTTTGCTTGGCGGAAAATATCTCGCTAAGAAGACGTTTTTCAATTGTTCCCACGTCGTAACGGGGTTGGATGGTAAAGATTGTAACCATGTCCACGCTCTGTCTCTAAGAGAGAATGGGAAAAGACGAAGTCTTATCGCGTCTGGAGTTACTCCATTTGCTTTCACCGTGTCTGTGTATTGTACAAACTTCGTTAGATGTTCGTTCGGATCCTCAGTTGCGTTTCCTTAGAATTGGTTTTGTTGTACAGCTGACGACAATGATGGTTTCAGCTCAAAATCGTTTCGGGTAATAGCTGGGGCAGCAATGCTACTTCTAGGCTCCATCTGAGAGGGCGTAGCGTATGCCTTCAGCGGCTTGTTTGGAGGTCCTTCAGCCATGTTTGATTCTTCTTTGGATTTGGGAATGGGAGTGAGAGGATCGGGAATGTTATGTTTGAGTTGGTACTCAATGATTCGGCTTCTTAGATGTAAGAAGCGTTCTAGTTCTGCGACTGAAGGTTTCAAGATATCGCCTTGCGGGCGATCACTTGGCGTACAATCGGCAGCACTAGTAAAGGAAAAATGAAAATAATTAACCTAGTCTATACGGCGTAACAGAAGGTTACACTATTGACTAAACGGGTCCCCGTCAACGGCGCCAAAAACTTGATCGTGACTTTCTATGTCTAATACAACCTAACTGCAAGTGCACAGTCTATCGCGTAGTAATAATAGATATCGATCCCACAGGGACTCATAATCAAACTAGTGTTCTCGGGAGTTACTATGTTTAGCTAGGTAGATAATGTTTGAGGGAATAAGATTGTCACTAAAGGAAACTAAGAATGTTAATTAAAGTATAATTAATTGAATCGATATGCAGTAATTATGTTCCTCGGGGATTTGACAAGTTACCGGTATACGAAATATTTTTCAGAGTTTATTTAAGCAGAAAATGGTGATCTGAAGACTCTCGCCTTACGATGGTTATTGACGCTAATCATAATTCTAAGGGCCAAACGTACGCTTTCGTTTCCCATTCGGGGTTAAAATTATTTTTTTGGAGATCTCTAAGTTCTAATTCATTTTAAAGTGCTTTCGCTGTTATTAAAATGAATGACTAGTGTTTACTATCTGGTCTTGCCGCAGCTTTCGCTTGTTGGTTCGTACCTTAATTAATTTCCCACTTTCGTGGCAAAACTACTTTTAAATAAGTTCTCGCTTTCGCGACGAAGTTTATTTAGTAAATTAATTTTAAACACTCAGACCATAAACGACTTTTGAAAAAAAGACAATTTTCAACCGGTTATTATCAAATCCCTTCCGAATTATTATTACATATCGATTACTTTGATTTAGCTAGACATGGATTCGGGAAAGGTAAAACATAAATAAAAACAATAAATAATAGCATGCATCATAATAAAAACTGGAATTACGATTAAAATTAGAAACCTGTAAATATTCCAATTGACCTTTGGGCAGATCCTCCACAAATGTTGGCAGGATTCTGGTCTTTGTGCCAATTGATCGTACAACGGAAATAAGAATTACAGAAGGAATGCAGAAAAAGAAAAGAGAAACAAATAAGAATATTAAAAACTGGAAAGGTTGCTCTGAAGATAAATTGGCAGCATTTCGTTGTCTGAATGCGGCTCCCCTTCTCTGCTCCCCTTCTTCCCCTTTTATAGAAATGGAATTCTAACGGTTATAACTTGAAGAAGGTGGACTTTGAGGCAGAATTATCAGGGAGTAGTGGTCCACTATTTGGGACTTGGAACTGCTTCTTTCACGTGCATTTGAAGTGGGGCGTTTTTGCCTGCATGACAGTCGTCACAATGTGTGACGGTCGTCACCCGTGTGACGGTCGTCATGGAGCTGTGATGGTCGTCACAACAGCAAAATCAGCATTCTGCGCTTTTCATGATGTTTTCATCCGGTTTTCGTCCATATTTCATCTGAGATTGCTTCTTTTCTTCATATTGCCTTGTTTAGACATGATCATCAAATACCTGCAAAACATCAGACAAATAACACGGAAATAACTCAAAATCGGATCGAAAACAGTTAAACTTTAGTTGAATTATGCATCAAAATATATATACGATTTCGTGTTATCAGGCGGGTGGGACGGGTTTTGCCCACAGGCTTTTTGTTAAAAAAATTTATTTATTTTACTTGAAATTAAAAAAATATTAACATGGTTTGCACAAAGGGGTTTGTTTCTTATTATGATAATCAAATTTTGATTTGTATTTTACTCTACTTGAGTTCTCGTTTTATTTATTTTTTGACACTAAAATGATCAACTAAGTGCTTATTATTTGTATTGAGAATTTTTAAATAATGAAGCTTTGATTTTTCTTGGATTGTTTTATTTTTGAGCTGCTTCCATTGATAAATCTACTAATTTTGATGTTGTTGATCTTGATAATTATTAAATAGTGGATGACGACAAGGAGAGAGATTATGGAAGGTTTCATCCAATGGCTACGATATCATTTGAAGCTTCGTATGTTCATGACATAGATGATGATTGATAAAGTGTTTGCCATGAAGTATTTAAGATTGGTTTTTTGTTATTGGTTATTAGTTATCTTTGTTTACCTTGTGTTAGTTTGATTTCTTAACTTGTGTTTCTAAATGTCCTTAACTAGGTTGTGCTTGTTGATTTTTTTAACCAAAAGGATTATTTTGGAATTTTACTGTGTTTGTTTTAAGTTTTTGGTATTATAGTTATGTTTTTTGTTTATATTGAAGAATATGACATTTACATTAAGACTAATTAAAGTTGTACTACGCGTTGTTAAAATTTGTCGGTCTCTTTGGTAATGATTAACAATTTTGTAAACTATGTAGTAAATCAAATTGTAAAAAGAAAATTGGCGGGCTCGACCCGCCAACTCGTTAGTAAACGGACATGGCTTGATTTTTGAGCTCGGACGTCTAAGTTGCCCCCCGCCTGACTTTTGAGCTTGGATGTCTAAGTTGTGCACCACACCCCCCCCCCCCCCCCCCCCCCCCCCCCCCCCCCCGCCGCTTTTGGACTGGCTTAAATGGAGCAGACCGTCCTCTTTGCCACCTCTAATGGTAATGCATCTTTGATAGGCAACAAACATAAATTTATATTCGAGATTGATACTTTGGTTAAATTCTTAAATCAATTACTTGACTCAAATTTGAATTTAAATTATAAACTTGTGAAATTATGATATTTTAAAAATTTTTAGGTGTTAGTTGAAATTACGACACGCAAATACCAGATGTCGAGATAGATATCACAACACTGAGATCAAGACAGTTTGAACACCCACAAATATGCAGAAAAATAAATGAGAGAAAGATACATAACACCAATAGTTGTTAACCCAGTTCGGTGCAACGTCACCTACATCTGGGGGCTACCAAGCCAGGAAGGAAATTCACTATGACAATATTAGTTGAAAGCCAAACTCCCCCATTTACAACTTATCACCTAATCACTATCCTGTGCAACTTCTACCTAGACACCCTCTAGATACGAGATCCCCCTCTCACTTTCTATCACTCACAAACCAGTGACAGTTTAACAACAACCCAAAATAGAAGTACCAACACTTCCAAGTACAATACTTAGTTTTGCTTAAAAGTTTCAACTAAGAACAATACACTCTTTCTTAAAAGCTTTAGAGTGAAAAATTAACAATTAACAATTAGTCAACTCAATGCATCAAAACTGATATAAGAGTGACATACAATGAAAAACACACTAAACCTTAAAGAGACTCCAATGCACGAATAATCTTTATTCTTCAAAAATCCATGCATTCTTTAGGTTTATAAACCCCTTTAAATAAATATCACAGTTGCATGGGCTTGGACTCTCAAAATAAAATGCAAATCACCAGGAACCAGGTTTAAATCAATTGCATAATATCATGCACAATAATAGGAAAAATAAAATAAAATTTCCTAAAAAGGCTCAACGATCATTTTTAAAAAAACCAACACAATCTGTCAAGACAGAAGTCCCCAAAATATCCTTCATTGGATAACGCAAATGTGTGAATTAAAATACACTCAAAACTCGCACTAAAATACCAAAATAGTCCAGCCCTAGACTCCTGGTATAGCATGTCCTGGCACATGTCAAAACAACATGATGAACATGATGTATGGTTGTCATGACATAACATCTGACGTAACATCTTGCTGACAACATATTTTACCAAAATGTTGCCAATCCAAAACCAAAGAACTAACATTAGTAGTTTTTTTAAATACCGAGTCATCCGGTTCGACCGGTTTAATACATATATAATTTTTTTATAATGACAAATTTATTCAACCGAGTTTTCCAATTTTATCCGATTTAGTCATGCGATTCGACCAGTGACCCAGTGGTTGGACCAATGAACCAGTGACCCAATACCCTCCCTGATTCGATGAATGATCCAGTTTTTAAAACATTGGAAGAAAGAGATCATGGCGAGACTTGAAGGTGTGAAAAAGTGCATGTAAAGGAGAAATAATATGGGGGCATGAGAACGCTTGAGTGTAAGCTGCAAGATGAGTTGAATGATATCCTGAAAAAGGAGGATATTATGTGGTTCCAACATTCTAGGGCAAAATGGCTTGCTGGTGGAGATAGGAACACCAAGTACTACCACTTGAAGACCATCACGAGAAGAAAGAGGAATGCTATTGTTATGTTAAAAGATGACCACAACAACTGGGTTGAGGATGGGGAACAATTGAAGGAGATGATTAATACTTATTATAAGAAACTGTTTCGACTTGGTAATGATTGGAAAACATGGCATCAGACCCCAATTACCTATCCCAGACAGGAGGATGATGAGGTTGTTGAGCTGGATCAACAAGTCATAACTGATGGAATAAAAATGGCACTTTTTGATATGAAGTCGTGGAAAGCCCTGGGTCCTGATGGATTTCCTACGGGTTTTTTTTATCAAAGATCTTGGGACATTGTTGAGAAGAATGTGTGTAAGTTCGTGCAACGTATTTGGAAGCAGCCAAATCAGTTAAGGGATGTGAATCAAACTGACATTTGTCTCATCCCTAAAGGAGAGCACCCCACATTGGTTATGCATTTCTGCCTTATTTTTCTATGTAAAACTATTTATAAGGTGGTTAGTAAGGTGTTCTTGGGAAGGTTGAAGAAACATATGAATAAGTTGATATCTCCTTTTCAAACTCGATTCGTTCCGGTAGAGCGTTTCATGAGAATATTATTCTAGCAAAGGAAGTTATGCACATTATGGAGAAAAAGAAGGGTAAAAAAGGTCACTTTGTTATTAAAGTTGGCCTGTTGAAAGCTTACAACAAAGTTAGCTAGGAGTTTATTTGGGACACTTTTCAAGTAATCAATTTGCCTGCTAGTATGATCAACCTTATCATGCATGCAGTTACGTCTGTTGAAACTAATGTAAATTGGAATGGAGCTAGGAGCAAGTACTTTCGTCCCCAGTGTGGAATTAGGCAAGGATACCCTATCTCTCCATATCTTATTGTTCTATGCATGGACAAATTAACGCATCTCATTGAGCATGAAGTGAGACAGAACAATTAGAAAACGTTAAAATTATAAAGGCATGTCCATCAAATCTTGCACCTATGTTTGCTGATGACCTCTTGTTATTTGAAGAAGCCAAGGAAGCACAAATGGCGTGTGTTGTGAGAATCCATAATATGTTTTGCAGGATGTTTGGACAAAATGTTAGCTAGGAGAAACTAGCCTCATGTTCTCGAACAATGTGAATAGGAACATGTAGATGAAACTTGCGTATTTCTATGGTTATAGGATAACTAATAACCTACGGAAGTACCTTGGTGTCCTTCTTAGTGGTATAATGTTGCGGAAGAATGAATTTCAGTACCTTGTGGATCAAATTGCTACTACACTTGCAAACTAGAAGAAGAATAGTTTGTGTCTCGCAGGAAGAATCACCTTGGCCAATAGTGTGCTTGAAGTCATGCCTCTCTATCCGATGATGACTAACAGAATTCCTAAATCCACTGTAGAAGAAATTCACAACATACAACATAAGTTTATATGGGGAGATACAGAGGAGCATAAAAAGATCCATGTAATATGTTGGAATACCATTACTACGTCCAAAAGTCATGGTGGTCTAGGGTTAAGGAATTTGGAGTCTCTGAATATAGCTTGCCTAATGAAACTAGGCTGGAATATTGTGAGTAATGATAAGGACCTTTGCTGTGAAGTTTTGGGAGACAAGTATAACTGTCAAGAAGATCTGCAATCTGTTAACTCGAAGGCAGGAGATTCTAGCCTATGGAAGGAGATAATTAAAGCTGATAAGGATGTCCGCAAGTTTGGTTATTGGAATGTTGTGGACGGCACGACTATTCGTGCTTGGGAGGATAATTGGCTAGGGGAGGAGATGCAACTTAGTGCCATAAAACATCTTATTCCAACTGAGATGGTGGGAGCTAAAGTGGTTGACTTGGTGAATAATCAAGGAGAGTGAAATTTAAACTTGCTTGATAGTTGGATGCCCATAGAGTGGAGAGACAAAATTCGAGCTTTCTTGCCTCCTAACATGGGTCATGATACTAGCAATTTTCTTTTGCAGGAACTATTACTGGTAATTTTTTTATGAATGAGGTGTATCATGCCGTTGAGAGGAATGAGAGTGATCATGAAGATCATGATTGGAGGACAATTTGGAAGTTACGAGTTTCGGAGAGGTGTAAGACCTTTATATGGCTTCTTAAGCATGATGGGCTTCTCAATAACCATAGTAAAAGTAGGAAAGGTATTGGAAATGCTAGGTGCAAAGTGTGTGAAAATGTTTGTAAATATACATGCTATGGGAGATTGTCCTACGGTTAGGGAGTCTTTGAAAAAATTCGGCCTTGCAAGCTTATCGTGTAGTTTTTCTCTTTGGAGTTGAAGGATTGGATTCATTTTAATTTAAAAGCTAAAGGCGGTGGAAGATGCATTTGGAGGAATGTGTGGGTGTCGCATCGCTGCGAAGAGGGGCCGACAAAGATAGAAGAGTCGCCACCGTTCGTTATTTATCCCAAAGAGAGGGAAAGGAACCGATCAAAGAAAACCTATGAAAAGGGAATAAGACAGGTCATCACAACCATATCTCGGGTTCGGAAGTCGGTTACGCAAGGGGAAGGTATTAACATCTCTCACGTCCGTCGTACCCGACGGGATCCACGCTTGTTGTCTATCTAAAAGGGGGTAAATCTATCTATGCTAAAGGCCAACGGGGGGAAAATAAAAGGAAAGAGACTCGATAGAGCATCGCCGCTCTATGCCTACGTATTCCCTCGTGCAATGGGAAAATCAGAGTCAACATAGTTCGGAAAACTACGAGTGAAAGGTGGGGGAGGTTTCTCGCCAAGACATCGCCGTCTTGTGCCTACATATCCTCGTCTGGTACGAGAAATCAGAGCAAACGTAGTTCGGGATGACACGACCACATGTTGGTTCAAGTGTTTTAAACTGAGTAGGGTTAAACAGTGGTTCCAACAATTAGGTGTATGCAGCTTAACCATTGGAGACTTAGGCGTTACCTGTTTGCGGTAGAACCAAGAGCTAACAAAACTCTCTTTATGAAAATGATTTTCCAATTAAGATCCCGAGGGATAAAAAGATTTGATGTTTTTGTTTTGTATTTTTTTATGACAAGAAGTGGATTGAGTTATGGTTTGAAACTCATGTCACACTAAAGACTATGACTCGAGAGCGAATGCGTCACATATCGTCTAAAGGGCATACGCTAAACATTCTAGACAGTTGAGAGGAGGCCCCACAACCATCATTCCTCAAGTACTTAAGGCTCGTAGCGTACGACACAAATTATCCTTTATTAAGTGTTTTGAATGGTTTAGGAGATGAGAAGAGAAAGACACAGGCTAAGGGGAAACTGGACCCTAATGTTGTCATGCACAATGCTCCTAAAGTTGGGGTGAAAGGGAATGAAACTATCCTAGTGTTGTCATGCAAAGGATTGAACACCTAATGTCTCTCCTACTCCCATCTTAAACGGAGGGACTAGGAATCCTAGGGGGATCATGGTCAAAGGCCAAGTAAACACTAAATAATTCACTCACAAGTGAAATGAGAAAGAAAAGAAATTGATTTGAATAAAGGACAAGTCACAAAGCATATTAATTGGTAAATTCAAAATAAAATAACAAAATAAAGTGAAAATTAAAAAATAAGAAGAAAAATAATTGACACAAAAAATATTAAGAAATGACTTTTTATTTTATTTTAAAATATTTAAAAACTATGTTTAAAATAAATAAAACAAAACAAGAAGAAAATAATTAAAATAAAAGAAATACAATAAACAAGTCATAAAAAATAAGGAAATGTCTACACTAGGAGTTGAACCCTTGACCTTGGGGTTCAAGACTTAAAACTTAACCAAACTTACCAACCATACGCGTGAGATAAACAAAATAAAGGAAGGTTAAATATTAAAAACATGGAAAATAATAAAAAAGAAGCAAAAACGCCCCCAGCAGGGCTCAAACAAGGGGTTCTCATGGCAGGGCAAGGTCTTATGGACAAGGTTCTAACCACTAGGGTGGCGATACATCCATTGTATCAAGCCACCCCAGCTCTACATATACCAAGAAAACACGCAAAGGGCTGGGCAACCTAAGGCAAACACAAGGCAAAACTCAAAATACGATTTGATCATAACTTTTCCAAATCTTATCCAAATTTGATGAAACAAAAGTCTAACTCACTTGAAATTTCACAAGGATCATGATGGTGCAATCCATTTTTCCAACTGATGCCCACAACTTAAAACACGATGGAACATGCTAATATTACTGTAACAAGAACTTATCATTCACACCAGCAATTGCATACACAAAGAAATCCTATTAAGTACTATGACCTCATCCTACCTAGATTGCCTAAAACATGTCATCAAAGATTTAGCAAACCCTGATGCACATAACAGAACTACCAAGCTGTAGAAAGTTGACTGTAATGATCAGCCTCCCCTCACACCCTTAATGACAGAAAGAACAAGGTCATCCACCTCTAATGGCAATCAAAGCTAAAACTATCGTCTAAATCTGGAAGCAGATAGCTTATGAGTTGACAAACTCAACCTTAGAAAACAACCAAATGACACTAAACTGGTACTGAGCAAAAACCAAGTTCTTGACATTACAATGCCAAATTCAATACAACATAAGATAAACCTATAAGGACCATAATCCAAATTGACAACCAAAGAACTTAAGACTGAACGAGGCTGTCAAGATAGTCTGCATACAACAGAGTCAGAATATCATGCTCTTACCACCTAAGTAGCCAATGTGAAGTGATTGAACCAAAACCTGAGCCTTGTGGTATCCATTTAATAATAGTTCATGATAGATATTCACTTATTAATCACATCAAATTACAATAAGACATGGACATGTACATACAGTTTAAAGTTAAAACAGAAACTGATCTAAGCTGAACCAAAATTGGAAGTAACGAGCAAATCAAAAGCAGTGTCAAACATAATCTATCAGGGTCCTCAAATGCAAACTAGTGTATCACTAAATCTAAGCATGAACATCACACTTAATCCAAACAGACAAACATGTTTCATGGTTGGTAGAACAAACAAACAAATCTAAAGTCTATCATATATGTCAGCTGCAAATATTCTTGCTAAACAAGTAAGTTGGTTCCAACATGACCTAAAATCACATAATATCACAACATTGCATAATAATGAGTGTTTTAAACATGTCACATAGCACACACATAACACATTCAAATGTTGCTCAGCATACAACCACGGTCAAGGCTCAAAACAGTATGTAGGATGCAAGGAAAACAACTTATGTTCAAAGATATAGGCTTACCTCTTGCAGCTGCCTTGCCAAATAAGAAAACCAGATCCTTAATGCCTTTCCACAGCCTGCAAATGCTCCTAGGATGCAAGATAGCAGCTCCAATGATTCACAAATCAAACATTTGGCAGATAGGCTTACAAATATGCAGAAAACTTCAAAAACCCAAAGTTTTACCAAGTGACCTTTCTCAAACTTTGTTATAGAAGTGTGTACTTAGTTTGGAAGAGTTGGAGGAGTGTTGAGTTGATAGTTATCTTGTTTTGAGCAAAAAGTCAAAGTTTGTTAGGTTGAAGGTTGACTTTTGGATATATGAAGTCTTGGACTAGTTTAATGGCTTGAACACCTTCCAAAGGTCATGTGTGGGTTGTGTGGATGATTTTTGAGGTGATTGGATGGTTGGAGAAGGTGCTGGTATGCAGTTTTCCCTAAGCAGTTTTTAGTGTTTTGAAAGGTTTGAAATGGTTCACAAAATGAGAGAGTTTTCAAAGCTCAAACTTCTGGTTTCTGTATGCAGAATGGTAGCTAGGGTTTTGTGTGGACTGATATCTAGCTTAAATATGCAGTAAAAGGGGTAAAATGACAAGCTTTACCATGGTAAAAAATGAAGGGATGAGATGCTGTACTTTCATGGATTTTTTGAATCAAGGGTTGATCATGAAGATGGTCCATCAACCAGCTGCAATCTCTTGTCTTCTTGTAGGTGAAGAGAGTGACATAGTTGGGCTGCAGGAAGCAGAACAATAGCAGCTGTTTGTCCTATCCTTATTTTGGCAAAAGATTCAAAAATGGGGGAAAGAGGTACATGCTTGTGTTGGCTCATTTTGGGAAACGTTTAGTGTGCTCTCAATGCAGAATCCATGCGCATGGGGTGAAACTTAACCAGATTATATGATGAAAAAACAACAGCAAGCAAAAATGCCACATATTTCATCCTCTGAAAAAGTGTTCAGCACACCCACTTTGGACCATGATAACTTGATGCGCAAAGATCCATTTGCCCTAAACTTGAGCTTTTAGTAAAGAGGGCATGGCAAGGAACAATTTTCATGTTGAAGTCATCTTGATTTGAGGATTGGAAGACCATGAAAAATGATGTTGAAAATCATACCATGCAAGCTGTCCAGAAATAACTTAGAAAAAAAAATTCTAAGTTATGGATTTTGGCTTATTTTTCCTCAACTTTGCACATCCATAACTTGAGCTTCACAAATCATATTGAGGACTTCTTGGACTTTTTGGAAAGCTTGGAACATGATATGTAACTTTCATTTGTGACAAAGTTTCATTTGACATCAAGAAAGTGCTGAAAATTGGCTTACAAAGTGGGTCCAAAAATCTGCCCAGTCTTGGCAATATTGAAATCATTGAAATCCCCAACTTTGATTGATCATAACTTGAGCTCCAAGTATCATATGATTATGAATTGGTACTCAAAAGAAAACTTGAAATACAAGGAACAACTTTGATGTTTGATTCAAGTCCATTTGAAACCTTGATCATGAAGAAAAATTGCCTTGAAGATGGCTGCTTCAACCATGAAACTTTCCATAAATGGAAAGTTTCTAAAACCCTAATTCCCTAAAATGACAACTTTCAACAACTCTTGATTTTCATGATTCCCTTGACTTTTCTTGATCCAATTCCATCCATTGGTCATATTTAACTTGAGGAACATGATCTTGACCTCAAAAAGTCAGGAGTTGACTTTTTCACTGCACAATTGACTTTTTCCCCAAATCTTCTGATTTTCATTTAACTGATCAATGAAAGCTCTTCTGATTAAAATTGATGATCAATCTCCCATCCACAAAAACCTTAGGACATATGGAAGACCATGGAAACAAGTCTTGCTCCCAAAAACAAATTTAGCCTGATTAAAAATGAAACCCTAATTTCATCCTTTGGTCTAGGCATTGCTTAGATGAACTGAGTCGCCATTTCTAATTCCATAATGACCTCTGAGGTACTCAAAAAACTTCTACCTCACATTCACACCAATGATAAATCTTCATGGACCCCTTGAAAACCACATAACAACCTCTACCAATGCCTCTGCTTAAGCTTGTGGTCAATAAGGCTCTCCTCTTGGATGATACACAAACAATCACTTGATCCCCTGTAAGAACTATGCTATGCAAATGCAAGATGCTAAAATGCAATGAAACATAAGCCAAAGATCAAGAAAAAGGTTGGTCAAATTTTGGGGTGCAACAGATGTCCCTATTCAAGCGTCTTGGACCTAAAGGGATGAAAAGCGAACGACTTTTAAACACTCGAGGTAAAAGACGGTTGAATACCAAAGAACCCGGAAATTTGACAACCGTAGAATGAAACAGTAACTGAATAAACTCTGTTGGGGATAAATAAAGATAAGATGGATGCATCCATCGAAGATCACAATCCGCCAGGGTCTGGATACCGCACAAGCGAGAGAGAAAATTTTATAATCTGCCAGGGTCTGGATACCACATAGGCAAGATAAGTCATCAACCGGGGTCTGGATACCCAACGTAATAAACCGGAGTCTGGATACTCAACGTAATAAGGCGGAGTCTGGATACTCAACGTAACAAGCCGGAGTCTGGATACTCAACGTAAGAAGCCAGAGTCTGGATACTCAACGTAATAAGCCAGAGTCTGGATACTCAACATAAAAAACCGGAGTCTGGATACTCAACGTAATAAGCCGAAGTCTGGATACTCAACGTAATAAGCCGAAGTCTGGATACTCAATATAACAAGTCGGAGTCTGGATACTCAACATAAGAAGCCGGAGTCTGGATACTCAACGTAATAAGCCGGAGTCTGGATACTCAACGTAACAAGTCAGAGTCTGGATACTCAACGTAAAAAACCGGAGTTTGGATACTCAACGTAATAAGCCGGAGTCTGGATACTCAACATAACAAGCCGGAGTCTGGATACTCAACATAAAAAACTGGAGTCTGGATACTCAACGTAAGGAGTCAGAGTCTGGATACTCAACGTAAGGAGCCGGAGTTTGGATACTCAACATAATAAGCCGGAGTCTGGATACTCAACGTAAGAAACCGGAGTCTGGATACTCAACGTAATAAGCCGGAGTCTGGATACTCAATGTAATAAACCGGAGTCTGGATACTCAACGTAAGAAGCCGGAGTCTGGATACTCAACGTAATAAGCCGGAGTCTGGATACTCTACGAACAACATGAACCAACGAGATACTTACCGGAGCCTGAACGCTCAACGAAGTTGACCGGAGTATGGATACTCAATGGACAAAATAACCAATGATAAATCGGACCCTGAACGCTCAACAAAGATTAACCGGAGTCTGGATACTCAACGAACCAACAAGATTTACCAGAGCCTGAACGCTCAACAAAACTGACCGGAGTCTAGATACTCAATGGACAAAGGAAAACACATCTGATATTGACATGATCTGGATACCATACGGGCAGAAGAAAACACATATAAACTTGTCATGGTATGGATACCATATAGGGATAAGGAACCTTTTAACTTGCCGGAGCATGAATGCTCAACGAGATTGACCAGAGTCTGGATACTCAACGGACTGGACGAATCTTTCAAATTACCGGAGTCTGAACGCTCAACGAAGTTAACCGGAGTCTAGATACTCAACGGACAAAATAACCAATGATATACTAGAGCCTGAACGCTCAAAGAAGATTGACCGGAATCTGGATACTCAACGAACGGAACGAATCTGAAACCGCCATGGTCTAAATACCATTTGGGAAGAATAAACCATCAATATACTCATCAAGGTCTGGATACCACATGAGCTTATGACAACACCATCGATCGAAGTCAGGCAACTCCGCTGGGGGAAAACGTAAGCCGGGGTCTGGATACCACGCGGGCTAACGGAAACTGCCATGGTCTGGATACCGTTCGGGCAAAGATATCAGTCATCTGTCGGAGATACACTTGCAAAGAAGGAGGTAGCCACCTGGCTTATGTTTCACATGCATATGTTTGAATATGGCTTAATGCTCCATACGACATGGAAATGCTACGCGTTTGGGAGAATGCTATGCACGATGCAAATGCAAAGGAACCACTCTAGCAAAATAAATGCTAAAGAGGAAACCTGTTGCAGTGAGAATCGTGATACCAAGCTATTGAATTAACTTGAATCTTTAATTCTTAGAATTCACAACCGGATTTTAATTTATCCAAAGGAAAGGTCTAAAGAAAGAAAGAACCTTTTGCACGATGTAACAACAACACTAAGAGATTCGGGGATCGGGGGTTGGTTATGCATAGGATAGGTATCTCACATCCTAAACATCTGTAGTACTCTACAGGAACATTTTGTTTGTTTGTATGCTAAGTTTGCTAAATGTTTGCTATGGATTGGGTAAAAGGTGTAGGTCAAAACCTAAAGATATATACACTAAGTTTGCTCGGAAAGATATCGCATCTTCTACCTACGTATCCTAACTAGGATAGAATTAGAGCAATCGTACTTCACCTCACTAGGTTTGAAGAACACTTGATCATGATCAAGGTTCAAAGGGGAACAAACATAACAATGCTTGTGTAGAGTTTAAGGAAACTCTCTAGATCTAAGTTGAACACTCAAGAAAGGGAAGTAAGTAACCATCTCCATGATTCTTACATAGAGTTAACAAACTGTATCCTAAGTTCTAATTGAAAGAGCACTCCTAACAAGAGGTGGCTTTGTAGACTTAAGCAAAGTCTAAAGGACAGGTTCTAACTTAACTAAGTGTAGATGACTTGACAAAGTCGAGGGAGGGTGATGAGCTATCTATGACCCAAAAGTCAACAGAGAGACTTTCCTTTGGAAGGATAGAAGGGGAGGCAACTTGGATGAGAACTAAAGAGTTCCATCACTTGGGGAAACTAAACTTAACAAAGTATGGACATCAAACAAGATGAATACAAAAAACATGGTTACAACCAAGCACATACAAGCATGTTACAACAAGCAAAGATTTCAAATAGAAGGAATGGTTACAACCAAAGCATGCAAGCGTATGACAATAGACAAGCAAAGATGAGTTCTTACAAGACTCAATAAAAGATAAAGACTTAAGCATATCCTGACAAAGATGAAGGTAATGACCAATGCAAATAAGTCAAACATCATGGGGATATTACATGGAAATCAAATGAATCAAACATAATGCTCAAAATCAACAAGTAATTAAAATTACATCAAGGGTTGAACAAAAACTCATATTAAGCACAACAACAAACTGAAGGAAAATGAATCAAAAGCTGAAATGATTAGGAGGGTAAACAAACCCTAAAAAGAAACAATAACGTTTTTTTTAATGCAAAGTTGTTTTTACAAATGAGAAACCTAGAATGTTAATATACACAAATACAAAGCTAATGCAAAAAGAACCACTCAAAAATAATAAAAAATGAGGAAGTTATGATTTTTATAAAATTAATGACAATTAAAAATAAAACAAGGAAAATAATGATAAAAAAGAAAGGGAGGCGCCTGGTGGGTGTTGAACCATCCACCCTTTGAATACCAATTCAAAATCATGCCAATTGGAACAAGGCGCACATTTGTAATTGAAAGGAAAGAAATACACAAAATATTGAAAACATGGCAAAGCGTGAAAAATGAATAAAAGGGTTGATCTCCACTGTGGATCGAACCCAGGTTCTAGAGGTGAAAGGCGTATGAGAGAGTGAAGGTTTAACCACTGGGATGGTGATACATCCGTGTATTTTTTCACCCCTAAAATTTAAATACTTAACAAAGCCAATGAAATCTGGGCAAGGCAAAACATGGGAAGCAAGCAAAACATGGAAACGACAACATCATAACTTCATCAATACTCAACCAAATTGAACAAAGTTTTAACCTATCTCAAGTGAAATTTCATAAGGAATTCAGTGGTAACCCCATTTTTTCAAGATGATGCACACATTTCAAAATTCGAATGTAAATGCAAGTTGAAGCTTAGAAATGCATTAGAGTATCTACAACTCATGACAGCAAAATTTAATGACATGTAAAGGTATGCACAAATCATAAATACATAAACCAATTATTCTTGATGCACAAGTTATACCAAAACAAGTCTAATCAAAAATTGACATGCAAGTTGCACAAAATGCCTTGAAAATGCATTATGATGACCATATCTCAAAATAAAATGGATCATGATCAAATGAGAGTGTACACATCTTATAAACGAAAGAAAAGAGACGCAAACCTCACTGGAGATAATCAAATGAGGAATTTACTATAACGAAGAGTTTGGACGGGATCTTCAGGAAAAGAACAGAAACAAGACTAGACACACCGGGGGATGCTAGTATCCTTTAGATTTACTGGGGGTGATGGTGACGACCATAACAACAATACCAATAACAATTGGATTTTAAGCAGTGCCAGTTACCACTGGACTTCCAATATATATGGTGACGACCAAACCAACAATACCAATAACAATTGGATTTTAAACAGTGCCAGTTACCACTGGACTTTCAAAAGATATGGTGACGACCAAACCAACAATACCAATAACAATTAGAAATTCCGAATAGCATTGATAAAATACAAGACTTCAGCTGGGGAAGTTGGTAACAACCAACTCTTGGTACTAATAACGATTAGTTTTCAAGCAACGCCATTAACCACTGGACTTAGAAGATATGGTGACGACCAAACCAACGATACCAATAATGATTGGATTTTTAAACAGTGCCAGTTACCACTGGGCTTTCAAAGTAAATGCCAATTACCATTGGACTTTCAAAAGAACTGCCAATTACCATTGGACTTCTTAACATTGCCAGTTACCACTGGACTTTAAACAATGCGGATTGCTAGTAACGACTAGACTTTAAGGAGAGAAACTGGTGACGACCAGGAAAACGATGTCAGTAACAAATGGGAACATCCAAAGGTACTAGTAACGACTATAATCAAGTGGGGGTACAGGTGGCGACCTATAACCATAAATAAAAATCAGTAACGGCTGAAGTAAAGAAATTGGTGGCGACCAACACCCTAAAAGGACAGAGGATGCCCAAAGAATAACAAGCAAGACCACTGGTAACAACCAGGAAACAATCAAGACAAAAGGTAACATCCAAAGACAACAGAGGCAAAACAGATGCACATGATATGCCATGATGCCAATGATTAATAATATGCAAAAGCCGACTCTGACGAGAGACAGAAGAATCTGGAGACTCAAGAGGGAGGATAGATAAGCCAATCTATCTCGCTAGGGACACAATGAGTCACACCGAATTCCTAAAACAAAGGTGTCTGTAGATTCTCTAGGAAATAAACCACTTTGCTTGGGAAATAAAGGTTCAGGGAAGCTTGCCAGAATTGACAACACAACTCTAAATAGAGGCTATGAATGTTTCCACTGAGGATGAGTCCGCTATCATAAGAACATATATCCTAAAGAAACCTGGGGAGAGGGTCTTCAATCTTGGTAACTACACACGACTGAATGAGCAACCTATCAAATCAATTCAGCTGACGTTTCAATGGGAGATGTATTGAGATTGCACATCAAAGCTTCTGCCACATTAAGACTTTCGAGGGGTATGATTTCCACTAAATCTTTCCGTGAGCCAAAGTATTTTATGTTTGTTAATCTTCAAAAGTTATTTTTAAATTCGAACCTGATGCTTTCAAAACTATCATTTATTTAATAAACAATGTTTTGCATAACAAAGAAAACAAAGGAAATAGTAAATTGCAAAAGAATGGTCCAAAAACTGATTTCATTTAAGAATGGAAGTTCGTCAATGACAGAACCCCATGGAACTTTTACAATTGAAAATGGAAACATGAAAAAGGTTACATTGAATCCACTGACAATCTACCCCTAATGACTAAAAACTTCCCAAAATCTTGCTTCTGACGAGAACAGTTGAAATGGACTTCCTGTAAATCTCCTGCAGAGGTGACAACCTATCTGATGCAGTGAAACACCTTTGTCCCTAACTTTTGCCTGGATCGCCCTTTCAGGTTTTCAATCCACCGGGACGCTCTTTTTTGCCTAAGCCGCCCTTTCGAGTTTTCGACTTAGCGACCTCATCATTTTTTATCTCATCCCTAACTTTTACCTGGACCTCCTTCATAGGTTATGACCCAGCGGGATACTTGTCGCTACTGCGAAAATCGGTGCCGGCTGAACAGAAGAGTCGCCACCGTGAGTTATTTATCCCAATGGAGGGAACGGAAACGCTCAAAGTAAACCTACCGCAAAGACAGGAAAGGAATGGTCGTCGCAACCAAATCCTGGATTCGGGAGTCGGTTACGCAAGGGGAAGGTATTAGCAACCCTCACGTCCGTCATACTCAACGGGATCCACGCTTGTTTTCTGGTACGGATTGTTATTCTATCTATTCTACAGGTCTGGGGTTAAAAGAAAAGAATATGACTCAGCAAAGTATCGCACTTTATGCCTACGTATTCCCGTCTGGAACGAGAAATCAGAGTCAGCGTAGTTCGCCTACCTACGGGAAAGGAGGGGAGGGTTGCTCGCTAGGATATCGCATCCTATGCCTACGTACTTTCATACAGCATGAAAGATCAGAGCAAACGTAGTTCAGGCTACGGAAGACACAGATTTGTCTGACTGTTTCTTATCCTTCTGAAAAAGGTTTTCTCCTGATTAAGAGTCCAAGCGGACAAAAATGACACCTTTGATTGGTTTCCAGTCTTTTACGCAAGAACTGTCTTTTATTGATGTTTGAAATCTTATTACTGTGTTTTGAATGATTTTGATATAGAAGAGAAAGAACTCTAAAACCTAGGGTTTAAAATGGGAATCAAAACTACCCTAATGTTGTCATGCATGGATTAACACCTAATGTCTGTCATATTTCTCTCTTGCGCAGAGAGAAACAGAGATCCTAGGGGATAAACAGAAAAGAAACAACATATACAGTAAAACAGTAAAATGCATGGATGCAGCAGTACAAGCGAGGCAAGGGAGTCCCACTCAACCTCGAACCTGAGAAAACAATAGGCAAAGCGAAACAGCTTCACTTCAAACCTAAGGGGAAAATTAACAAACAATACAACAAAGAAAAATAAAACCCCCAAAACCAGCTCTGGCAGCACACCAGCTCCTACAACAGCAGCTCTGAAAAACATCAAACTCTGACAGTTGGTTAACTGCAAAACAGTAACATCCTCAACTGAACCCCAAAATCAACTCTCAATGGCCTCCAAGCTTTAGATAAGCTCCATCTTCAAGGCAAGCACTCCAGACAAGAATCACTTAACAGAATAAGTTGGAATGCTAAAACAGCTTATTGACAACCAAAGGAAGCCTATAAGTGTTTATCATCATGAGAGACTGGTTCCATCAAAGTTCTACTTCTAAGATAAGCCACTTATCCCTCCAAAGGAGGGATGTGAATATCTTAGAAGGACTTTTAGTCATCGGGAGGAATGGAAGCACAAGAAGCTTTCCATGTTTATGAAAGAAATTAGTCTAAGTCTACAGCTCTGCCTATTTTCCTTATTCCTATGTCTTCAAAAACACCTTCAAGCACAAGAATATTCATGCATCCAACTTTGATCCCCATCTTCAATCTTCTCTTATGTTCCTTCTTGCTCCACAAGCCTAATCCAAGCCCCATACCCCATAGCAAAGCCCAACCCCAAGCAAACAATACAAAAGCCCACAATGGCCACACCAAACAAACACACTATTTAACAAAATCAAGTAAAATAGTAGTATATTATTTGAAATCCTAAACTTAATTCTAAGGGGATTTATATATCTACCCTACGTACCCTATATGTCCCATCTCCTAATTCAAGCTAAAAACCCAAAATCTAAGTGTTATGATGCACCTATGTCCAGATTAACCCTAATTCTAGTCACCATAATGTTCTTTATTCAAAGCTAAACAAGATTAAATCACAAAAATGTGAGATAAATCTCTAAGGGAACCTAATACTCTAATCTAACCATAGGAAAAATAATCACATCAAAATATGAAAGGAAATGGCTAAACAAAATTCAACAAAATGGATATACAAACTAAAATGCAATAAAAGCAACTAAATGTAGAAATTCACCAAATATAGAAAAATGATTAAAATGCTAATTTTATTTTTCTATAATTTTCTTGAGACATTAATGAAAATGGAGCAAAAACTCCCATGGAAAAAAACTTATTTTTGAATTTAATATGATCTTTCTACTAAACTATATGCAAACATAAAATGAAAAGAAAGAGTGTGGCAAATAGCAATTTTTTACAATTCAGCAATGCATTGAGCCCAGGAGGGGTGCAAGCATCAAATGTTGGGCCCATTACTAATTCAGAAAAACAATAAAAAAACCATAAAATCTGGGGGGTGGTGAAAAGCAATTTTCGCCTTGTTAATTATGCTTGGGCCCCAAACGGGAGGTGCGAATAGCAGAGTGGCCTAAGGCCCAGAACACAATCACACAGGGGAAGGGGGTGCAACGGGAAAATAGGGGGATGGATCAGCAATCCCCTAATGGGCCTAAGCCCGAGTCCAATTCCACCCAGCTTCAGCAAGCAAAACATAGATCACCTCACATTGCTCACTACTGTTCATCATCTCCCAACCCTCAACCCTAGGCGCCGCTTCCTCGCTCTCTCAACCTCTCTCTGAAACTAAGACTCTGAAACAAACTTCATCCACCTAAATCAAACACACAAACTTCGCTCTCAAATCAAACGCCAATAACATTCTTCAACAATCCGCCATTATCAACGATTAGTCCTTCAAAACCTCCGCTCAAAATGCCAACCCTAACCTACTTACCTCACAGAACCTCAATGCTCAAGCCAAGTTACGAAACTCTAACCTAATCGTTTCAAACCTAACCATCCTAAAAAACCTAAATCTATAGCTAACAACCTATTACGAACATGCAACGAATCAGAGGAGAAGAAAAAGAAACCTGGATGAGGATGCTATTGAAGATCTGGATGGAGAGGACCTTGAGCGTCTGTCTTGAGTCTTGAGGAAGATCTGGAGAAGAAGAAGCTCGCTGAAGAAAATAGGTGATGGCGTTCTTGGATCGAGGACGCGCTTCTGAAGGTCTTCGATTGGGTCTGAAGAAGTTGATGACGGCGTTGTGTTCCTGATGATTTAGCGATGAAGATGAACGAGATCGATGAAAAATCTGACGATTCTGGACTCAAGATGATGAAGATCTGGAAAATTCTGGAAAATGTGTTCTTGAACACTGATGAAGATTCCAACGATCTTGAGTTTTCCGGCGAGGAAGTGTGCAGGTTGATGGAGAAGATTGAGGATGATCCCGTGAATTTTCTGAGAAATTACAAGTTTCCGGCGAGCTTCAACGAACTCCGGTGACAGTTGCGACGGAGAGAGGTGGTTGCATGTACTCCGGAGGCCGCTTGCATGTGTTCCGACGAAAGAGACCGGTGGGTTTCAGAGGCGGACACGTGGCTCTGAGAGGGAGTGAGAGAGCAACACGTGGATCAGAGAGAGGGTAGTGGATCTGTATGCTGGCAGTGAGTGTGTGAAGTGGCTGAAAAATGTGCATACGTGTGGCAGGCTTATTTATATGACACTTGGCAAAATTCTGGACTTTTGATTTGGGCCTTACGAAATGGATAATTACCCAATTAGGAGACTAAGACTAAACATGATTAAGGACCAATTAACCCAAACGAAAATGAATATTAAAACTAATTAAATAAACAAAATTTAATAATAAAAACCTAATTAATCCTAATCAGATCTACTTAAATCTAACTAACCACACACAATTAACCCTAGTTAAAAACCTAAACAAAAATAAAACACAAAACCCTAATTAACCTATTAAAAACAGAAAAAAATTATTTAATATCTATATCTATTTAAAAAATCCAATTAAATCTGAAAAATCAATTAAAATCTAATAAAATCTAAAAAACATTAATATCTATTTAAAAAAAATCTATTCTTATTTAAGTATGAAAACTAATATCTAAAATATTAAAAATCTATTAAATCTATTAAAAAAAGAGAAATATCTATTTAAAAATCTAAAAACTATTAAAATAATCTATTAAATTCTAAAAACAAAATACTAACCTATTTACTATCTTAAAAAAACAAATAACCCTATTAAAAATCTATTAAATGCATTAAAAATATAGAAAATAAAAGAGAAAAAACTAAAAATTGCCAGGAGGCCGATTAAATCGATTGGAGAACAAGTGCACAACCATAACGAAACCCGGGCACCGAGATGGCCTAAAAACACAGGGAACGAGCACCAATTCCCAAAATACGCTTATTCAAACCGGCCTGAACCGCCAGGGGCTGCAATCTCGATAAAATCAATCTGACTGAGAAAATTGCAATGCATGCAGTATGCGAATGCGAATGCTAAATGCGTCGAAACATAAACCAGATATGGGAACCGGTTGGTCAAATTTCGGGGTGCAACAGCTGCCCCTATTCAAGCGGCTTGGACCCGACTGGGTGAAGAGCGAACGACCTTCAAACATTCGAGGTACGAGACAGTTGAATACCAAAGAAACCCTGAAATTTGCTAACCGCAGAAATAAACTGCACCACTGCTTGGGGAACGACATTCGTCGAGTGAACCTGATTGTTACGGTAACAACCGATCATTCGTTAGAGAATAACTCTGATTTTGACTCCCACCACCCATGTAACACCACAGATACTGAACTATCTTTGCAAAAACACTTCTGTCCACAACTAGACTAACCTTGTCAACACAAGAAGAGAAACAAATTTATCAACACGAGTCAAGATCCCATCATCGCAGGAAAACCCTTACCCACGATTGTACTCAAATTTCGTCAACACGAAAAGCCATAAATTCGTCATCACGAAGAAATCCTATTATTATAGGAATAAAACTTGCCCTCCTCAGGACTCCTCATTCCGTCAACACGGAGAAATCAAACTTGTCCTCATCAGGAATCGACATTCCGTCAACACGGAGAAATCCCGGCGACTTCGCTGGGGATGAGTTGTCTGCATCTCATCAACACGAGGAGATCCTATCAACACAGGCAATAAAATCTTATTTGCGTCTCATCACCACGAGGAACTCCTATCAACATAGGAATAGATTGTCCATGTCAGGATTCACATCTCGTCAACACGAGGAAAAAATAGATTCATCAACACGAATAAATCCTATCATCATAGGAATACCATTCTTGTACATATCTGAACTCACATTTCGTCAACACGAAGAAATCCTATCCACCTAAGCATAAATTATCCTCATCAGGACGCACATTCCGTCAACACGGAGGGAGTAATTCGTCAACACGAATAAATCCTATCAACATAGGCATAAATTGTCCTCATCAGGACGCACATTCCGTCAACACGGAGGAATAAAAATTGTCCTCATCAGGACTCCATATTCCGTCAACACGGAGAAAACTTGTCCTCATCAGGACTCCATATTCCGTTAACACGGGGAAATCGATTCGTCAACACGAAGAAATCCTATCAACATAGACATAAATTGTCCTCATCAGGACGCCCATTCCGTCAACACGGAGGAAGCAGTTCAGCAACACGAATACATCCTATCAACATAGCTGGGGATATTCTGAAAACCAATGACCGACGCCCGTTCTGACAACAAGCGACCACTTCTAAAATTTTGATTCATGGAACTCTGAGATGCTACTGCAGCAACAAACTTGACAAAACAGTCCGCTGATCGGATACGAGAAAACCTCAATCAGTAACTCTGTGGGGATGATAATAAACTGAATCACATCCTCATACGTCTCACGGCAAGACCTTGCTTGTCTGAAAAGACATCTGGGCTTTAGAACTCCATACTCCTGTTGAGAAACACAGCTGAAAGCAAAAGGTTAACCAACCTGACTTATGTTTCAAAATGCGTATGTTTGACAATAGCGTAATGCTCCATATAGTATGGAAATGCTACGCGTTTTTGGTATATGCAAATATGACACTATATGAGAATGCACATGCAGGTTCAGACTGCTGGGAAAAGCTCTGATAAACTTGCTTTATCAACAACGGCTACTGAGGACAAATACCACCCTGCTGGGGGAATGAACGGGTATCTCAAAATATGCTGGGACATACAACCAACTCTGCCGGGGAGAGCTTTAAACCTTCAATTTCCACGGGAGGAAAGAAAACACCTGCTGGGGAGAGAACACTCCGCTGGGGAAGAAACGAATCTCTCGGGGAATATTAACCAACTCCGCTGGAAACAGGGAGTGACTCCTCTGGGGAGAATAAACAACCCTACTGGGGATAATGAACTGTCTGGGCGCAGGTTACAGTTCTGGAATTATCAATTCGATGAAAACTAAACGACTCCGCTGAGGATAAGGAATCCTTTTGGAGAAACACCACTGTTTGAGTACAGCTTACAATCTTTAAAATTATCAAACTCTGCTAAGGGTAAACGACCCTGCTGGGGAAAGTAAACCATCCGACCACAGTTTACAAACTCGGGACTGAGGATAGACATCTTGTGGGGAGCATTAATCTTGACTTGCTGGAGAATATCCTTTGGGGACAAGTTGCGACTAGCTGGGGAAATTGATCCTTCTTCAGTAAGGAACAGTGTCATCTCAGCTTCGGGGAATGAAGCGCGACCTGTGTGGGGATTCACATCACATAATGATCAAGTCTTTCCGTCAAGAGCCTCTGGTTAGGACTGCAATTTTCTGATCGTCCACTCTACATGGGCAAGAACCCTGCAACACCACAAACGAGACAAAACAAGTCTATACAATCAAATCCATTCAAGTTAGCGTCAGTGACGTCATTTTCAGTCAATTCGAATTTTTAGCAATTATTGGCAAGGGCCAGCAACGTTATGCAACTACTAGTTTTATCAAAACATTGGCGTTTTTCACATACAAAACAGTAAAGAACAAATATCAAATACTGAATAACATGTTTTATTGATTGGGCCTCTAAATAGGCAGAGTTTTGTACACTGGATGTAACTCCTGAAAAGAGGAAGTTACGCACAACAAATATACAAGTATGCACAGGAAGCACAAATACAATGACAAATCAAATTTGCGCATATGTCGGCAACGTGGTGCAGACAAACATCATGAGCTGATCCTCCTATGACTCGCCTGACTCTGGCGCTTTCCCGGTATTCAACTTTCGGAAGAGATTGTATCTGATAAACGAACCCCCAAAGTATTCTCCCAACCATCAAGCAATGCAGCATCAAATTCGGACCGCAGTCATTTGCTTCTTAAATCCCTAACTTTCGTGTGAACCGCCCTTTGCGGGTTTTCAGTTCACCGGGATACCCTTTTTTGTCGAAGCCGCCCAGTGTAGGTTTTCGACTTCGCGGGTGTACATCTTTTCAATTTTATCCCTAACTTTTGCCCGAACCTTTTATTCTGTTTTTGGTTCGCCAGGATGCCCCATTTTTGCCTGGACTCTCTTTTTTTTGTCCAGCGGGTCAATTTTAAGCAAAGTATCTTTTAACTGCGTCCGAATTCACAGGAGACGTAAAGTCTTCACCGTCCATGGTGGACAACAACAGTGCTCCTCCTGAGAAGACTTTCCTGACAACGTATGGCCCTTCGTAATTAGGGGTCCACTTGCCCCTGTGATCTGTTTGTGGCGGGAGAATCCTCTTCAGCACAAGGTCGCCCGTCTGAAAGCTTCGAGGGTGTATCTTCTTATCATACGCTTTCTTCATCCGGCTCTGGTACAACCAACCATAGGCTAGAGAAGCCAGCCTCTTCTCATCCATTAAACTCAGCTGATTCAACCTATCTTTCACCCATTTTGCCTCGTCAAGTTGGACCTCTCGTAATACCCTCAGGGAAGGAATCTCCACTTCCAACGGTAACACCGCTTCCATTCCGTATACCAGCGAGAACGAGGTTGCCCCGGTTGATGTGCGTACCGTCGTACGATAACCGTGCAAAGCGAAAGGTAGCATCTCGTGCCAGTCCTTATACGTCACAACCATCTTTTGAACAATCTTCTTTATGTTCTTATTGGCCGCTTCGACAACGCCATTCATCTTGGGTCGGTAAGGAGAAGAGTTGTGATGCTCAATCTTGAAATTTTGACACAGCTCCTTCATCATCTTGTTATTTAAGTTCGAACCGTTGTCGGTAATAATACGCTCAGGGATTCCATATCTGCAAATGATATCTCGTTTGATAAACCTGGCTACCACCTGTTTGGTCACATTAGCATATGATGCCGCTTCCACCCATTTGGTAAAATAATCAATTGCTACCAAAATGAACCGGTTTCCGTTAGATGCCGTCGGCTCAATCTTTCCAATCATATCAATTCCCCACATCGAGAATGGCCACGGTGATGACATCACGTTCAGAGGACTCGGAGGCACATGGATCTTATCTGCATAAATCTGGCACTTATGGCACCTTTTCGCAAACTTGAAACAGTCAGTTTCCATAGTCAGCCAGTAATAACCTGCCCGCAACAGCTTTCTGGTCATAGCATGCCCACCAGCATGTGCCCTCATGTATTTCCTCCATGAGCAACTTCTCCTCTTTTCCGTCTACACAACGTAGCAACACCAAGTCATGATTTCTTTTGTATAGGACATCGTCCAGATTTAGATAGAAATTACCAGCCAATCTCCTGAGAGTCTTCTGATCGCGACTGGATGCCCCAGCCGGATACTCCTTGTTCTTCAGGAAATTTTGGATGTCAAAATACCAGGGTTTATCATCAGACGCTTCGTCAATGGCAAATATGAATGCGGGTCGGTCAAGCCGGGAGATAACAATCCTGGGAGCCTCGTTCCAGAAGTTAACTTTATACATGGAGGACAATGTAGCCAGGGCGTCAGCCATTTGATTTTCTGCTCGCGGCATATGATGCAATTCCACCTTGTCAAAGAAAGGCAACAATCTCCTTGCATAATTCATATAGGGTATCAAATTGGGCTGACGTGTCTCCCATTCTCCTTTTATTTGATTCACCACCAGAGCTGAGTCTCCGTATACATTCAGATGTTTGATTCGCAAATCAATAGCTTCTTCAAGACCCATGATACAAGCCTCGTATTCAGCTTCATTATTGGTAACAGGAAAGGTCAATCGGGCAGTAAATGGGATGTGCGACCCATGTGGAGTAGTGATGATTGCCCCTATTCCGCTACCATAGGAATTTACAGCTCCGTCAAAGATCAACCTCCACTTGGAATCCGTCTTTGGTCCTTCATCCGGCAACGGTTCTTCCCAATCTTTCATCTTCAGGTACATGATATCCTCGCCAGGAAAATCAAACCTCATCGATTGGTAGTCCTCAATAGCCTGCTCAGCTAGATACTCCGATAACACACTCCCCTTTATAGCCTTCTGTGAAACATACTGGATGTCATATTCGGTCAAAACCATCTGCCAACGGGCAATTCTCCCAGATAGTGCCTGCTTTTCAAATACGTATTTGATAGGATCCATCTTCGAAATGAGCATGGTTGTATGATTTAGCATGTATTGCCTCAAACGCTTGGCGGCCCATGCTAGCGCACAACAAGTTTTTTCGAGCATTGAGTATCGAGACTCACAGTCAGTAAACTTCTTACTCAAATAATAGATGGCATGCTCTTTACGCCCTGTCTCGTCATGTTGACCGAGAACACAACCCATACTCCCCTCAAGAACCGTCAAATACATAATCAAGGGTCTCCCCGCCACTGGAGGTATCAAAATAGGAGGTTCCTGCAAATACTATTTTATTTTATCGAACGCCTTTTGACAATTTTCATTCCATGTCACAGCCTGGTCCTTTTTCAACAGCTTGAATAATGGCTCACACGTAGCTGTTAGGTGAGAGATGAACCTAGCAATGTAGTTCAATCTCCCTAAAAACCCGCGCACCTCTTTTTCTGTTTTAGGCGTCGGCATTTCTTGTATTGCTTTTATTTTCGCAGGATCAACCTCTATTCCTTTTTCGCTCACGATAAACCCCAACAGTTTACCCGATCTCACCCCGAAGGTGCACTTGTTAGGGTTCAGTCTTAGCCTGAACTTCCTAAGCCTCTTGAACAGTTTCAGCAGATTAACCAGATGTTCTTCCTCCGTCTAGGATTTGGCAATCATATCATCGATATAAACCTCGATCTCTTTATGCATTATGTCATGAAAGAGAGTAGTCATTGCACGCTGATACGTTGCCCCAGCATTCTTCAATCCGAAGGGCATCACTTTGTAACAAAATGTTCCCCAGGGCGTAATGAAGGTTGTCTTTTCCATGTCTTCTGGCGCCATTTTAATCTGATTATAGCCCGAGAAGCCATCCATGAAGGAGAATACGGAGAATTGAGCGGTGTTATCGACCAGCACATCGATGTGAGGAAGTGGAAAATCATCTTTCGGGCTCGCTTTGTTCAAATCACGGTAATCTACACACATTCTCACTTTACCGTCTTTCTTTGGCACTGGCACAATATTAGCGACCCATGAGGGATATTTCGTAACAGCTAGGAAACCAGCATCCCACTGTTTTTGAACCTCCTCCTTAATCTTCACGCCATGTCTGGTCTAGTTCTTCGGAGTTTCTACTTAACCGATGGGCATTCCTCTTTTAGCGGCAGACGGTGAACGACCATATCTGTATCCAATCCAGGCATATCCTCATACGACCAAGCAAAAATATCACTGTACTCTCTGAGCATTTCAACCAATCTTCGCTTGATGTTGCTCTACAGCGCGGCCCCTATACGGATGTTCCTTTCAACCCCTTCCGACCCTAGATTGACGATCTCAATGACTTCCTCGTGAGGCAGAATGATTCTTTCTTCTTGTTTTACCAACAAAGACAACTCTTTTGGAACATCGCCATCTTCAACAATCTCTTCTTCGGCCTGAAATACCGGGTGCTCAAAGTCGAAGTGAGTCATAGGCGGTTCATAGATGTCATCTGAAATAGTAATCCTGCAAAGGAAATGGTTAAATGCTTCAAAACACATACAAAGCAAATAACCACGTTGCCATTTTATTGTAAAAATAAAAACAGGAAAAACAGAGATCACAATATTTGTACATGAAAAAATGCCTTTTATTTAACGATTAAACAGTGCAATGTACATAACAGAACGACCCTAAGCAAAATCACGATGCCCCGGGTAGGACACCGGATTGTTCAACAATTAAGAAAACAAAGCATTACTATATAGTTGTCACAGGAACAGTCTCCTGAATAGACCAATTGCAAAGCCCTTGTCCTGGCAGGCTCGGCTGAATCCAGGCGTCCATGTCGCAGTCGTTGTCTCCTTCCTTGGAATCTGAAACAGCATTGATGGTCTCGTGATATACCCCACCGGCCGTAATTGTTATTGGTCCTTTGAAATGGGGTGCCCCTGCAGTAGGCGTTGATGATGAAGGATGATATCCAAGTCCAAATCTGTCCATTTTCACGGGAATATCCAATACCTTGCCCCAACCCTTGGTCTTGCCAGTGTTCACTAGAGCCTGAGCCTCTTTGTACGACGACACTGCCACCTCTGATGCTTTGCTTGGCCCTGAAACTTTGTCCTTAATGCGCAACCCCTCAAAGGCTTGGCAGGGTGTTTCATGGATTTCGCCGTCGACTTCCACATACTTGAACGATGCCAAATGGTTGACCAGTATATCCTCATCTCCACAAACTGTGACGACACTGTCCCCCACCATGTACTTCAGCTTTTGGTGTAAGGTAGATGTGATTGCCCCAGCACCATGGATCCATGGTCGTCCAAGAAGACAGCTATACGCTGGCTGGATGTCCATAATATAGAATTCAGTTTCAAAAATCTCCGGCCCCACTTGCAAAGGCAAAGTTATAGATCCAAAGACTGACCTCCGTGTACCATCAAATGCCCTGACCACCAAGTCACTAGGCGTACCAATGATCCCCCTGATATCCAATTTCATCATTGCTTTCTTCGGAAGCACATTCAAGGAAGACCCTGTATCCACCAACACATGGGACATGACCGTGCCCCTGCATTCAACTGAGACGTGCAACGCCATATTATGCTCTCTTCCCCTCGGGGTCAAATCAAAATCCATAAATCCCAAACTATGGCCTACATTCACGTGCGCCATCACCCCCTCCAACTGATTCACAGAAACATCTTGGGGTACAAACGACGTGTCCAAAATTTTCAATAATGCATTCCTATGGACTTCGGAACACAATAGCAGTGACAATATGGAGATCTTCGACGGCGTTTGTTGAAGGTGCTCGACGATTTTATAGTCACTCTTACGGATAAGACGCATAAACTCTTCTACATCTTTCAGTGACGTTTCTTTTTCATTCCTCTGCACTGGAACATTCTCATTCGCTTTACCTTTACCTTTTTCCAATCGTTCAGCCTCTATCTCAGGCGATATAAAAATTCTCCCGCTCCTCGTCATTCCTCCAGTCCCGACGACATTGTCCACAACCCCAGCTGGTCGTTTACTGATATCAATTTTCTCCCCATCACAATATGCTTCCAGCCTATAAGTCCATGGTACTGCCTTGGTGCTCTCATAAGGGACCGGCCCGGCCTTTATAATAGCGATCGTCGGCCGCCTGGATGGCGCTGTTATAGTTATCGTTTTCCGGGGAATTGTCACCATAGCAACATCACTATGCTCATCAACTAACACCTCTGCAGGCTTTTCAACTGCCGTTCTATCAAATTGCAACGTGCCTTCATCTATAAAGGTCTGAATACCCTTCTTCAATTCAACACAACCCTCAGCTTGGGTCCAGCATTCTAGACAAAACTCATCGCAACCCGGATACACACCTCCTTTCAATAGCCTGCTCTTTACTTCACACAACGGTGTTTTCAGTTCATCAACATTCGTAACCAGATTCAAATCCTCCTCAGTCAAAATAGCATTTGCCTCATGGTTGGGCATAGGCTGTTGTACTATATTTGGATCCGCTTGTCCAAAATTTATGGCCTTGCTATCCAGTAAATCCTGAACTTTATGTTTAAACGCATGACAGGCCTCTATGTCATGCCCGGGTGCCCCAGAGTGGAAGTCACAATGTTTGTTAACATCATACCCATAAGGAAGGGTTGGTCCCGTGGGCGGTGCCAAGGTACTCTTTTCAACTAAATTCAGCCCTAACAGTGTCTGAAAGAGTTCCGCGTACGTGGAAGGAGGCGTTTCAAACACTCTTTTCGGCTTCGCATTCGGAAATCTTCTTTGGCCAGCATTCTGCCCCTGCTGCTGCTGTGGCTGCTGCTATTGTTGTTGCTGTTGTTGTTGTGGCTGTCTCTGTTGAGGAAACAGAATCGTGACACTAGCTATCTGCTGCGGCTGAGCATACTGATGTCTTCCTCTGCCCCGACCCCTGCCGCCAAACACTGCACTAGAATCACCTTGACGTCGACCACCAAATGCTTTTCTATTACCTCCCGACGAAGTAGACTCCCCAACTTGGAACCTTCCCACCTTAATACTATTCTCAATCATTTCACCCATCAAGATCAGATCAGAGAAACTACCCAACGCAACAGGAAACAACTTCTCATAGAATATCCCCGTGAATGTTCCAATGAACATATCGTTCATCTCTTTCTCGACTAGAGGAGGATGCACTCTTGCAGCCATGTCGTGCCACCTTTGCGCATATTCTTTGAAACTCTCCCCAGTTTTCTGTGACAAGCCTTGTAGCTGGACCCGGTTTGGTGCCAGGTCACTGTTATACTTGTAATGAGTCACAAACGCCTCAGCCAATTGCCTCCATGTTTTGATCTGAGTGGGCTCCAACCCCATATACCACTCAAGTGACGGTCCGGATAAGCTGTCTTGGAAGAAATGCATCAGCATTCTTTCATCATTCGAGTAAGCGGACATCCGTCTGTAGTAAGAGCGAACATGCACCTTCGGACAAGTGTCTCCCTTATATTTATCAAAGGTGGGAGCTTTAAACTTCAGCGGTACCCTTAGGCCAGGCACCATTCCCATTGTGGTCATATCTAAGCCAGAAGTATTCTGATTCACTACACCCTTCATTTGTTCCTCAAGCATTTTGATCCTCTGAACAGGATCCACAGGTCCATCCATACCCCTACCAGAAAAGGCATCTTCTTGTTGGTCTTCCACCCAATTAACATTCTCATTTCCGTACCCGTCACACCCATTGTTATGACCAAATCTAGTCTGATTCATCATAGGGCCCCGTCCTCTGTTACCATACCCTTGAGTGACCCCGGCAGGTCCAAAAGGCATCATTCCAGCACCAATTCCGTTACCGAATCCATCATAGCCCTGATTAGCATTACCAAGACCATCATATCCGAAACCTTGAGCGTTGAAGCCAAACTTCCCATCCTGGTTGACATAATCAAACCCCTGGTCATTATAGCCGAATCCGTTGTTACCAAAGCCATTACCTCCATTGTTATCACCGCCCAGATTGGCATCTCCGAACCCAACATTGTTAATGACAGTCTCATTACCCATTCCTGTATTACCATTCCCGGCGCCAGCGCCATTGTTCACGTTCACAACAGGTATATTCACCACAGGTGGAGCTACAGGCGTAGGAGTACCATCCCCATGAATGGTGTTAACACGTACAAAATTGTGGTCTTCGTTTCCATTCCCGGCATTTCTTGCCAGCAATGGGTGCACCAAAGTCTGCAGGTTTTCCCGCCCCTTCACAATTGTCTCCATCGTCTGCATGAACAGCGCCAGCTTTTCACGCATCTCCTGCATCTCATTTTGCATCTGGTCCATGACTCTTTTGCAGTTGGTACGAGTAGAGTATCGGTGAGGACGCTGACTTTCAATCCTGGAAAAACCTGGCGAGATGCAGGAAATGAGATATAGTTTCAATAATTACCTGGTAAATGCAATATGAATGTGTATGCAAATGCAATATGTGTCTGTGCATTAGGGACTATCACTCCCCAATTCTAGTGCCAATGTGCCAGTGCGGTGATAGTGATAGCAATAAGAAGCTCGAAACCCACTCATAGAAAAACATCTCATACATTGCAGAAAATCCCATCAAGTCAGGAATACAATATTAATGAGCGTACAATAAGAAGGCATGACCTCAACCAACAATCCTGGTGATGGCCAGCACAATGCAAATAAAGCATACACATCAATACATGAGATAGTCTAGTGCGACCATACGCCTGGTACTCTTCCAGCAGCCTTTTGGTCTTCTGATGGTCTGGCTGAGAAAGCAATCCCTCGATAAGTAGATCTCTTCGCTTGAGAACACGTCGTAGATCACCAATAGATTCCTCCCATGCCCCTTCTCCAAAGCGGTCATCTAACTTCCGTTTCTGAGACCCAACCTCCTTCTTGCGCTCGACAGCCTTGTTCAATGAATTCTGAAGACCATATCTCACCATAACCTCCTCTTCATACTTTCTCTTGCTAGCCTTCAACTGATCTTCGAGTTCGGAAATTTGTTGTTTCAATTTGTCTTCCCTCTCTTTGTTGTTGGTTAGCGTAGCATTCCATGTTCTGTTGCACGAAGAGATTTCCCGGTAGGCGGCATCAAGTGACTTCTTCTTGGACTCTAACATATCATGAGAGCTTCTGAAGTTTTTTCCCAGGCGTTCACGCTTCTTTGTCTCTTCTGTCAGTTCGGCACCTAGCCTGTTTACCAACTCAGTCTGCTGTTGGAAGGAATACACAGCCTCGTTTTTCTCCCTCCGGATTTGAGCCAATTCCTTTTCTAACTCTTCATTGATCTTTATCAAGTCTTCTTTTTCTTTTACTACCTGCTCATAGACCTCAATAGCCACAGTAGTCGGTTCCTCAACTGGAATGGGACCAGGACGTGATACTGCTGGAAAAGGCATCTACACCTGCCTTACCCTCTCTTGAATCCACGCCTTGTAAGGCATATAAGCTTGACAATCATTCTTGCCTAGTAATGGTTTCCCTCTTCTGCAGATATGGTTCCAAGTGTGTTGAAGCTTGGCCAATAATCCCCCACACAGGTCACCAGTGAAATACAGAGATTCCTGTATTTCTTCCTCCTTCGGCGGACTCTTCAAAGCATACCTAAACTGTCGGACCAACAAAGATGGGTTGTAATTAATACAACCCTTCCTTCCAATTAGAGGAACGTTGGGAAACCCGACGCAACTGAAGATAATCTCTGACCCCAATAAATCTCTATCGAACCAGACAATGTCTTTTGAAGAAAGTCCCATTAGACGCTCAGACCATTCAGCTGTATCTGCAGACTCCATAAAAGGACCCTTCTTGGGCATGTGACTCTCAAACCACATATTCAGCAAAGGTACACAACAATGGACATTTTCCCCCTTCTGTTTTCATTCTTATAATGCAAGGAATGGTAGAAATCTCCGACCAAGGTAGGCACCGGGTTGCCTGCAGCAAACAAGTGGAATGCATCCAAATCAACGAACTCAGGCAAATTAGGGAATAGTATAATCCAATAGATGCACAAAGCCAGAACAGTGTTAAACATAATCCAGAAGCCACTTTTGGCATATTCTTGAGCTTTGCCAACCAAAAATTTGAGAGAAAACCCAGAAACTCCATGCTAGGAAGTCAACAACAACTCTGCAGGATCCATATGCAAGGGAACAGCTAAGTCTTCCAGCTTAGGCTTGGCGTCAAAGTGAATGAAGGGCACTTTGTTCTGTACTGGCAACTCTAGAAACTCAGCGTACTCCTCCATGGTCGGAGCCAAAATGAAGTCCTGGAACATAAAACACCTCAAGGAGGGATCATATAACTGCATCAATGTGTATAACCCATTCAGCTCGTATGTGGTTGGTCTGCAAACCAAATTCAGTAGCTTCCCATAACTCTTTCTAAAACTTCTCTTCACATCATCATCAGCTAGGGAAATCAGACCCAGCAGAGAAGTCACATCAGGGTTAGGTAACTTATACGCAACAGTCTTCCTCAAAGTACTCATGGTGACAGATAGAAGTCCGGAGCACTAAAATTGGGAAGTATGAAAATGCACCTGCAGCACAGACACACGTTAATGATATGCACATGATGATGCAAACAATGCAATATGCAAGCAATGCAACAAGGGATCAAGTGCCCCTGGCTGAGAAGTCCAATCCACAATATTGGCCTCAAATAGACCCACAAACTGCTCAAGACCATCCACAATGCTCCAACCCGGTCTCTGACAGACTCAATAACACTGTCCTCAAATACCACTGAACCTCAATCAAGAAAACCGGTAATCTGGAGGTCAAGTTACCTGCATGTCCCAACCCCTCTCACAGGTAGGTGTCCTAATAACTGACACAAGGTATGGCATCCTATGCGGTCGTTGGCGTCACAGACTTTCAAGACGAATGATACGATACCCAGAAGGTGTGGCATCATCATGTCCTGAAGAGGCCTCACTTAGCCAACTTCCAAATGATCGGTCCCCAGAGTTGACAATCCAACTAACCAACAACCCCTTCAACCCAAAGGGTTGAAAAAGAAGCCAACCAGAAGAACCTCGTCTGAGCGTGGATTTCATGAGACACTAGTACATGCAAAGCATGCACGCGCCCACTAATTTCCACTCTAATTCTAGGTGCACTCAAGCCCAGGTCCGGCTTATCTCTCAATCATAGAACCCCCTCATACCCACAACAATAATCACAATAATATAATGCTGAATGTAAAATACAGAAACGTAAATCCACACAAAACCCACGACGGGAAAACAAGCGCTAGGATCGACTCGCGTAGGGAACCGTTGGAGTCCCCAACAGAGTCGCCAGCTGTTGCTACTGCAAAAATCGGCGCCGGCTGAACAGAAGATTCGCCACCGTGCGTTATTTATCCCAACGGAGGGAACGGAAACGCTCAAAGTAAACCTACCGCAAAGACGGGAAAGGAATGGTCGTCGCAACCAAATCCTGGATTCGGGAGTCGGTTACGCAAGGGGAAGGTATTAACACCCCTCACGTCCGTCGTACTCGACGGGATCCACGCTTGTTTTCTGGTACGGATTGTTATTCTATCTATTCTACAGGTCTGGGGTTAAAAGAAAAGAAGATGACTCGGCAAAGTATCTGATCGCGACTTTCTATGTCTAATACAACTTAACTGCAAGTGCACAGTCTATCGCGTAGTAATAAAAGATATCGATCCCAAAGGGACTCGTAATCAAACTAGTGTTCTCGGGAGTTACTATGTTTAGCTAGGTAGATAATGTTTAAGGAAATAATTTCTGTCACTAAAGGGAACTAAAAACGTTACTTGAATTATAATTACGTGAATCGATATGCAGTAATTATGTTCTTCGGGGATTTGACAAGTTACCGGTGTATGAAATATTTTTCAGAATTTATTTAAGCAGAAAATAGTGATCTGAAGACTTTCGTCTCACGATGGTTGTTGACGCTAGTCATAATTCTAAGGGCCGAATGTACGCTTTCGCTGTCCCATTCGGGGTTAAAACTACTTTTTGGAAATCTTTAAGTTCTAATACATTTTAAAGTGCTTTCGCTGTTATTAAAACAAATGCCTAGTGTTTACTATCTGGTCTTACCGCAACTGTCGCTTGTTGGTTCGTACCTTAATTAATTTCCCACTGTCGTGGCAAAACTACTTTTAAATAAGTTCTCGCTTTCGGGACGAACGTTTATTCAGTAAATAAGTTTCAACCGGTTATTATCAAATCCCGTCTGAATTATTATTACATATCGATTACTCTGATTTAGCTAGACATGGATTTGGGAAAGGTAAAACATAAATAAAAACAGAAACTTAGAACATTCATATTACTGAGAATTAAAGTTACAATTAACGAAATAATGAAAAAAACCTGTAACGTATCCAATTGGCTTTTGGCCAAATTCCAACGATGTCGGCAGGATTATGTCTTCAAACCAATAGAGCGCACAAACGAATATTGTCGAAATGGAATACAGGAATAAGGAAAGGAAACAAAAACAGAAAGAATAAAACTAAATTTTTGCTCTGGAAATAAAATTGGGCAGCACTTCATTGTCTGAATGCGACTCTCCTTCTCAGCTCCCCTCCTTCCCCTTTTATAGAAGTAGAATTCTAACGGTTGTAATTTGAAGAAGGTGGACTTGGAGGCAGAAATATCAGGGAGTAGTGGTCCATTATTTGGGACTTGGAACTGCATTTTGCACGTTCAATTGAAGTTGTGCGTTTTTGCCTGCATGACGGTCGTCATGGTGTGTGACGGTCGTCATGGAGGTGTGACGGTCGTCACAGCAGCAAAATGTGCATTATGCGTTTTTCATGTTGTTTTCATCTGGTTTTCGTCCATATTTCATCTGTAATTGCTTCTTTTCTTCATATTGCTTTGTTTAGACATGATCATCAAATACCTGCAAAATATCAGACAAATAACATGGAAAGAACCCGAAATCGGATTGAAAACAGTCAAACATTAGTTGAATTATGCCTCAATATATATATATACGATTTTGTTTTATTAGTATCACACTTTATGCCTACGTATTCCCGTCTGGAACAAGAAATCAGAGTCAGCGTAGTTCGCCTACCTACGGGAAAGGAGGGGAAGGTTACTCGCTAGGATATCGCATCCTATGCCTACATACTTTCATACAGCATGAAAGATCAGAGCAAACGTAGTTCGGGCTACGGAAGACACAGATTTGTCTGACTGTTTTTTATCCTTCTGAAAAAGGTTTTCTCCTGATTAAGAGTCCAAGCGGACAAAAATGACACCTTTGATTGGTTTCCAGTCTTTTACGCAAGAACTGTCTTTTATTGATGTTTGAAATCTTATTACTGTGTTTTGAATGATTTTGAGATAGAAGAGAAAGAACTCTAAAACCTAGGGTTTAAAATGGGAATCAAAACTACCCTAATGTTGTCATGCATGGATTAACACCTAATGTCTGTCATATTTCTCTCTTGCGCAGAGAGAAACAGAGATCCTAGGGGATAAACGAAAAAGAAACAACATATACAGTAAAAGAGTAAAATGCATGGATGCAGCAGTACAAGCGAGGCAATGGAGTCTCACTCAACCTCGAACCTGAGAAAACAATAGGCAAAGCGAAACAACTTCACTTCAAACCTAAGGGGAAAATTAACAAACAATACAACAAAGAAAAATAAAACCCCCAAAACCAGCTCTGACAGGACACCAGCTCCTACAACAGCAGCTCTGAAAAACATCAAACTCTGACAGTTGGTTAACTGCAAAACAGTAACATCCTCAACTGAACCCCAAAATCAACTCTCAATGGCCTCCAAGCTTTAGATAAGCTCCATCTTCAAGGCAAGCACTCCAGACGAGAATCACTTAACAGAATAAGTTGGAATGATAAAACAGCTTATTGACAACCAAAGGAAGCCTATAAGTGTTTATCATCATGAGAGACTGGTTCCCTCAAAGTTCTACTTCTAAGATAAGCCACTTATCCCTCCAAAGGAGGGATGTGAATATCTTAGAAGGACTTTTAGTCATCGGGAGGAATGGAAGCACAAGAAGCTTTCCATGTTTATGAAAGAAATTAGTCTAAGTCTACAGCTCTGCCTATTTTCCTTATTCCTATGTCTTCAAAAACATCTTCAAGCACAAGAATATTCATGCATCCAACTTTGATCCCTATCTTCAATCTTCTCTTATGTTCCTTCTTGCTCCACAAGCCCAATCCAAGCCCCATACCCCATAGCAAAGCCCAACCCCAAGCAAACAATACAAAAGCCCACAATGGCCACACCAAACAAACACACTATTTACAAAAATCAAGTAAAATAGTAGTATATTATTTAAAATCCTAAAATTAATTCTAAGGGGATTTATATATCTACCCTACATACCCTATATTTCCCAGCTCCTAATTCAAGCTAAAAACCCAAAATCTAAGTGTTATGATGCACCTATGTCCAGTTTAACCCTAATTCTAGTCACCATAATGTTCTTTATTCAAAGCTAAACAAGATTAAATCACAAAAATGTGAGATAAATCTCTAAGGGAACCTAATACTCTAATCTAACCATAGGAAAAAGAATCACATCAAAATATGAAAGGAAATGGCTAAACAAAATTCAACAAAATGGATATACAAACTAAAATGCAATAAAAGCAACTAAATGTAGAAATTCACCAAAAATAGAAAAATGATTAAAATGCTAATTTTATTTTTCTATAATTTTCTTGAGACATTAATGAAAATGGAGCAAAAACTCCCATGGAAAAAAACTTATTTTTGAATTTAATATGATTTTTCTACTAAACTATATGCAAACATAAAATGAAAAGAAAAAGTGTGGCAAATAGCAATTTTTTACAATTCAGCAATGCATTGGGCCCAGGAGGGGTGCAAGCATCAAACGCTGGGCCCATTACTAATCCAGAAAAACAATAAGAAAACCATAAAATCTGGGGGGTGGTGAAAAGCAATTTTCGCCTTGTTAATTATGCTTGGGCCCCAAACGGGGGGTGCGAATAGCAGAGTGGCCTAAGGCCTAGAACACAATCACACAGGGGAAGGGGGTGCAACGGGAAAACAGGGGGATGGATCAGAAATCCCCTAATGGGCCTAAGCCCGAGTCCAATTCCACCCAGCTTCAGCAAGCAAAACATAGATCACCTCACATCGCTCACTACTGTTCATCATCTCCCAACCCTCAACCCTAGGCACCACTTCCTCGCTCTCTCAACCTCTCTCTGAAACTAAGACTCTGAAACAAACTTCATCCACCTAAATCAAACACACAAACTTCGCTCTCAAATCAAACGCCAGCAACATTCTTCAACAATCCGCCATTATCAACGATTAGTCCTTCAAAACCTCCGCTCAAAATGCCAACCCTAACCTACTCACCTCACAGAACCTCAATGCTCAAGCCAAGTTACGAAACTCTAACCTAATCGTTTCAAACCTAACCATCCTAAAAAACCTAAATCTATAGCTAACAACCTATTACAAACATGCAACGAATCGGAGGAGAAGAAAAAGAAACCTGGATGAGGATGCTATTGAAGATCTGGATGGAGAGGACCTTGAGCATCTGTCTTGAGTCTTGAGGAAGATCTGGAGAAGAAGAAGCTCGCTGAAGAAAATAGGTGATGGCGTTCTTGGATCGAGGACGCGCTTCTGAAGGTCTTCGATTGGGTCTGAAGAAGTTGATGACGGCGTTGTGTTCCTGGCGATTTAGCGATGAAGATGAACGAGATCGATGAAAAATATGACGATTCTGAACTCAAGATGATGAAGATCTGGCAAATTCTGGAAAATGTGTTCTTGAACACTGATGAAGATTCCGGATATCTTGAGTTTTCCTGCGAGGAAGTGTGCAGGTTGATGGAGAAGATTGAGGATGATCCCATGAATTTTCTGAGAAATTACAAGTTTTCGGCGAGCTTCAACGAACTCCGGTGACAGTTGCGGCGGAGAGAGGTGGTTGCATGTACTCCGGCGGCCGCTTGCATGTGTTCCAGCGAAAGAGACCGGTGGGTTTCAGAGGCGGACGCGTGGCTCTGAGAGGGAGTGAGAGAGCAACACGTGGATCAGAGATAGGGTAGTGGATCTGTGTGCTGGCAGTGAGTGTGTGAAGTGGCTGAAAATGTGCATACGCGTGGCAGGCTTATTTATATGACACTTGGCAAAATTCTGGACTTTTGATCTGGGCCTCACGAAATGGATAATGGCCCAATTAGGAGACTAAGACTAAACATGATTAAGGACCAATTAACCCAAACGAAAATGAATATTAAAACTAATTAACTAAACAAAATTTAATAATAAAAACCTAATTAATCCTAATCAGATCTACTTAAATCTAATTAACCACACATAATTAACCCTAATTAAAAACCTAAACAAAAATAAAACACAAAACCCTAATTAACCTATTAAAAACAGAAAAAAATTATTTAATATCTATATCTATTTAAAAAATCCAATTAAATCTGAAAAATCAATTAAAATCTAATAAAATCTAAAAAACATTAATATCTATTTAAAAAATCTATTCTTATTTAAGTATGAAAACTAATATCTAAAATATTAAAAATCTATTAAATCTATTAAAAAAAGAGGAATATCTATTTAAAAATCTAAAAACTATTAAGAAAATCTATTAAATTCTAAAAACAAAATACTAACATATTTACTATCTTAAAAAAACAAATAACCCTATTAAAAATCTATTAAATGCATTAAAAATATAGAAAATAAAAGAGAAAAAACTAAAAATTGCCAGGAGGCCGATTAAATCGATTGGAGAACAATTGCGCAACCATAACGAAACCCGGGCACCGAGATGGCCTGAAAACACAGGGAACGAGCACGAATTCTCAAAATACGCTTATTCAAACCGGCCTGAACTGCCTGAACCGCCAGGGGCTGCAATCCCGATAAAATCAATCTGACTGAGAAAATTGCAATGCATGCAGTATGTGAATGCGAATGCTAAATGCGTCGAAACATAAACCAGATATGGAAACCGGTAGGTCAAATTTCGGGGTGCAACAATACCCATTATTGCATAAGCCGCCCTTGCGGGTTTTCGACTTATCGGGTTCTTTAGGCGTAATATTTTCGTACTGCATCAGAATTCACCGAATGTGCAAGTTGTTCCCCATCCATTGTTGTGAGAATTAACGAGCCTCCTGAGAAGACTATTTTTACAACAAACGAACCATCATAATTGGGCATCCATTTTCCGCGTGCATATTTGTGAACTGGAAAAATCTTCTTGAGTACGAGCTCCCCTTCTCGGAATTCTCGGATACAAACCTTCTTGTCAAAAGCTCTCTTGATCCTTTTCTGATATAACTGACCGTGACATACTGCGGTCATGCGCTTTTCGTCAATAAGGTTCAACTGATCAAATCTTTCCCTCACCCATTCTGCTTCTTCAAACTCGGTTTCCATTATGACTCTTAAGGAAGGTATCTCAACCTCAATAGGAAGTACTGCATCCATCCCATATACCAAAGAAAAAGGGGTTGCCCCTGTTGAAGTGCGAACGGACGTTCTATACCCGTGCAAGGCAAATGGAAGCATCTCATGCCAATCCTTATATGTTTTCACCATTTTTTTGCAAGATCTTCTTAATATTCTTATTCGCAGCTTCGACAACTCCATTCATTTTGGGACGATAAGGAGAAGTATTGTGATGTTCAATTTTGAAGTCACCACACAACTCTTTCATGGTTTTGTTATTCAGATTAGTACCGTTATTTGTTATGATTCGGCTTGGGATTCCGTATCGACAGATAATCTCCTTTTTGATAAAACGGGCCACCACTTGTCGAGTAACGTTGGCGTAGGATGCAACTTCAACCCACTTTATGAAGTAATCAATAGCGACCAGAATGAAATGGTGCCCGTTAGAAGCCTTTGGCTCGATTGCCCCAATCATGTCAATGCCTCACATAGAGAACAACCAAGGTGATGTCAACACATTTAATAACGTTGGAGGCACATGCATCTTATCCGCATAAATTTAGCATTTGTGACATTTCCTGGCATATCGAATACAGTCAGTTTCCAAAGTCAACCAGTAATATCCAACCCTCAAAATCTTTTTGGACATGGCATATCCATTGGCGTGAGTGCCAAATGTTCCTTCATGAATATCTTGCATTAACAAATCTGCTTCTCGTCTGTCGACACATCTAAGTAGGACCATGTCATGATTTCTTTTATAGAGCACCTCATTACTGAGAAAGAACTTAGACGCCAATCTTCTCAAGGTTTTCTTGTCAAGTGACGTAGCATCAACTGGATACTCTTGTTTTAACATATAATTCTTTATGTCGTGGAAGCATGGCTTGTTATCAATTTCTTCTTCAACCATCTGACAGTAGACAGGCTCAGTCTTGCGTTCAATTCGAATGAGAGTAGCATCATTTAGATACCTGACTTTCCACATTGAGGCTAACATGGCTAGAGCATCGTCAATATAATTTTCAGATCTCAGAACATGCTTGAAAGTGATCTCATCAAAGTATTCAATCATTTCAACGATGTAGGCTCTGTAAGGGATCAAATTCTCATGTCTGGTCTCCCATTCACCTGTAACTTGATAAATAACCAAAGCTGAGTCTCCACTTACTTCGAGAAGTTTGATTCTTAGATCAATAGCTGCTTCGAGGCCAAGAATGCATGCTTCGTATTCGGCAATATTGTTTGTACATTCAAAGTCTAACCTTGCTGTAAATGGGGTATAACCACCTTCTGGATTCATCAGAACAGCGCCTACGCCATGCCCACTGTAATTTGAGGAACCATCAAACATCATTTTCCACCAAAGACCCGGCTCGGGACCTTCATCAGGACCTGGCTCTTTATAATCTTTCACCAACATAATGTCTTCGTCCAGAAAATCAAACTTGAGAGACTCGTAATCTTCAACTGGCTGATCTGCAAGATAATATGATAAGACACTGCCCTTGATAGACTTCTGAGCCACATACTGGATGTCATATTCTGATAACAACATATGCCAACGGGCGAGCCTTCCTGTCTGAGCGGGTTTCTCAAAGATATACTTTATCGCGTTCATTTTTGAAATCAATAAAGTAGTATGACAAATCATGTACTGCCTCAAACGTCTGGTAGCCCATGCCAAAGCACAACAAGTTTTCTCTAAAAGTGAATATCGGCTTTCACAGTCGGTGAACTTCTTGCTCAAATAATAGATGGCATGCTCCTTTCGCCCGGACTCATCCTGCTGACCCAACACGCAACCCATTGAATTCTCGAGTACTGTTAAATACATGAAAAAAGGTCTTCCCGAAACAGGAGGTATTAAGATCGGATGCTCTTGAAGGTAGCCTTTAATCTTATTAAAAGCTTGTTGGCAATCTGAATTCCAAACAACTGTCTGATCTTTGCGTAACAATTTGAAAATGGGCTCGCAAGTAAGAGTCATATTAGAAATAAATCTGGATATATAGTTCAATCTCCCAAGGAAACCTCTGACTTGTTTCTCATTTTGCGGAGCCGGCATATCTTAAATGGCTCGAACTTTATCTGGATCTACCTCAATTCCTCGGTGGCTAACAATGAAACCAAGTAATTTCCCAGATCTCACCCCAAAAGTACACTTGGTTGGGTTTAGTCTCAACTGATACTTTCTGAGTCTCTTGAACAACTTCAATAGATGATTCAAATGGTCTTCCTCACTCTGAGATTTGGCGATTATATCATCAACATACACTTCTATCTCCTTATGCATCATGTCATGAAATAAAGTCACCATGGCTCTTTGATAAGTGGCACCAACATTCCTCAAACTAAAAGGCATGACTTTATAACAGTAAGTTCCCCAAGGAGTAATGAAATTAGTCTTTTCCATATCATCTGGATCCATCTTGAGTTGGTTGTATCCGAAGAAACCATCCATAAACGAGAAAACTGCAAAGCGAGCCGTATTATCCACCAATGTATCTATATGCGGCAAAGGGAAATCGTCTTTTGGACTGGCCTTGTTCAGATCCCTATAATCCACACTCATTCTGACCTTCCCATCTTTCTTCAGTACAGGTACAATATTAGCCACCCATTCGGGGTACTTGGATACTGCCAAGAAACCTGCATCAATCTGCTTCTTCACTTTGTCTTGAATCTTAAGAGCCATATCAGGTCTAGTCCTTCGGAGCTTTTGTTTAACTTGCGTGCATTCTGGTCGGAGCGGTAACTTGTGGACCACTATGTCTGTGCCTAAACCTGGCATATCCTGATATGACCAAGCAAATACATCCACATACTCTTTTAAAAGCTTTACCAATTGCTGCTTGACTTCTGCCCCAAGTGTTGCCCCAATCTTGACCTCTTTCTTGTCTTCTTCAGTGCCAAGATTAATAACATCTACCTGCTCCTGGTGAGGTTGAAGCTCTGTGTACTCGTAGCATGCCATTTTTACCAGTTCATCAGGGATCTCAAAATCTTCGTCCTCATCTTCGGCTTGGTATATTGGTGAGACAAAGTTAGGAGGGAAAGCAAATTCATTGGATTCAACAGGTTTTGGGGTATCACTGCATGTTGGAATGGCTTAATTTATTAAAACACACACAAGGACAAATGCAGCAACAAGGAAAAAATGTTTTGTTGGTTTTTAGAAAATTGCCATCTTTTTTTAACATGGAAGCAAAAAACAATTAAGGAAACAACAACGAATGGATTTAACAAAATAGTTCATTAATCATAATATCCTTGAAAGCACGGGGCCCTTACAAAATACATCCTATAGCCTTGGGCATGGCTATGGAGGTTTAAAGATAAAAAACAACAACAAGTAAAGAAAACAAACAAATTACTTCGACACAGGAAAGATCACGGGAATCTCAACAGCCTCCCAATTGCCTAAAGCAGCCTCGCAATGATATACCAAATGTTCAATATCCTCGTCTTTAAAATCTTCTCCCACGACATTGACTTGGAATCCTCCACTGATGAACACCTCTTGGATAGTCTTCAGACGTCCTTCGGCGTGTGTTGATGCTTCGACATGAGTTGGTTTGTAACCCAATCCTTGGCGACCCAGTCTTGCTTTCACTTTAATAACCTCTCCCCAACTTGCAGGAGTACCCTCTTCTAATGTAGACTTAATGCTCTGGGCGGATGCAAAAGATGGACCACTATTTGCCATTGTGTCTTCTATCAATACTGCGTTAGCTATTTCAAGCGCTTGTAAAGAAGTTTCCAACGCATCCTCATCTGCCTCAATATACCTGAATGACGATAAATTACTCACCATCAAGTCCTCTTCGCCATGCATAATTACCAGTTTGTCGCTTACAACAAATTTCATCCTTTGATGCAAAGTGGAAGTCACTGCCCCTGCTGCGTGAATCCAAGGCCATCCCAACAAACAGCTGTAAGCCGGATTAATGTCCATTACCTGAAATGTGATATCGAACACGTGAGGGCCTATCATAATTGGCAACTCCACTTCCCCAACAACCGTTCTTCTCGAACCATCAAAAGCCTTCACAATCAACGACGTCAGCTTCATCTCTGCCCCTGCATATGCCAACTTTGCGAGTGACCTTTTAGGCAATACATTCAACGAAGATCCAGTATCAACCAAAACTCGCGCCAACGTGTCCTCTTGACATCTGATAGATACGTGCAAAGCACGGTTATGATTATGTCCTCCCCTTGGCAGCTCTTCATCACTGAAACTCAGAGTAGTGCAGGCTGTAATATTGGCTATCACCGAATCAAATTGGCCAGGGGTTATATCCTTCGTCACATGTGCTTGCATTAACACCTTTTGTAGAGCCTCTCTATGGGCCGGAGAACTCATCAGGAGAGACAAAATTAATATTTTTGAGGGGGTTTGATGAAGCTGATCCACAACCTTGTAATCGCTTTTTCGGATAATCCTTAAGAACTCTTCAGCATCTCCTTCTGTGATGGGCATTTCTTTATCCTTGGCCATTACGATAGGGGTAACCTCTCTTGGAGTAACCACTGTTATCTTGGGTTGATATATTCGACCACTACGGGTCATCTTGCTCGTTCCTGCAATATTCTTCACATCAACCTGGTCATCTTTCACCTTCTCATTCTGAATAATCTTCCCAGATCTTTGGTCCAACACAATCATAACATACTTCCACGGGACTGCCTTTGTATTCTCAAAAGGAAACAATCTCGACTTCTGAATAACAACTGGTCGAGGCTGATCAACAGCGGATTTGTCAAAAACAGGCTTCACGTTTTTGCTGATCATATTGAACACATGGACTTTCTCGCTTTTCTTTGGTAGATTGAAAACAGGCTCAACCACCGAAACTTCCTCCTTCTTTACCTTGATACCTACTTGCAATAATCCATCGTTGATCAAACTTTGCACATCTTTTTGTACCATACCACACCCTTTAGGATTAACAGAACACTCTTCACAGTCATTATGGGTACCTTTAATCAGTCCGGCTTCAAACAGTTTCTCATGAAGTGAGCTCAACGGAGTCTTGATTTCTGACACATCACAAACTAACCTTTCATCTGAAGCCTCTTCTATAGCATTAACTCCTCCATGATTTGGCAATGGGTTACTTTTAACATTAGGCGGTACATCATCAAAAGACAAAATCTTCTTCTCTATGAGCTCCCTGACAATATGTTTCAAGGCAAGACACCCCTCTAAGTCATGGCCGGCAGCACCTTCATGAAAGGCACAATGAGCATTCGGATTGTAATAAGGTGATGAAGTGTCTGAAGGTGTATTCAATGGTCACGTTGTTACCAGCCCTTGTTGCACCAAAGCCGGGTACAACTATGTATAAGTCATTGGTATTTGAGGAAATAGAGGCCTCATTGCTGGTCTTCGATTTTGGTAATTTTACCTTGGTGCCTGAGCCATGGGCTGTTGATATTGTTGATATGGTGGAGCATTGGGCGCTCGTTAATACCCTTGTTATTGAACTGGTTGATACATGGGTGCTAGTTGTACTATCTGATAATTCGGAACAGGGTGATTGAAAGCAGGCGTTATAGCTGCCACATATGGTTGTTGAGTATACTGTACTCGATACATCGGTTGTTGTGTCAAATTTTGCTGAGGTTGCTGAACATAGCCTTGTGGAGGCTGCTGAACATAACCTTGTGGAGGTCGTTGATATTGTTGGTAAGGCTGCTTCCAAGTCTGATTCCTTTTCCCCACTGTTATGGCGTTTGTTTCTCCCTCTTTCTTTTTATGAAAATTACCACTGAACTTCTTGACATTGTTGTTGTTGGAACCACTAGAACTACTAGTCATTTTTCCATTCTTCAATCCCAATTCCACTCTCACCCCCACAACCACTATATCGGAGAAACTTGAGGTTACACTGCTAATCATCTTCTCATAAAATTCTGGTCTTACCGTATCCATAAACCAATCTGTCAACTCTTTCTCATTTAAAGGAGGTTCCACTTGAGAGGCAGTCTCCCTCCATCGTTGTGCTTACTCTTTGAATGATTCAGAACTCTTTTGTGTCATACTCAACAAATGTCTTCTGTCAGGGGCCAAATCTATATTGTATTTGTAATGCTTTATGAAAGCATCGACCAAGTCTTGGAAACTGTGAATGCGAGATTGATCTAGGCTCAAATACCACTTAGCAGGGGCTCCTTTCAAGCTATCCTGGAAACAATGGATCATCAGCTTATCATCTTCTACATGGGCAGCCATTCTTTGGTAATACATGATCAAATGCGTCCGAGACAAGTAGCACCGGTGTACTGATCAAAGTTGGGGATTTTGAATTTTTGCGGGATTACCAATCCAGACACTAAACACATATCTCTGGCACCAGTACCAAAGATATCATTCCTTTCCATTGCTCTAACCTGCCTCCCTATAGTTTCTACACTCTCCTTCAACTTCTCATGTCGTCCACTTCCTTCTTTAGACCCATCAGGAACTTCAAACACTTGTGGATGGCTGTGAAAAACAGGGCGCACTTGAGTTTGTATAGAGGCTGGAGTATAAGTCGGAACAGCTCGGGGAATCTCTTCCCCTAGAGGAACTGATTATTGACTGACAGGTGGCGGAGGTACAAAACCTGGTATTAATCCATATGGTGGAATACTTGCAACAGTGACTGCCATTGGGATCGGCTCCACAACTACGTTAGTTACTTCAAAAACTACAGTGGCCTGAGTGTCCATTTTTGCATTTATGACTTTTAAGACTTCCATGATTCGTCCTACGCTTCCTCGTAAGTCTTCAAGTTCGTTGTCAACCCTATCCAGAGCCAAAATGTGTTCTTCCATTCTTTGACGAGCTTGGGCTCGTGTGTTGTATTGATGGCGAGGATTTAATATGATTCTGGAGATAAGACATAGAGATGAGACACAGCACAGGAAATGCACATGAAATGCTATGGGTGCAGATGAAAAAATGCAAAATTAATCATTCAAGGAATCCAAAGAAATATTTGCAAAAATTATAACAATGGGGAAATAAAGCAAATTCAAAGTCTCTATAGATTAATAACTGAGAGTTTCACAATAACAATTCGAAACTGAAACACAAATCTCCAATACAGATACATGATAAAACACAGAAAACAAAAAGATCCTAAATCTTCTGGCTGGAGGGTCCTTCGTCTTCTGGTTGACTCTTCTTTCCACCTTGATGGACCAACTCTTGAAGCTCTTCCTTCTCTTGCATGACCTTGAAATACTTATCTCTCCAAGCTTTTCCTTCTCTTTCAGCTTTTGCCAACACATCTTTCAATTCTTTCACAAGAGTAAGTTTTGTTGGATTAGGCTCAAAACGGGTATAGAACATCTTCAATGCTGCTTCTCTCACTCATGATAAGTAAGATTCTGAAACAACGGTGTCAGGGTAATCCAAAGCAGCCGTTCCCCTTGTGTGGATGTGACGCCAAGCATACACAATCCGAGCCTTGTAGGCTGGATCCTTCCCTTCTTCAATGTAGAAACTCCTCAAAAGAACTGGGTCTGGTTCATTCTTCATTGGGTGTCCCAACTGGCGACGAGCTAAAATGGGATTATAGCTAATGCAACCATCAATGCTGATAAGCGGTACATTTGGGAAATCCCCACAGCTCTGAATCATGGCAATCTCTCCATACATAGGGTCATACGACTTAATATCTAAATGTTTAAGTAACAACAACCTCTCTATCCATGAGAGTCCATTTTGCATATCCCAGAGTGCTGAAAGCCTTGGCAAGTGCAAAATAAACCACTTGTACAGAAGAACGGTGCAACACACAATCTGTCCAACTCCATGACGGTTTCTGCGGTGGATGGAAAAATACACATCAGCCAACAAGGTGGGTACGAGATTTTTGATTAAGAAAAGGTTAATTGCATTCGCATCCACAAAATTATCGGCAGTTGGAAATAGGAAAAGTTCGTAAATTAGCAAAGCCAGAATGGCCTCAAATGCTTCAGAATTTTTTGACTCAGCATAACATTGAGCTTTTTCATACAGGAACATAGCTGGAAATCCGTATAGCCCTCCCTTAGAAGTCATATGAGATCGTACTTCATTCACCTCCAAATGTGCGACCTCTGCAATTACTCTTTTGCTAGGAGTCCCTTCTCTTCCAGAAAATGGTCTGGGAGTGACACCTAATCCCATCAGGGCAGAATCTTCTTCCAAGGTTGGTAGCAACTGGTAATCTGGAAACGTGAAACAAATGATAAGTCGAATCATAAAACTGCACGAGCGTTGACAACATATCTTTATCCACTTGAATCTCTAGTAAAGTAGTATATTCCCATACTTCTCTCTGAACGCCTCAGGGTCTTCTACTAAACCTCCCAGTTTCCTCAGGTTCTCCAAATTTGGGCTTCGGAACACAATCTCTGCGGTTGCCTTCTTTCCAGAATCCATCCTATAATATCTGCAAAACAACCTTTAGTTCCTTGAATGATTATTAAATGTGAATGCAAATGCAAAAAGTATCATGGAACTCAGATTCTGTAAACATCAGAAATGTCATAGGCTTAATTTCATTGAATTACAAAACTTTAGTACATCTTACAAAAGTCTTAAACAGAAAGCTAAATAAAAGCTAGCAAAAGTCCTAAGAAGGTTCTCCTAACAGCCTCAAGTTGAGCTTCTCAATATCTTTTTCCCATCTGGGCCTTTTCAAGAAGACGCTTATCCACGATCAACTTCCACGGAGTCGACTGAGGACTAGAAGAAAATAAATCTTCTTGTGCCTTTCTCTTCTTGCAGGAGAACACTTCTTCATTCTTCAATTCTAATTGCTTCTGGAGCTCTGCATTTTCCTCAACAACCACTTGATACTTGTGCTTCCAAGCGTCTTCGGTTTGTCGTGCCTTGCTCAAGGAAATCCTTAGCTTCTCCTCCTCAGACATGAAGATCAAGGTGTGCTCCTCCTTTAAAGCCATGGGTTCTTGTCGAGAATAGGGCATCTTCAACTCAATGGCTCTCTTTTGAACCCATTGAAGATAAGGTTCCAAAGAGACACAATTAGGTTTTCCCAAGTCTTTCTTTCCCTTTTTATGCAAATGACCCTAGGCTTTTAGAATCTTCTCTTTCTGTTCCTGACTATTACTCTCTTCTTTGAAGAAAATATTTTCCACATGAACACTGTTGGGCTTGTCCTTCAAGGGATATCCCAACTGTCGATGAGCAAGGACTGGGTTGTAACTGATTCCTCCATTAGCACCAAGAAGAGGTACATTACCAAAATCTCCACAGCTGTTAATGATCATTATTCCCTCATAGTCTCGATTGTACCAATCAATATCAGAGTGCGTGAGAGCCATAATCTTCTGTGACCACCACCCCTTATTCGGATCCCAAAAGGCGTTAGCCTTAGGCAAGTGTGAAATAAACCACTTGTACAGTAAAGGAACACAACAAGTGATCATCCCTCCTTTGTGGAAATTTCTGAGATGAACAGAGTGATACGCATCCGCCAGCAGAGTAGGTACAGGGTTTTTCTTCAAGAAGATCTTAATGGCATTGGGGTCTACAAAGTTCTCGAAGCTAGGGAACAGAAAGATACCATAAATGAGCAAGGCAAGGATAGCCTCGAATGCATCCATGCTCAAATGATCTGCATAGTATTGAGCTTTTTCAACCAAAAATTCTGCACTCAACCCCAAAACTCCTCCTTTTGTAGTCATGTTCTTCTCTATGAGCTCCCTGACAATATGTTTCAAGGCAAGACACCCCTCTAAGTCATGGCCGGCAGCACCTTCATGAAAGGCACAATGAGCATTCGGATTGTAATAAGGTGATGAAGTGTCTGAAGGTGTATTCAATGGTCACGTTGTTACCAGCCCTTGTTGCACCAAAGCCGGGTACAACTATGTATAAGTCAATGGTATTTGAGGAAATAGAGGCCTCATTGCTGGTCTTCGATTTTGGTAATTTTACCTTGGTGCCTGAGCCATGGGCTGTTGATATTGTTGATATGGTGGAGCATTGGGCGCTCGTTAATACCCTTGTTATTGAACTGGTTGATACATGGGTGCTAGTTGTACTATCTGATAATTCGGAACAGGGTGATTGAAAGCAGGCGTTATAGCTGCCACATATGGTTGTTGAGTATACTGTACTCGATACATCGGTTGTTGTGTCAAATTTTGCTGAGGTTGCTGAACATAGCCTTGTGGAGGCTGCTGAACATAACCTTGTGGAGGTCGTTGATATTGTTGGTAAGGCTGCTTCCAAGTCTGATTCCTTTTCCCCACTGTTATGGCGTTTGTTTCTCCCTCTTTCTTTTTATGAAAATTACCACTGAACTTCTTGACATTGTTGTTGTTGGAACCACTAGAACTACTAGTCATTTTTCCATTCTTCAATCCCAATTCCACTCTCACCCCCACAACCACTATATCGGAGAAACTTGAGGTTACACTGCTAATCATCTTCTCATAAAATTCTGGTCTTACCGTATCCATAAACCAATCTGTCAACTCTTTCTCATTTAAAGGAGGTTCCACTTGAGAGGCAGTCTCCCTCCATCGTTGTGCTTACTCTTTGAATGATTCAGAACTCTTTTGTGTCATACTCAACAAATGTCTTCTGTCAGGGGCCAAATCTATATTGTATTTGTAATGCTTTATGAAAGCATCGACCAAGTCTTGGAAACTGTGAATGCGAGATTGATCTAGGCTCAAATACCACTTAGCAGGGGCTCCTTTCAAGCTATCCTGGAAACAATGGATCATCAGCTTATCATCTTCTACATGGGCAGCCATTCTTTGGTAATACATGATCAAATGCGTCCGAGACAAGTAGCACCGGTGTACTGATCAAAGTTGGGGATTTTGAATTTTTGCGGGATTACCAATCCAGACACTAAACACATATCTCTGGCACCAGTACCAAAGATATCATTCCTTTCCATTGCTCTAACCTGCCTCCCTATAGTTTCTACACTCTCCTTCAACTTCTCATGTCGTCCACTTCCTTCTTTAGACCCATCAGGAACTTCAAACACTTGTGGATGGCTGTGAAAAACAGGGCGCACTTGAGTTTGTATAGAGGCTGGAGTATAAGTCGGAACAGCTCGGGGAATCTCTTCCCCTAGAGGAACTGATTATTGACTGACAGGTGGCGGAGGTACAAAACCTGGTATTAATCCATATGGTGGAATACTTGCAACAGTGACTGCCATTGGGATCGGCTCCACAACTACGTTAGTTACTTCAAAAACTACAGTGGCCTGAGTGTCCATTTTTGCATTTATGACTTTTAAGACTTCCATGATTCGTCCTACGCTTCCTCGTAAGTCTTCAAGTTCGTTGTCAACCCTATCCAGAGCCAAAATGTGTTCTTCCATTCTTTGACGAGCTTGGGCTCGTGTGTTGTATTGATGGCGAGGATTTAATATGATTCTGGAGATAAGACATAGAGATGAGACACAGCACAGGAAATGCACATGAAATGCTATGGGTGCAGATGAAAAAATGCAAAATTAATCATTCAAGGAATCCAAAGAAATATTTGCAAAAATTATAACAATGGGGAAATAAAGCAAATTCAAAGTCTCTATAGATTAATAACTGAGAGTTTCACAATAACAATTCGAAACTGAAACACAAATCTCCAATACAGATACATGATAAAACACAGAAAACAAAAAGATCCTAAATCTTCTGGCTGGAGGGTCCTTCGTCTTCTGGTTGACTCTTCTTTCCACCTTGATGGACCAACTCTTGAAGCTCTTCCTTCTCTTGCATGACCTTGAAATACTTATCTCTCCAAGCTTTTCCTTCTCTTTCAGCTTTTGCCAACACATCTTTCAATTCTTTCACAAGAGTAAGTTTTGTTGGATTAGGCTCAAAACGGGTATAGAACATCTTCAATGCTGCTTCTCTCACTCATGATAAGTAAGATTCTGAAACAACGGTGTCAGGGTAATCCAAAGCAGCCGTTCCCCTTGTGTGGATGTGACGCCAAGCATACACAATCCGAGCCTTGTAGGCTGGATCCTTCCCTTCTTCAATGTAGAAACTCCTCAAAAGAACTGGGTCTGGTTCATTCTTCATTGGGTGTCCCAACTGGCGACGAGCTAAAATGGGATTATAGCTAATGCAACCATCAATGCTGATAAGCGGTACATTTGGGAAATCCCCACAGCTCTGAATCATGGCAATCTCTCCATACATAGGGTCATACGACTTAATATCTAAATGTTTAAGTAACAACAACCTCTCTATCCATGAGAGTCCATTTTGCATATCCCAGAGTGCTGAAAGCCTTGGCAAGTGCAAAATAAACCACTTGTACAGAAGAACGGTGCAACACACAATCTGTCCAACTCCATGACGGTTTCTGCGGTGGATGGAAAAATACACATCAGCCAACAAGGTGGGTACGAGATTTTTGATTAAGAAAAGGTTAATTGCATTCGCATCCACAAAATTATCGGCAGTTGGAAATAGGAAAAGTTCGTAAATTAGCAAAGCCAGAATGGCCTCAAATGCTTCAGAATTTTTTGACTCAGCATAACATTGAGCTTTTTCATACAGGAACATAGCTGGAAATCCGTATAGCCCTCCCTTAGAAGTCATATGAGATCGTACTTCATTCACCTCCAAATGTGCGACCTCTGCAATTACTCTTTTGCTAGGAGTCCCTTCTCTTCCAGAAAATGGTCTGGGAGTGACACCTAATCCCATCAGGGCAGAATCTTCTTCCAAGGTTGGTAGCAACTGGTAATCTGGAAACGTGAAACAAATGATAAGTCGAATCATAAAACTGCACGAGCGTTGACAACATATCTTTATCCACTTGAATCTCTAGTAAAGTAGTATATTCCCATACTTCTCTCTGAACGCCTCAGGGTCTTCTACTAAACCTCCCAGTTTCCTCAGGTTCTCCAAATTTGGGCTTCGGAACATAATCTCTGCGGTTGCCTTCTTTCCAGAATCCATCCTATAATATCTGCAAAACAACCTTTAGTTCCTTGAATGATTATTAAATGTGAATGCAAATGCAAAAAGTATCATGGAACTCAGATTCTGTAAACATCAGAAATGTCATAGGCTTAATTTCATTGAATTACAAAACTTTAGTACATCTTACAAAAGTCTTAAACAGAAAGCTAAATAAAAGCTAGCAAAAGTCCTAAGAAGGTTCTCCTAACAGCCTCAAGTTGAGCTTCTCAATATCTTTTTCCCATCTGGGCCTTTTCAAGAAGACGCTTATCCACGATCAACTTCCACGGAGTCGACTGAGGACTAGAAGAAAATAAATCTTCTTGTGCCTTTCTCTTCTTGCAGGAGAACACTTCTTCATTCTTCAATTCTAATTGCTTCTGGAGCTCTGCATTTTCCTCAACAACCACTTGATACTTGTGCTTCCAAGCGTCTTCGGTTTGTCGTGCCTTGCTCAAGGAAATCCTTAGCTTCTCCTCCTCAGACATGAAGATCAAGGTGTGCTCCTCCTTTAAAGCCATGGGTTCTTGTCGAGAATAGGGCATCTTCAACTCAATGGCTCTCTTTTGAACCCATTGAAGATAAGGTTCCAAAGAGACACAATTAGGTTTTCCCAAGTCTTTCTTTCCCTTTTTATGCAAATGACCCTAGGCTTTTAGAATCTTCTCTTTCTGTTCCTGACTATTACTCTCTTCTTTGAAGAAAATATTTTCCACATGAACACTGTTGGGCTTGTCCTTCAAGGGATATCCCAACTGTCGATGAGCAAGGACTGGGTTGTAACTGATTCCTCCATTAGCACCAAGAAGAGGTACATTACCAAAATCTCCACAGCTGTTAATGATCATTATTCCCTCATAGTCTCGATTGTACCAATCAATATCAGAGTGCGTGAGAGCCATAATCTTCTGTGACCACCACCCCTTATTCGGATCCCAAAAGGCGTTAGCCTTAGGCAAGTGTGAAATAAACCACTTGTACAGTAAAGGAACACAACAAGTGATCATCCCTCCTTTGTGGAAATTTCTGAGATGAACAGAGTGATACGCATCCGCCAGCAGAGTAGGTACAGGGTTTTTCTTCAAGAAGATCTTAATGGCATTGGGGTCTACAAAGTTCTCGAAGCTAGGGAACAGAAAGATACCATAAATGAGCAAGGCAAGGATAGCCTCGAATGCATCCATGCTCAAATGATCTGCATAGTATTGAGCTTTTTCAACCAAAAATTCTGCACTCAACCCCAAAACTCCTCCTTTTGTAGTCATGTTCTTTTAACTATCGACCAATCCCAAACATGTAGCTTTGGCAATATCTTACTCCTTAGGGTCCTTCTCCATGATTGGAAAAGGAGAATCTTCAAGAATGGGCAACCCAACCAAGTGAGAGTATTCTTCTAGTGTGGGCACTAGCTGATAATCGGGAAAGGTGAAACAATGGTAGAGCAGATCATAGAACTGGAAAAGTGTAGAAAGAAGTCCACTATCCATTTTTATCTTCAATAGTAACAACAACTTCCCATACCTGCTTTGAAATCCTTCTAGATCTGTCACCAAGGTACCCAACCTCCTTAGGTCATCTAGTTTAAAACCTTTGTAAGTGTACTTCAATGTTTTCTTTCTTTCACCATCCATAGCGATCTCTGATGTTTACAAACAAAAAGTTTGAGTTCCATGAAACTTTATGATATGATGTTCATGAATGCAAGAATGCACAAACACAGGTAATGCAAATATCACACATATGCACACAAACACAAGCCTAGGTTTAAAGGACGAGCGTGGATCCAAGGTCTACCCACCCCCAAAAGGTGTGTAATAGGGATTTTCAAACCTTTAGAGCAGGATTCTAAACGGTTCTCAGAGTCATCAACCCATCTTTCGGATATTATCAACTTCCCAAATTACTTGGTAATCAATAATATTCTCAAGAGAGTCTCATCCAAGTGTAGTATCGCGTATCAACTATTTCGGAAATACTTCCTTATAGCCATCACACTACGTCCTAGTAAGGCCAAAGTGGGGTAGAATGTAATCTAAAAGTCCACAGTGTCATGGGCTCCTTCGTCGAAAGTAGCATTGTTTTCACGAATACTCGTTCAACAATACTAAACTCTCGAAAGGGCCTACACTGAGCGGTGGTTTCTCAAGTTAGCTTGGCCGGGAATCAACTCCTTATAAGCCTCCTTGAATATACCACCATCCTATCATAATTGCACTCAAGTCCGGGTATAGGACCGTCTCACCACTCGAATGTCCCAATATCCACCAATCAAACAAATATACACAAATATACATGTAAAGCAAATATTCACAAATATAGCACATAAAAAAACAAAATAGGCTAAACCCTCAAGTTTGTCACTTCCCCAGTGAAATCGTCATTTCTGTTGCAGTGAGAATCATGATACCAAGCTATTGAATTAACTTGAATCTTTAATTCTTAGAATTCACAACCAAATTTTAATTTATCCAAAGGAAATGTCTAAAGAAAGAAAGAACCTTTTGCGCGATGTAACAACAACGCTAAGAGATTCGGGGATCGGGGGTTGGTTATGCATAGGGTAGGTATCTCACATCCTAAACATCTGTAGTACTCTACAGGAACCTTTTGTTTGTTTGTATGCTAAGTTTGCTAAATGTTTGCTATGGATTGGGTAAAAGGTGTAGGTCAAAACCTAAAAATATATACACTAAGTTTGCTCGCAAAGATATCGCATCTTCTGCCTATGTATCATAACTAGGATAGAATCAGAGCAATCATAGTTCACCTCACTAGGTTTGAAGAACAACTGATCATGATTAAGGTTCAAAGGGGAACAAACATAACAATTCTTGTGTAGAGTTTAAGGAAACTCTCAAGAAAGGGAAGTAAGTAATCTTCTCCATGATTCTTACATAGAGTTAACAAACTCTATCCTAAGTTCTAATTGAAAGAGCACTCCTAACAAGGGGTGGCTTTGTAGACTTAAGTAAAGTCTAAAGGACAAGTTCTAACTTAACTAAGTGTAGATGACTTGACAAAGTCGAGGGAGGGTGATGAGCTATCTATGAACCAAAAGTCAATAGAGAGACTTTCCTTTGGAAGGATAGAAGGGGAGGCAACTTGGATGAGAACTCTAGAGTTCCATCACTTGGGGAAAATTAACTTAACAAAGTATGAACATCAAACAAGATGAATACAAGAAACATGGTTACAACCAAGCATATACAAGCATGTTACAACAAGCAAAGATTTCAAATAGGAGGAATGGTTACAACCAAAGCATGCAAGTGTATGACAATAGGCAAGCAAAGATGAGTTCTTACAAGACTCAATAAAAGATAAAGACTTAAGCATATCCTGACAAAGATGAAGGTAATGACCAATGCAAATAAGTCAAACATCATGAGGATATTACATGGAAATAAAATGAATCAAACATAATGCTCAAAAGCAACAAGTAATTACAATTACATCAAGGGTTGAGCAAAAACTCATATTAAGCACAACAACAAACTGAAGGAAAATGAATCAAAAGCTGAAATGATTAGGAGGGTAAACAAACCCTAAAAAGAAACAGGAACGCTTTTTAATGCAAAGTTGTTTTTACAAATGAGAAACCTAGAATGTTAATGCACCACATGAAAATATACACAAATACAAAGCTAATGCAAAAAGAACCACTAAAAAATAATAAAAAATGAGGAAGTTATGATTTTTATAAAATTAATAACAATTAAAAATAAAACAAGGAAAATAATGATAAAAAAGAAAGGGAGGCGCCTGATGGGTGTTGAACCCACCACCCTTTGAATTCCAATTCAAAATCATGCCAATTGGGCCAAGGCGCACATTTGTAATTGAAAGGAAAGAAATACACAAAATATTGAAAACACGGCAAAGCGTGAAAAATGAATAAAAGGGTTGATCTCCACTGTGGATCGAACCCAGGTTCTAGAGGTGAAAGGCGCATGAGAGAGTGAAGGTTTAACCACTGGGGTGGCAATACATCCGTGTATTTTGCCACCCCTAAAATTTAAATACTTAACAAAGCCAATGAAATCTGGGCAAGGCAAAACATGGGAAGCAAGCAAAACATGGAAACGACAACATCATAACTTCATCAATACTAAACCAAATTGAACAAAGTTTTAACCTATCTCAAGTGAAATTTCATAAGGAATTCAGTGGTAACCTCCGTTTTTCAAGATGATGCACACATTTCAAAATTCGAATGTAAATGCAAGTTGAAGCTTAGAAATGCATTAGAGTATCTACAACTCATGACAGCAAGATTTAATGACATGTAAAGGTATGCACAAATCATAAATACATAAACCAATGATTCTTGATGCACAAGTTATACCAAAAGAAGTCTAATCAAAAATTGACATGCAAGTTGCACAAAATGCCTTGAAAATGCATTATGATGGCCATAACTCAAAATAAAATGGATCATGAGCAAATGAGAGTGTACACATCTTATAAACATGTTATCCAATGATCCTAGATGCCTAGATCAATAAAAATTAGTTCCAAACTAAAATTGGCATGTAAGTTGCAATTATGGACAAAAGTGCTTGGTATGCAAAAAGCTAGCTACAACTCATGACAACAAAGATTAATGGTATGTAAGAGTATGCACAAGTCATAAAGATATTGTTCATGGAATTTGGATGAAAGAAACATGAAAAGATGGCACCAAACAGAAATTTACATATGGACTGTCATGGTTTGTACAAGAATGCTTTAAAATGCTATTTTGGAAAGAAGAGTGGAAATTCATGATATAGCCTCCATACACAACATATACAAAGTGATTCATGCATAATCAAAGATTTGAACATGATGCAAGAACATAACATGATTGGTGACACATGAATTGGAATATGAAACAGAAACTGACAGCAAGTATATATGGCAAGCAAAAGCACAAACTCAAACAAACCACACATATGCAAATGCCCTTACAAAAGCAAACATCTTAAGAAACATGTATTATTTCAAACAAAGAGGTCCACCTTGACAGTTAGCAATAAGTGCTCATGACTAGCAATTAACAAATTAGCCCAACATGTAGAACTCAAATACAATAGCAGCAGGTAGTGCAAGCAAAAAAGGAATCAAGGCATCATGGCAAATTCAAATGAAACTAGGTATATGGTAGCAAGTATGGACTTCACAAAATGGAAAGGTTGGCATACATCATCAATCAGTCCTAACCCCTAATGTACACAACAGTTTGCAAAAATCATCATGGCAATTGGTTTTTTTCAATAGAGACACATGGTACAGTCAAAGCCTATCTCAGTGCCTAAGGGATGACAATGGTGATGCAAAAGATGAAACCATGCCATGATTAAAAAGGTATTAGTTTTCATGTTAACAATCAATATGCAACAAAGGACAAATGGCAGGCAACAACTTTAATGACATATGAACATATCAAGCTGGAAACAGTCATGCTATATGAATCTAATGAAAACAACAGCTTGCAAAAATCATAGTGCCAAACATTCATGATTCAAGGTAACAAGGATCTCATGTTAACAAACACACCTCAAACACAAGATAAGGCTCAAAGCACTATAAAAGCATAACAAAAAGGCAATTATCAAGCTTAAAGCACATGTCAAGACAATTACAAACATCAAAGCATCAAAAATAGGTTTTGGTCCTCATTATTCCAATGAGTCATTCCAACAACCTTGGCAAGTTAAATGAAGCAGAAACACTCCCAAGCATGTTCAAAATGCATCAAAGACCAAGTTTCAACAGACACATGCTCTCAAAAAATGGTAGACTCAAAAAATGACTTGTTGGTGGAAAATTGTACATGGGCTGAAAAATGCAAGCAAGACTGCTGCAAAACCAAAGCCAAAACAAGTTTTCAACAGTGCAAACATCACATAAACACCTATATGAGGGTTTCTAAATCAAAAAGTTAACCAACATGATCATGATATGAAAGTGGTAATGCTACAACAATAGGTTAATATTCTCACAACAAAACTAAACAACATTTGCTTCAAAACAGTTTCCCATATATTCATGAAGACAACTCAACATCCAAATCCAATTTTTAAGCAACAGTTATGAACTAAAGTCCCCCTATAATTCACACATGACTTAGGTACAATGATATATCATGAAATGGCCAGCAAAACACTTAAACCTGATATGAGCAAGGCAGATACAAGAAATTGGCAGATTTGCACATAAGCTACATTTTGCATTCAAACACCAACATGTCAAGTATGTTTATGACATAAATAAAAGGATAGTAACCACTAACCTTTTGTTGACCTCCAAACAAGCTTGTTGCAATATGGAATGCCTTGAGAAAACTCCAGTTGCTGCCCAACTTTGCTTTGATGAAAATAATCCTTGCTTGCACTTGAAGGAACTTGTGACAAATCTCAAAATAAATGAGGATGAGGTTGTTTTATGTTATGGACAGTTGATACATCATATATCAAAGGTGTATGGAGGGTTAGGATGATGAAAACAAGTATGGACAAAGATTTGCTTGATTTTATGTGTGAGGTCAAACTTGCTTGGTTTGAGAGTTGACTTTTGGTAGAATGGAGTTTTTGAGTGGTTTAAGAGTATGAACACCTTCTACACATCATTTATGGATTGTGCAAATGGTTTTTGAAGGATTGGAGTGTGTGGAAATGGATTTGGGAAGCCAACTGCCCAAGGCAGATTTTTGAAGGAAACTTGGAAATTTTCTTATGAAGCAATCAAGAAAGGAATGAGAGCTGTGGTTTCCTCTTGGTTCTAAGAGTGATCTGGTGTAGAAATGACATAGAGGGAGCCTCTATTTATAGGAAAAATGAAGGGTGAGGACAGATTTGTAACTTGGCACTTTTGGAGGGAGTTTCAAAAGGTAACCCTTTACTTGAGGTTTGTTGCAGCTGCAAGTTGAAATCTTTGGCTCATCTGATGCATTTCTCCAGTGGTATGAATGACACAAATAGTGATTGGAGTGGCTAGGCAGTAGGGGCTGCTTGCTGCAAGTGTGCAATAAAGTTTCTTTTTCTTCCATTATATGAATAAAATACTCCCACTTGCCTCCAAGTTGCAAGATTCACTAAACCTCCTTATTTTCTGCATTTCTTCTCTTCAAATCTTCTAAATATCAGATAGAAATAAGATCCAAGGTCTAGGAATAGCTCAAGTGGTCAAAGGATGAGTTTGTGAAAAATTGAAAGTGTGGGACTCAAGTGTTAAAACCTCATCTTGTTAAATTCATAACTCTCAACTCATAAGGGCTATGGAAAAGTTCTAGTATATTTTGGAAAGCCCTCATGTATCTCTACAACTTTCATGTTTTCATGAGTTTCAGATTCCCAAAGGAACTTGGCTAAAAAACCCCTCAAAGTTGCTGAAAAACAAGCCTAAAAGTGAAATAACTTAGAATTTTTCTAAGTTACTTTTCCCTCTTGTAATGAATTTGGTCATAACTCCAAATCTATGCATTTTCTGCTCATGGACTACTTTGGGACTTTTGTAGGACTTGTCTAGAGCTTTCCAATGAGATTTAAACCAACTCAATTAGATGTGTGGTTAAGGAGTTATAGTCTTGCCCCTTTCAAATACCTAATTCCCGACTTTTGTGATTACTCCTCAATCCTTGATCCCATGGTCATGAAATTTTATGGGTAGGTGCAATATGTCATTAGGAACATTTTTGATTTATATCTTAAGGTCAAATTCCTTATGGGTGAAGAGTTGACTTTTCGGTCAACCGAATGATCGACGGTGGCTACCAAGTCGACTGTTGATGCTCCGGGTCTTTTGAGTCCTTGAAACTTCTTGAGTAGACTCTGCCAAGCAATATGAACTTTATGGACCATGATCCCTCCTTTGTAACACCTTTTAAATCAAAAGTCAAACCACTGTCGACTTTTCCTGATCGAAAACCCTAATCGAGTATCCTGAACTGCCCTGTTTTTGAATCCTGGGAAACAACCTCAAATTGGATTCATGCTTGATCCAATGGAATATATTTGATGATGTTTCATGGAGAATCAATCCAAGACATTTACTGATCAAACCTTTGAAATCTCGATTCTTGACCGTACGAAACCCTAATTCACCTGTATCTTGACAAAGACAAACTTGAAATGGGTTAAGGTTAGATAATCAAATGCACATGATCCTAAAATGATGCTGAAGTTCTAAGGGGTAAAAATTTGGGGTATGACAAAACCAAACTCCGGTGGGGGAAGACTAGGCACGCCTAGTGCAAACAGGCTCTTGCTGGGGAATACAAGCCTTGGATGGTCTCCGAGAAAACTTCTGGGTAAAACTGCTCTGCTAAGCACAAAACCACTCTGTTGGGGATCAAAATCAAACTTTGCTGAGGAAAACGTCCCTGATGGCCTACCAAAATACAACTCTTCTGGGGAACTAACAACTTGGTTGGAGACAAAAACTCCATTCTACCGGGGAAATCAGCCCTAGATGGTTTGCCAGAATATAACATTCTGGGGAACAGACAACTCTGCTGGGGAATCAAGGTAGACTGCTGAAGGATGGCTCTATTCTGTCAGAGATTCCGCTCTGCTGAAGATTTAATCTGCTATCTATTAGGGATTATGAATAAGATCTACTGGGGAACCGTCCCAAGCTCTCTCTCTCTGCTGAGGATGGAGAATAACAATCTCTGAGTCAGTCCCACTCTATGGGGAAGAAAGTTAACTCCGTTGACTTTGCTGGGGATTAGGTAAGGAGGGAATCAGCATCGACCTCTGCTTGGCGAAAATGAGAAATAAACTCAACAATAACAACTTCCGCTTGGGGAATGAGTCAATGACCTAGACTTTGAGGGGAAAGGAGCCAGTCATTCAGACTCCGTGGGGAAAACAAAATTCTGAATTTGTTCCACTGCTGGGGATAATTCCACGCCTACTTGTTGGAGATGATCCTAGTCTGCTGGAGATATCAATCTCGACCTGCTGAGGATAACCTTGATTGTACGGGGTTCTAACCTACTTGAATAACTCTGATAAGCTCTGAATATATGGAGAGGAATGCATCTTTTTTGTTTCCAATTTTGCCCCATCCTGTGGGACTTCTGTAAAACCTTCCTCGAAAGGAAACCTGTGTTAGACTATGGCACAGATCTAGAAGGGGGGGGGGGGTTGAATAGATCCCAATTAAAATTTGAGTCGGCGCTACCAATTAAAAAAATTGGTTTTGAAAATATGTTTTAAATGCGGAAGCGGCCGAGGAAAATATAGTCTAAAACGAACGGTTATTAGAAAACCGGATATGCGTTAAGCCTTTGGATTAATGACAATATGGAAAAGAGAATCACAACACTAATCACACTTATCAATGATTTAATTCACTTGTTAGGATTCCTAGTTCCAATGATTTAAAGAGCAAACCAAAACTAGATACACAAATAAGATAATTTTGGTTTAGGCAATTTGTCGAACACTTGGTGTGCAAAAACACTCCAAGTGATATTTATGTTGAGTAAGTGATTCCAACTAGTCTAGTACAATGTCTTATTGTACTTTGGATTCAAAAACAGAGTTTCAACCTCTTGCTCAATTAATATCACAGTTTGACAATAGTGCTTATACGAAGATCACTTATTTTTAAGCTAAAACGAAAATGATGAAAAATAGAGAAGACAAGTATTTAGTGAGGCAGTTCCCCCGTCGTCCTCGCTTCGGGGTACGTCTGCCCTCAATTCTAAAACTAGAATTGAGATAGATTTAATAGATATCACCTGTTGAACGTAAGAGTTTATACAAGGATTGAACAGCAAAAATACAACAGAATTCTCAAGACGTTGAATGTTGCTTCCACTCCTTGCCCCTTGATTCAAGATGAATCAAGTCCTCTGATTGTTGTTGATAGACCTCCGATTCCAGCCACCTTATTGAATAACCCTTAGTTCTTCAAACCTTCGGCCCGACTGATCTCAACTATAACAAATCAAACCCGAGATCTTCCCCTCAATATCACTGAATCCGCTACTAGACTATTGAAGAACACCTCTTCACAATCACCTTCGCTCAGCTGACCCTTGATGAAGAATCTCGTCCAAAAACCCCCAAAAATCAAACCAATCTTGGAGGATAAAACCCTAACGGTTTTATTCAACAAAGAACCTGTCACAAGCTTCAATCCGAACTAGATTACCCAATCTAAGCTTCGAACCTTATCACCATTAATCACTCACAATGCACTTCAAAAATGGCTGTGTGTAATTGATGTGTTGTGAGATGTTGAAGATGAAGATGATGAATCTTGGACACCTATTTCACTCTTTCTTATTCTTGAACACATGAATCAGTTTTTATCAAATGTTGTTTGACATAAGTAGTTGGACTTGTATATATAGTACCAGACCAACCAAGGACATAACAACTTTTCAAATAATAGTGGGAGTCATTTAAAAACAGCATTTCCGCGCGAACGGTCGACCACAGCAGGTCTGTGCGTCGACGCATAGTTTTCTCTTTTGGAAATCTGCAAAACGTAACAGTATGCGTCGACCATACAGTCGGCGTACGCTGACCCGTTGAAGAGTAATTTCTTTATGCGCCGACCCTGTGGTCGACTCAATCCTTCATGCGCTGACCAGTGGAAAAATACACTGATGTATGCGCCGACCCTATGATCGACTCATACCCTGCAAACCTGCAAAAACTGAGATTCTTGTGGTTTTTCATGCATTTTGTCACGACCACATTTTATCCAAACATATTGTATTAACTATAACAATTTTTAGATAAATGTAAAAGGATACGGTGTGTGATATGTTGCATTTGTTTGGTAGAGGTGGAATTTACAGTTGCCAATTCATCCATGGTTGTAATTCGTCATCATCGAAACCTATATCAAGTGATGTATACAAACTCGTGTGGTGTATGGCGGTTTGTCCTCACAACCTGAAATTTATGTACCCTGACGGTTTGATATGGACTGCTTTAGCACTTCGAACCTCGAAGAGGTAATTCAAATTAATTGTCTGCTGGAAAAGGAAGGCTTTCGTGCTCTTGGGGCAGCTTGCCCCAACATCGCAATGACTTTGCCCCTGACTGACTGATTTGGAGAAGTGCCTTTGACTTCGAGAGATTTATCGAATCTCGACCTGATTTCCCCAGATCAACGGACCTTAGGAAATGACGTCTTTGACTGGCCTTCGAGAGATTTGATGAATCTCGACCTGGTTGCCCCAGATTAACTGGATCTTGGAACGACTGACTCCTCTTATGTGATCCTTTAACATGCCCCTGCTCGATGGAGATCTCCGGTGTTTTGCATCTTATCTCGATCAAAATTCGCATTGTAGAAGCTCTCCTGATGTCAAGTGCTTACTCGCAAGTAAAACAATTCGTTTTGCAAATGATAATATTAATGCAATGCATATGACAGTTTTGAAATCCAAGTCTGTTCACTGGAAAAAAAAGTTGTAACATAGTGAATGAATCACTTATCAGAATGTCAATATCAATACCCACAAGGTAAGAAGAATCCTTTTAGGAGTCAGTTTCAATACGATCTTTACCAAAATATGATTTCGAAATAAATCTGCTTCAATTAGGACTTTTGAAGGTTGTAACGTGGTCGGGTTCACGGTTATAGAAAGAAAGGATATAAGGCTCTAAGTTTGTTTTAACCCACCCATTCTCTTTGATGCTCTTCAATCCTATATTCAGCTAATTCGACATAAGCACTCACCTCTCAAAGGTTGAATGATAGGAGTGGCGATTCAGGAAACCACAAGTTTTCGGGGTGACAGTCACTCACTTTTTGTCTTTGGTGCCTGGAGTCACACGACTTGTTTTTCGCCATTTTTCTGATTTCCCTATTTTTTTCCCGGACTGACTCTTTGGAGTATATCTTCTCTCGATGTCCAACGGGGTGCCCTAATTTTTGCCTAAGCCACTTGTTTTTAAGTTATCGACTTAGTGGGCTTATTATTATTTTTTTTCTTTTCTTTTAATTGATTTTTCGGGAACAAATCGTGTGACACCAGCTTGTCTGACTTGTTGGAAGAACTGTGACTGTCTCACTCCTTGGATAACCAATGTGGTCCTTTAGGTATGACCTATACATGTGTGATTGATCCTCGAACGGGAACACTCCCTTCTGCAATTTGGATGCTCGGTCAAATTAACTGACACCTACCCTACCCCAGGTTAAGATTGAGGGTTTTTCGTTTTTAGAAAGAAACTCTTACTACTAGACTCAAAGGGGTTAACTAGGGATTACCTCCTTATCTCTCCGGTGTTTAGGGATTTGAAACAATGCCTGTACATCATTAGCAGAGGTTTTATTCAAAAGCATACAATCGAAAGCTTTGCGTATCTTTCAATTTTGTCATCCTCCCTCTAAGAATTCCTCTTAAACAAGCGATTGACATCAATAAAAACATTGAGTGAACACGAATGGATTTGATCAAATATGCATATTCATTTCATTATCATTATCAATTGAAAACAAACAAGTCCTACAGATAAGATTTGCAAATAAGTTCGCACTTTAATAGAAAAGAAACTACAAATGCAAAGAAATAACATAATAAAAAGATTGTCAGTTTCTGGGAACCGGGCTTTCAAATCTAGATTCGCTGTTGAATCAACCATCTTCAGAATTACTCGTCGAAGTCAGTCTGATAATCTTCTGAACATCTGCTTTTGGTAAATCCCTCCATAACATTAGCTGTTGAACCCACATGACTGGATGATGGAGGATCGTTGATCTGAATACCCTGAGGTGTGACAGAGAACATGTTGGAGTCAAGCAGAGTCTGAATCTTGCTTTTCATCACCGTATAGTCTTCGGTTGAATGCGCATGTGCCCTTGCATGGGACTCACAACGGGCGTTGACATCAAAACCGGGTGGATACGGTGGAATCTCTGGATTAATCTTCTTCGACACTATCAATCCACCTCTGATCAAGTTTGGCAATATCTGACTATACGACATCGGCAACTGAGTGAAACACCTCTCTGGCTTCCTTGGTCTTTGCCTGGCGTGCTGACGCAGGTGATGACGATATGATATATGATATAAATACCCAAAATATTGTTGACTCTGAACAGTTGAAACATCTGGAGACTGAGGTATCGGGGACTTCCCTTGTTCATGTGCTTTCATCCTCAGGGTTGGTCTAGGAACAGGCCACAACTGTGGGCATGGAGATTCTAAAATCATAGATTGCAAGACATACTCCTGAACTGAGGCAACTTCAGGGGAGAGAATAGGAACGTCCACCTCTTCTGCAGTGAATGGAATAAGACCACCTGGTACGCTTACGCCGCCCGTCGCAAACTAAACAGCCTTTGAATCAACTAAGTCCTGAACTTTATGCTTGAAAGCTTTGTAGTTCTCGATATTATGCCCCGATGCCCCAGAATGGAAATCACAATGGGCACTTGCATCATAGCCTGGTGGTGGCTCATCAGTCAACAGAGCAAGAGTCTGGAGTTTAACCAATCGAAGTTGAAGCAAGAGTTGCAATAATTGAGTATAAGTCATATGGATCTGGTCGAAGATTCTGTCGAGCTGTTTCGTCCTTTGAGCATACCTCCTAATCTTAGAATTGTCTCGGGAAACAGAGGGTAGCTGTTGACGGGGAAATTCTGGAACCTTAGGTTGACAAGAAGATCTTTGAGGAACCTCACGCCTTGGGATAGACTCCACAGATGAAGGTGAAATGACCATTTCTGCTACAGTTCCAGGCACCTGATTACCTTCCTTTCTTAACCTGTTTCTCATGACTTCCGTGATAAGGCCCATCTGAGTCTTCAGTTGATGAACCTCCTCCTTAAGCATCTTTTGGTCCAGACACAAGACTTGCATATCCACCATAAACTGTCCCATTTGGCTTAAGACTTCCCTCAACTCAGCTTGAATCTGCTCCATAGTCACTTCTGTCTTCCTTGAAAAGCTAATGTCTAGTTCCGAAGAAAAATTGGATCAGGATAACCAAACCCAGTCTCGAACACCTACTATACAAATGAAATGCAAATGCCATGCAATGCAATATGAAATGCAACAGAGGATCAAGGCTGTTGTGTCGTTGACGGAGGTAAAACAACACTTCACATTGGCGAGAAAACCATATAGCACTAGTACAGGATCCCATTGCAACCGTTCATACTGACGAGATAAACAGGTAGGCTGAAGGTCAAGGTTCCCTGCAAACCCAATCCCTCTCACATGTATGGACCTAATCTGACAAGGTTCGGCATCCTATGCGGTCGTCAGTGTCACAAACTTTCGAGAAACAATGATACATTCACCATTTCTGGTTTGGCATCATTGTCTCACGAAGCGGTCTCACTTAGCTGACTCCCAAATGAACGGTCTCCAAAGTCGACAGCTTTCAGATCCAACATCTCCGTCCTGACCAGCAGGATGAGACGTCTTCAAAGAAAACCTTGTCTGAACGCGAATTTCGTGAGGACTAGTGCATGCTGCCATACAGGTCCATCACTACTTTCCACTTTTAATGCTAAGGTTATGCTCAAGCCTGGGTTTTGGCTTATCTCTCAATGGAACATCCCCACCCACAGCACAATAAAATGATATATATAACAATGCTGAAAGTAAAATGCAATTATAAAAATGCAAATGCAACACATATACACATATATACACACGCAAAGACAAAAACACACAAGCGCTAGGATTGACTCGCATAGGGGATGGGAAAAATCCCCAGCAGAGTCGCCAGCTGTCGCATCGCTGCGAAGAGGGGCTGACAAAGATAGAAGAGTCGCCACCGTTCGTTATTTATCCCAAAGAGAGGGAAATGAAATGATCAGAGAAAACCTACAAAAAGGGAATAAGACAGGTCATCGCAACCATATCTCGGGTTCGGGAGTCGGTTACGCAAGGGGAAGGTATTAGCACCCCTCATATTCGTCGTACTCGACGAGATCCATGCTTGTTATCTATCTAAAAGGGGGTAAATCTATCTATGCTAAAGGCTCACGGGGGGAAAAGAAAAGGTAAGAGACTCGATAGAGTATCGCCGCTCTATGCCTACGTATTCCCTCATGCAAAGGGAAAGTCAGAGTCAACGTAGTTCGGAAAACTACGGGTGAAAGGTAGGGGAGGTTGCTCGCGAAGACATCACTGTCTTGTGCCTACGTATCCTCGTCTGGTACGAGAAATCAGAGAAAACGTAGTTCGGGCTGACACGACCACAGGTTGGTTCAAGTGTTTTAAACTAAGTAGGGTTAAACAATGGTTCCAGCAGTTAGGTGTATGCAGCTCAACCAGTGGAGACTTAGGCGTTACCTGTTTGCGGTAGAACCTAGAGTTAACGAAATTATCTTTTTTAAAATGATTTTCCAATTAAGATCCCAAGGGATAAAAAGATTTGATGTTTTTATTTTGTATTTTTTATGACAAGAAGTGGATTGAGTTATGGTTTGAAACTTATGTCGCACTAAAGACTATGACTCGAGAGCGAATGCGTCGCATATCGCCCAAAGGGCATACACTAAACATTCTAGGCAGTTGAGAGGAGGCCCCACAACCATCATTCCTCAAGTACTTAAGGCTCGTAGCGTACGACACAAATTATCCTTTATTAAGTGTTTTGAATGGTTTAGGAGATGAGAAGAGAAAGACACAAACTAAGGGGAAACTGGACCCTAATATTGTCATGCACAATGCTCCTAAAGTTGGGGTGAAAGGGAATGAAACTATCCTAGTGTTGTCATGCAAAGGATTGAACACCTAATGTCTCTCCTACTCCCATCCTAAACGGAGGGACTAGGAATCCTAGGGGGATCATAGCCAAAGGACAAGTAAACACTAAATAATTCACTCACAAGTGAAATGAGAAAGAAAAAAAATTGATTTGAATAAAGGACAAGCCACAAAGCACATTAATTGGTAAATTCAAAATAAAATAACAAAATAAAGTGAAAATAAAAAATAAGAAGAAGAAAAATAATTGACACAACAAAATATTAAGAAATGACTTTTTTTTTGGATTTTAAAATATTTAAAAACTATGTTTAAAATATATAAAACAAAACAAGAAGAAAAGAATTAAAATAAAAGAAATACAATAAACAAGTCATAAAAAATAAGGAAATGTCTACGCTAGGAGTTGAACCCTTAACCTTGGGGTTACAGACTTAAAACTTAACCAAACTTACCTACCATACGCGTGTGATAAACAAAAGAAAAGGAAGGTTAAATATTAAGAACATGGAAAATAATAAAAAAGAAGCAAAAACGCCCCCAGCAGGGCTCGAACAGGGGTTCTCATGGCATGACAAGGTCTTATGGGCAAGGTTCTAACCACTGGGGTGGCAATACATCCATTGTATCAAGCCACCCCAACACTACATATACCAAGAAAACACGCAAAGGGCTGGGCAAGCTAAGGCAAACACAAGGCAAAACTCAAAATACGATTTGATAATAACTTTTCCAAATCTTATCCAAATTTGATGAAACAAAAGTCTAACTCACTTGAAATTTCACAAGGATCATGATGGTGCAATCCATTTTTCCAACTGATGCCCACAACTTAAAACACGATGGAACATGCTAATATTAACTTTAAAATGCATTTTGAATTCTATGGATTGAGACAGGTGCAATTAAAGGTGGGTAATGATCTGAGCAAGTTCCAAATATGGTATGGGATGACTTTTAACAAGGAATTTTGTCTAAAACACATCAGAGCAAGAAAAGGTGTTTGAGTTGCCAATGGTGAAATAGCTTAAACTAGATCTTGTGCATACACAATGCTAAAGTAAAAATCCATGACAACCACTGCTATTAGTCCTCATTGCACCAGGTTATTGATCTAACACATAAATTGTAACAATCTAAAAAAAGCAACTTGAAAGCAAGCACAATTTAACAAACCCCTAGTACTGGTATCAGACCCCTGCACCAAATCCAACAATGCTTTAAAAGCAACAAGAACTTATTATTCACACCAGCAATTGAATACACAAAGAAATCCTATTAAGTACTATGACCTCATCCTACCTAGATTGCCTAAAACTTTCATCAAAGATTTAGCAAACCCTGATGCACATAATAGAACTACCAAGCTGTAGAAAGTTGACTGCAATGATCGACTTCCCCTCACACCCTTAATGACAGAAAGAACAAGGTCATCCACCTCTGATGGCAATTAAAGCTAAAACTATCCTCTAAATCTGGAAGCAGATAGCTTATGAGTTAACAAACTTAACCTTAGAAAATAGCTAAATGACACTAAACTGGTACTGAGAAAAAAGCAAGTTCTTGACATTACAATGCCAAATTCAATACAACATGAGATAAACCTATAAGGACCATAATCCAAATTGACAACCAAAGAACTTAAGACTGAATGAGGCTGTCAAGATAGTCTGCATACAGCAGAATCAAAATATCATGCTTTTACCACCTAAGTAGCCAATGTGAAGTGATTGAACCAAAACCTGAGCCTTGTGGTATCCATTCAATAATAGTTTATGATAGATATTCACTTATTAATCACATAAAATTACAACAAGACATGGACATGTACATACGGTTTAAAGTTAAAACAGAAACTGATCTAAGATGAACCAAAATTGGAAGTAACGAGCAAATCAAAAGCAGTGTCAAATATAATCTATCAGGGTCCTCAAATGCAAACTGGTGTATCACTAAATCTAAGCATGAACGTCACACTTAATCCAAACAAACAAACATGTTTCATGGTTGGCAGAACAAACAAACAAATCTAAAGTCTATCATATATGTCAGCTGCAAATATTCTTGCTAAACAAGTAAGTTGGTTCCAACATGACCTAAAATCACATAATAGCACAACATTGCATAATAATGAGTGTTTTAAACATGTCACGTAGCACACATAACACATTCAAATGTTGCTCAGCATACAACCATGGTCAAGGCTCAAAACAGTATGTAGGATGCAAGGAAAACAACTTATGTTCAAAGATATAGGCTTACCTCTTGCAGCTGCCTTGCCAAATAAGAAAACCAGATCCTTAATGCCTTTCCACAGCCTGCAAATGCTCCTAGGATGCAAGATAGCATCTCCAATGATTCACAAATCAAACAGTTGGCAGATAGGCTTACAAATATGCAGAGAACTTCAAAAACCCAAAGTTTTACCAAGTGACCTTTCTCAATCTTTGTTACAGAAGTGTGTACTTAGTTTGGATAGCTAATATATGTTGTTTATGAAGTTTTAGAAGTGTTGGAAGAGTTGGAGGAGTGTTGAGTTGAGATTTATCTTATTTTGAGTAAAAAGTCAAAGTTTGTTAGGTTGAAGGTTGACTTTTGGATATATGAAGTCTTGGACTGGTTTAATGGATTGAACACCTTCCAAAGGTCATGTGTGGGTTGTGTGGATGATTTTTGAGGTGATTGGATGGTTGGAGAAGATGCTGGTATGCAGTTTGCCCTAAGAAGTTTTTGGTGTTTTGAAAGGTTTGAAATGGTTCACAAAATGAGAGGGTTTTCAAAGCTCAAACTTCTGGTTTCTCTATGTAGAATGGTGGCTAGGGTTTTGTGTGGACTAATATCTAGCTTAAATATGCAGTAAAAGGGGTAAAATGGCAAGCTTTACCATGGTAAAAAATGAAGGGATGAGATGCTATTTTTTCGTGGATTTTTTGAATCAAGGGTTGATCATGAAGATGGTCCATCAGCCAGCTGCAATCTCTTGTCTTCTTGTAGGTTTCTTATGGGTGAAGAGAGTGACATAGCTGGGCTGTAGGAAGCAAAACAATAGCAGTTGTTTGTCCTATCCTTATTTTGGCAAAAGATTCAAAAATGGGGGAAAGAGGTACATGCTTGTGTTGGCTCATTTTGGGAAAAGTTTGGTGTGCTCCCAATGCAGAATCCATGCGCATGGGATGAAACCTAACCAGATTATATGATGAAAAAATAACAGCAAGCAAAAATGCCACATATTTCATCCTTTGAAAAAGTGTTCAGCACACCCACTTTGGACCATGATAACTTGATGCACAAAGATCCATTTGCCCTAAACTTGAGCTTTTAGTAAAGAGGGCATGGCAAGGAACAATTTTCATGTTGAAGTCATCTTGATTTGAGGATTGGAAGACCATGAAAAATGATGTTGAAAATCATACCATGCAAGTTGTCCAGAAATAACTTAGAAAAAAATTCTAAGTTATGGATTTTGGCTTATTTTTCCTCAACTTTGCACATCCATAACTTGAGCTTCACAAATCATATTGAGGACTTCTTGGACTTTCTGGAAAGCTTGGAACACGATCTATAACTTTCATTCGGGACAAAGTTTCATTTGACATCAAGAAAGTGCTGAAAATTGGCTTGCAAAGTGGGTCCAAAAATCTGTCCAGTCTTGGCAATATTGAAATCATTGAAATCCCCAACTTTGATTGATCATAACTTGAGCTCCAAGTATCATATGATTATGAATTGGTACTTAAAAGAAAACTTGAAATACAAGGAACAACTTTGATGTTTGATTCAAGTCCATTTGAAACCTTGATCAAGAAGAAAAATGGCCTTGAAAATGGCTGCTTCAACCATGAAACTTTCCATAAATGGAAAGTTTCTAAAACCCTAATTCCCCAAAATGGCAACTTTCAACAACTCTTGATTTTCATGATTCCTTTGACTTTTCTTGAACCAATTCCATTCATTAGTCATATTTAACTTGAGGAACATGAGCTTGACCTCAAAAAGTCAGGAGTTGACTTTTTTACTACACAGTTGACTTTTCCCCCAAATCTCCTAATTTTCAATTAACTGATCGATTGAAGCTCTTCTGATTAAAATTGATGATCAATCTCCCATCCCCAAAAATGTTAGGACATATGGAAGACCATGGAAACAAGTCTTTCTCCCAAAAACAAATTTAGCCTGATTAAAAATGAAACCCTAATTTCATCCTTTGGTCTGGGCATTGCTTAGATGAACTGAGTGGCCATTTCTAATTCCACAATGACCTCTGAGGTACTCAACAAACTTCTACCTCACATTCACACCAATGATAAATCTTCATGGACCCCTTGACAACCTTCTGATGGTTCTTTGATAATGTTGTGGCACACCCCTCCTCTCTAGGAATTCAGATATCTTCATGATGATGACAACCACATAACAACCTCTACCAATGCCTCTGCTTGAGCTTGTGGTCAATAAGGCTCTCCTCTTGGATGATATACAAACAATCACTTGATCCCATGTAAGAACTATGCTATGAAAATGCAAGATGCTAAAATGCAATGAAACATAAGCCAAAGATCAAGAAAAAGGTTGGTCAAATTTTGGGGTGCAACAGTGGGCAGTTGCATGCCATACCTTTCAGATTTCGAGGAACTTTGAATAACATGACAAGGATTTTGTGACACCTGTTGATATGACATATATTATTTTCCAGAAGCAGAAGGAGAATAGGATGTTGCTAGTACGAGTTCTCTTGTGTGTATAAGTGAGGTGAATAGGATGGAGTATATGTGGAAACTGCCTCCGATCAATATGGTCAAGCTTAACAATGATGGGTCTAGTAAGGACCATAGTAGGGCTAGGTGTGGTGGTGTTATACGAGATAGGAGGGGTAATTGGTTGGGTGGTTTTTCCAAGTTTTTGGGGGAAGCGTAGTGCCATCATGGTTGAATACTGAGGAGTTTTGTAAGATCTCAAGCTTACTAAGAGTTTAGGGTTGAGAAGGGTGAAAGTAAATATAGACTTCGAGTGGTGGTGAAAGTTATCTATGGTGATAATTGTAGCATCCCTAGTTGTCGTGTGTTGATCATGGAAATTAAGAAGCTAATTAGAAGGCATGAGTTAGTTACCATTTCGCACACCTATAGAAAGGCTAATTCTTAAGATGATGCCTTAGCTAAAATGGGCTATATGGCTATAGATTTCATGACGTATGACGAAGTCCCTGATATGTTGGAGTTACTTCTGGAAGCTGATAAAGCTGATTGTTTAGATCCGCTTATTGAGTCGTTTTAGTTTCTTTTTCTTCTGGGCTTTGACCCTCTTCGTTAGCAAAAATAAATCATGGAAGGACTAACAAAATTTGCATTTAAGTTTATATTTGAGTTTACAAAATTTGCAATATTAGAAGGACTACTATCTACATGATATAGTGTATAGGGAGATTTTGTGAAAAATTCTAGAGAAAAAAGACATGATTGTTTATATTTGAGTTATCCAAGATATATATGAAGGGGATATTGAGTTGTGTGCGGACAAAAGGTGGAAAGATCAACCATTTCCTCACTACAATATGATTGCACCAATGTTCAACCCTACACTGCTATCTTTTTTTACTTTAAATTTTGAATGTACTCGCAAAACACATCCAAAAGCTAGCTCTAAAATGTGTGTTTTTATCCCAGATGATATAGTCATATTTGGAGAGTCAAAAAAGTATTTAAATGAGAGGTTGAAGACGAGGCTTAAAAACACATGATTTTTGTCTAATAAGAAGTAAGATGAAGTATATAGAATGCAAGTTCATAAAAAGAGAATTTATTCTAACATATAGGTGAAAGTTGAAGATTATATCATCTTATTAGTCACACAGTTTAAATATCTTGAGTATGTAATACAAAATGATTGAGAAATAGAAGAGGATGTAAACCATTAAACTTGAGTTGGGTGTTTGAAATGGAAGAGAGTCTCATAGATTTTATGTGGCGTACAAATTTTTTTATTAGATTACAATAAGACCTGAGACACTGTAGGAGGCAAAAATTTTGGACGGTTAAAATCAACACGAAAATAAAATAAGTATAGTAGAGATGAAAATATTGTATTAGATATGTGGTAAGATTAGATGAAATAAGTTTAAAAATAATAGTATTAGAGAGATGTTAGAATAACACTTACAGTAAAAATAATGGTGAAAAATCATTTAGTTTATTTGGACAAGCAGATAAATGATCTCTAAATTATGTTGTAAAGATAATAAATTAAATAAAGAGTAAAATAATTAAAGTTAGATCGAAACTTAAAAGAATATAAATAAAAAACCTATTAAAAAGACTAAACGATAAAAATGTGATCTTAAATAGAACATTATCAAATTAGATCCATATAATCATCATTAATAAGATAACACTTATTTATTGTTGTAGAGCATTTAGTATCTACTTTGAAACTTGAATTGAAAATAGTCACATTACTTAGTTATTACTTAGTTATAGGAGTAGAATTTAGGTGTTCTTTAGAATTTAGATAAACACTTTGTTTGTAGCTTTTATAATACATGCATTTATTTAGAAGTCACCTTTATAACAAAATAAAATTAAGTGTAATTGTAGTCATAAAAAAACTATTTCCTCGTCTCATAATAGATATTTTTTTTGTTGAGATTTTTACAATTTTTAAAATAATAATTAATTATCTTAATTTCAATAATAAAATAAATATTATTTATTAAATTAACCTTATTAATAATTAACGTTCTAACGTGCACGACACTCTCCGTGTCCGTCTTTCCGCTTTTTTTAAGATGTGAATGTTTAAAAATATAAACGAAATTTTTGATGTATGTTTATTTTTTTTTATTTAAATTATTTATTAAAAAAATTGAATGAAGATACTTAATAAAAGAGAAGTTGAAATTTTTACAATAAAAACTAAAAATAATATAATTAAAATAAAAATAGACTACACCAAAATCAAGTTTTTCTTTTATATATGTTATAGATAATTAGTGGAGTAGTTAGAGTAGTTATATTATTTAAAATATAATAAATAAAAATAATTAGTAGAAATAAATAATAATTATCACATTAATATTTTAAATGAACAAATAATTTGAGACAAATAAAAAAAAGACACCTATTGTGAGACGGAGAAACTATAAGTTATTTCTATTAACTATTTTGAAAAATTATTAAAAATAAATTAAAAAAGTTATGTCATAAACTCTATTAAAAAGTTTTCTAAAAAAATAAATCAATTCAAATTAGATTGAAAATTTCATAATTATATACGTATGGGTACAAGTAAAACCTTCCATTTTTGTTTTGTTTTCACTATTAGTATTCAATTAATTAAATCGATTAATTCGATTTGGAATTAATTTTGATATCAAATAGTTTTATTTTAAATTAATGGGAGCAACGACTTATTTTATTTTATGATAAAATTAAAAAATGAAGGGATGCTGTATTGCTGTCTAAGTTCTAACAGAGAAAAATTTTATGATTCAAAGAACACTTAATTTCTTTAACTACATTTATCTATCTCAAGACATTGAATGAGACTCAAACCCACCATTTAATAATCCAACGAAATGAACAATCAAATATGTAATAATGAAAGGAAATATACTAGAGGTAATTCTAATTTATTACAAAGAGAAAAATAAAGAAAAAATAAAAGTTAATAAACGATGGTGATGAAAATTATTGAAATTAAACTCAAAATTTTGAGTAATTTTAAATTAAATTTTGATGAACAAGATTTAATCAATCGATTAAATTCTCTTCTTGTTTTTTACTTTTCCCTTGAGTGAATCAATCACACCTTGATTACTATTGGGGGCGTTTTTCACTAGGGAACATTGAACATTGGGTTAAGAGCAACATAATTGAGAGAGACACCACATATTCACCCAAAATCTTAAGGTGATATGTGTGTGGGTTCTTCCACTTTTAAATGCCCAATTATCCATATTTATAACCAATATAAGACTCCAACTCACACTTGACATATTATTCTCAACAATTGCAAGATGATTTTGCAACACAACAGTAATGGAGAAGAAGAAAATAAAACTGAACTCAGAAGAAAGGAAATTAGGGATTCAAAACAAAATAGGGGAAGAAGAAGAATTTATGCAGAGTAACTCTCTGCTCCCAAAACTGAAATTTTATTCTTTGCAACTGCAAGTTTTTTTCCAAAATGATATGGGTTACTCTCTATTTATAAATTTTGGGCTTGCTTGCTCCTCAAGCAAGACCCAAAGTACCTAATTCTGTTAACAATACAAAGGTAGACCTAAGCCTAAATTTCTGTCGAGGTACACTCTTTCGATGTTTCGACACTCATATAATTTTGACACATAACATTTTGACGACAACAAAATCTGTCGAAAATAATGCTTTGACACAAAGAATTACAATTGAATACACCACCTAATTCATTGTGTTCAAGCTATCTATATTCATCATAGACCTTAACTTCTTGGACACTTCGACTTGCACTCCTTTCATCATGATATCTGCAATTTGGTTCTCAGTTCTGCAGTGTTCCAAGTTCATCTTCCCATCTGCTACCTGCTCTCGAAGATAATAAAACCTCATTTCGATGTGCTTGCTTCGTCCATGTGCTATTAGATTCTTCGCTAGATTGATAGCAGATATGTTGTCGATCTTCATGATGATTGCTCCATGATCCTTCCCTGTAATCTCTTTGACCAGATTCACCATCCACGTTGCTTGGCATGCACAAAGAGAAGCAACTATGTATTCTGCTTCACACGACGATAGTGCCACTACTGGTTCCTTTCTTGAACTCCAAGCAACTGATACACCACCTAGCATAAACTCATAGCCAACTATGAATTTTTTATCCTCAACATCACTACACCAACTTGAGTCAGTGTATCCCACTAACTTGAGTTATTTTCCTTCATCAGCTGTAGGAAACAAAATGTCATAATCGAGGGTTCCTTTCAGATACCTCAGTATCCCCTTCGTCGTTACTAGGTGTGATACCTTTGACTTCTACATGAATCTACTCACTATACCTACACTGTATGCTAGATCCGATATTGTATGACAAAGGTATCAAAGTGATCCAATGAGTCTTTTGTACTGCGTTGGATCGACATCATCTTCATTTGTATCTTTTGATAGTTGCATTCTAGGCTCAGCTGGAGTTGAAGTTGGGTTGCAATCTTGCATCTCAAATATCTTGAGTATTTCGCCTGCATATCTTCTTTGACGCATCATCAAGCCTCTACCGCTCTTGTAGAATTTAATACCAATGACGTATGAGAGATTTCCTAAGTCTAACATTTCAAACTCCTCACTTAAGTCATGTTTGAAGTCTTCTATCTCTTTCTTGCAACTTCCTATTATCAACATGTCATCGCATAGAGACATAATATAAGCAATTCACTATTGCGTCTTCTTACATATACTCCATGCTCAATTGTGCACTTCACAAAGCCCTTCTCTCTGGGAAAGTTATCTATTTTCTTATTCCAAGCTCTTAGAGCTTGTTTGAGTTCATACATGGCGTTATGCAACTTGTATACTTTGATTTCTTCACCTTGTTTCAAAAACCTAACTGGTTGTGCAACATAAGCTTCTTCATCTAAGGGGCCATTTAAGAATGCACATTTAATATCCATCTGACATATATGCCAGTTGTTCATGTTTTCTAGTCCAACAACCAGCCTGATTGTTTCGATTCTAGCAACAGGAGCAAAAACTTCGTCGAAGTCGATTCCTTCTTTTTGAAGAAATTCTTTCGCCACAAGTCTTGCCTTGTGTCTAGTTACTTCTCCTTTGGGATTCGACTTCACCTTGTATATCCACTTCACATCGATTTTGTTCTTGTCTTGAGGCAATTCGACAAGTGACCAAGTGTTGTTGACTTTGATGGACTTCAGTTCCTTATTCATTGCTGTCACCCACTTTGAATCCCTCAATGCCTCAGTTGCATTGATTGGTTCGACATCTGCAAAGAAAGAATAATGTACCATCTTACCTTCATCATCAACCATATCATCTAATGTAATCACACATTATTGCAACCTTGCAGGCATGTGTATTGTTCTTTGAGGTCTGCTTGTGCTTGCTTGACCTATGACTTCTTCCTATCAAACTTCTCTCTCGACTTCACTTGTTGGTTCTTCACATAAGATTTTCACTAAATCATTACATTTTCAGTCCAATCCCATTCGTTAAACTCATCTATGATCACATCTGTAAAACCCCGTTCCCCAAAACAAAATAAAACACTTAAAATAAACACATATCAGAGTTCCTCTCCCAAATGGGATGTCACAATTCAAATTAGAATTTCACAAATCATTTCCAAAACTGATTTCCAATAATATTTCAGCGGAAAAAGAAGTATGTCGTAACACATAACAACATATATACATCATCCATGTCATCAACATCGTTATACATAACAATTGGCCATCTGCCCAAAACATACATAATGTCATCACATGTCTCACAAAAGTCAGATACGCCACAGGGGCACTGTCATACCCCAAATTTGTCCTACCTTTTTTTCAAAATTCTCATTTGCCTGACTTTGTTTTTTAATTTACCTCGCTTATACAGCGTAGCGTATTTTTCAGCAAAAACAGGCATTTTCGCTTTTTAGCCCAATAAGAGTATGCCACGTGACATTTGTTTTTTTTATATATATATGTGATCTGACCTGATCAGGAGGGGATCACGGACTGGCCACACTCTGTTGGGCTGCTACCTGTTCAACGGGTGAGAAGGAGGAGGGGGGTGTACCTGCAAGACACTCCGATGCCAAAGTAAGAAGTTGGGCAGAGTGGAAGCAACAGTACAGAAAAAGGAGGCAAGAAGCGTTACCTGACCCTCTTGAGGAAGAGGGTATTTATAGAGAGACCCCAACGCTGGGCCAACGGTCATTTGAGGTGGGCTGGATGACCAGGCCCAATTCAAATGACTGCTAGGGCTTACGTGGCGTAGTGAAGACCAGGGCGTGGTCTTCGCCCTAGTTCAACCGCTCCTAGATCTCCGGAAAGTGGGTTTGACCTACTCTTGCGGAGGTGGGCAGTTGGCCGGTGACGTGTCCCCGCGGAGGGGAGCACGTGGAGAACGTGCGCCGAGCACGTTATTCTCCCTGCGGAGGAGAGCCCGGGAGGTTCCCCGGAGCGCGTTGTTCTCCCCGCGGAGGGGAGGAGCCAAGGGCCGCGCTTTGGTGAGCCGGGGACGGTTCTGCTCGTCCGGTGTGGTGGACGACGAAAGGTTGTAGGGACGTTGCTTGTGTTTGGCGGTCTGCCCTGCCCGTCTTGAGAGACGCACGTGCTCGGTGCGCTCGATTTGCTTGTTGGGCCGGACGCGGTATTGGGCCTGCCGAGGTTGGGCCCATACCGGAACAGGAGCCCCCCAAGTCGAAGCTCTGGGGAGAGAGCGAGGACTTAAGGTCGCTGTGTCTGGGACGGGCACTCGTGCGAAGGTCTCCGGTCGTCGGCAGAGCAGGGAGAAGGCAGGTGAGGGGACGCGACTGTCAAGTTGCCGCCACGTGTCTTGCGTTAAGCGGTCGTAGGGGCGGCTACCCTATGCCATTAATGAGCCTAGGGTCGCTTCGAGTCCCGCGCCGGGTTATAAATATGGGGGTCCTCGCTCATTCTGCTACTTTTCCCTCTGTCGTTGAGTCTGCTAAGCTTTGTCATCTCTGCTCGTCCGCCGCTTGCCGCCGATCGCCGCCGCACCGTTTGAACTTCCCTTCCGTCCGCCGCCGTTACAAGTGAGTTCTTCTTTTCCCTCCCTTTTTATTTCCGTCGTTCAATTGGAATGTGTGGTCGGGGCATGGTGAATGCCCCGAGGAGGGATGCGAGACCCACCGTGTCTGGAGACTTTTCTGATGAGTGTCCCGGGGAGGATAGGCTAGTTCCGATGAATGTCCCGAGGACGGGAGCCTCTTCTGATGAATGCCCCGAGGACGGGGGCTTTCTCTGATGAATGCCCCGAGGACGGGGGCTTTCTCTGATGAATGCCCCGGGGATAAGTACCTTCTCCGATGGCTGTCCCGAGGGGGAGTGGGGGATCGGCCTTCGATCCCCCGAGGAGCGTAGACGAGGAGCGAGTGTTTGCTCGTCGCTTCCCGGCCTCGGTCGCCCTTTCACTTGACTTGCGGTGGAAGGGTGGATTTGATCCTGGCTATCGAATTCACCGTTGTCCTCTGCTTTCAGGTGTAGATGTCGGCTCTGGTTCCGGGGATAATGGTCGAAGACAATGAATCCGAGATCCCGGAGTATGACGATGAGCGTATCGCCCCGTCCGAGGAGTGGGCGGCCGAGGAGCCGCTTTCTACTCCTTCTTGTTTCGTGGCCGACGCATCCGACGTGTATGCCACGGTTGAGGACACGCCTATAGGAGAGCCACAGCATTGGCAGGTGTACCGACCAAAAGGACATCACCGTATCTGCTCGCGCTATGGTCGGCGGATGTTCCCGATGCATGAATTCTACTTTAAAGAAGCTCGGCTCCGGTTACCGTTCTCCGCCTTCCATCTGGGGCTTTTCGACTGGCTTCGCCTTGCCCCGTCTCAACTGCACCCCAATGCCTTGGCTTTCATCCGGGCTTTCGAGGTGGTGTGTTTCTACCTCTCGGTGGAGCCGACGGTGCCGTTATTTTTCCGCATCTTCCATCTGCAACGACAGACGGTGAACGGCCGCCATGGATGGGTTTCCTTTAAGAAATCGACGAAAATTTTCAAAGCGTATAGCGATTCTGTCAAAGATTTCAAGAACCGGTTCTACCTCGTCAAGCCGATTACGTAGCACGACTCGGACACTCTCTTCGACGAGGGCGAGCGAACGGTAGATGGCCAGCGATTCCGCGCGTGGCTTCCCAAGATACATCTACTGTGGACTGCAGAGCATTTCAGCCGAGGGACGGATAGGTATATCGTTCGGACGGGGACTCTCGAGGAGAAGGACATGGCCGCTTATTTGAAAATAATTGCCTTTGTGCGGTCTCTCCCTCCGTCGAAGCTGGTAACGCCCGACGGTCGGTATATCCTTGACGCGCAGGGGAATGTACGCACCAAGAAGCGTTTGATAAATACTAAGACCCTGCTCGGCTGTGCGACCGGGGCGGCCGCCCTGGATTACCTAGGTAGGGATGTTTGTTTTTTCCCCCGTGGTCAGAGCTTTTGGCCGTCGCTAACTCTTTTCTTTGTTTTGCAGCGAACATGTCTTCCGTCGAGGAGCGGGTGAAGCAGTTGCATGCTGCCAGGACCGCCGCGGTCCCGAGGACGAGGGTGAGCCAGCTGGTCGGACAAGAGGTCGCGACGCCGGGGGGGCAAAGTTCGTCCTCTTCGCCTCAAGAGAGCCAATCTCCTGCGTCTCAAGGAGCGTCGAAGAGGCAGAGGTCCGAGGAGCCCCGAGTGGTGGACCTGACGGTCGGCACCGTCGAGGAAGGTTATGTCGTCCCTCCCTGCCACCAGCATCCGGGATATTTTCATGGTGCCCGTTCTCCCACTGTCTCCGCCGGGGAGGTGAAGGCTGTTCGTCAGGCCGATCGAGAGACCCGTCGACGTGTCCTGGCTGAGGACTTGGCCGCAATGATGCGGACGTTCACGACGGCTCTTGTGCTGAACGAGGAGGGGTGCTCTGCTGCTGAGTTGTCCAAACTGCAAGGGGATCTCACTTTCACGCAGTCGCGGTTGGCCAAGCTCACTGAGGAGTTGGAGAAGAGCCAGAAGGATGTCGCTGAGCAGCGAAAACAGGCAGAGGGTGCTGAGGGGAAGGTGACTTCGCTGGAGGAAAAACTGGGGACAGCGACGGCCGAGGTGCAGGCGCTGAAGGTCCGCACGGAGGTTTTGGAAGCGCGGTTCGTCCGGCCGAGGACGAGACAGATGGGGATCGGCGGCTGATCACTCGTGATGACCTGATCGCTCGTATCCGGGTGTTGGAGAGCGACTGTCTGGAGGCTGTTGAGGTCGAGTTCAAGAGTGCTGTCGAGCAGGTTCAGGTTGCCAACCCTGGTGTCGTGCTGGCCGTGGACGGGATAGGGCCGTACCACGAGATTGTCGATGGGAAGGTGATCGATCCCTATCTCGTTATCCCCGAGGAGGAACCCGTGGCTGCTGACCAGGCGGACGAGGAAGCATAGGTTGCCGGGCCTGCGTGCCGATGTTTGTTATCTCTTTTCTTTGGGCCTGCGTGCTCTGTTTTTGTACCATTGACTACTGGGCTGGTGCCCGCTTTTGTTTAATATATCTTTCGTGGATTTTCTAAGTGTGCGCTCGTTATTTGCATGTCGTTTTATGCTCATTTTTCGTATTTGTTTGAATGCCTCTGATGTGTATGACATTTCTTGTAAATTTTCTAAGTGTGCGCTCGGTGTGTTTAGCTCGACAATTTGTTACCGGTAGTGCAGGGAACTGGCCGGTTTGGCCGGCGATGTAGCCGGGCCGTTTCGGGGGTAGTTCTCCCCGGGGCGTGGACGACCCATCGCGAGCTGGGCGTCCTGCCTCTTTTGGTACGACGGCGAGGAGCCTCGGTCGAGGTATTTCCCTGCCGAGCAAGGCCTTCTGCCCGCGCACACGAGAGGCAGGGCTTGCTTTTCTGTGGTCGCTAGTGGACGCAGGGGTGTGTGGTGGTACCATGTCGCCCCCCCCAGTGGTCGGGACGACGGGTCGTCGCGGGCAGTGTTTTAACTGTAGTACCGCTTAAGTTTCGCGGCGTTCCATGGTCGAGCTAGTTGTTCACCGTGTAGGTTTTCGAGGTAATAGGCCCCGTGTTCCGTTTTGTCCCGGACTCGGTATGGGCCTTCCTAGTTCGCAGCCAGTTTGCCCTCGTGGGAGTCTTTCTGGTTCCTGCGTAGAACTAAGTCGCCTGTTTGAAAGTCGCGTTTTATGACTTTGTTGTTATGGCGAAGCGTGACCTGTTGCTTCAGCCGGGCTTCCCGGACGGCTGCTCCTGAGCGGATTTCTTCGACGAGGTCGAGCTCTTCTCGGAGGGAGCCGTCGTTGTCGTCGGTGTCCAGGGGAGCTTCCGTTCGTCGGGACGGTTCGCGGATTTCGACCGGTATCACGGCCTCGGTTCCGTACGTGAGGCGAAATGGGGTTTCCCCCGTGGTTGAGTGGGGGGTAGTGCGGTATGCCCAGAGGACGCTGTGGAGTTCTTCGACCCATGCTCGTTTGGCGTCGCCGAGTCGTCGTCTGAGTCCTCTGAGTATAACTCTGTTCGCCGACTCCGCCTGGCCGTTTGTCTGAGGATGTTCGACCGAGGCGAAGTGATGTATGGTTCCGAGTTTGGTGACGAAGTCGCGGAAGTTTTTGTCTGTGAATTGTGTGCCGTTGTCGGTGACGATAGCGAGCGACACCCCGAATTTGGCGAGGATGTTGCGTTTGTAGAATCGGAGTATGTTGTGGGCGGTGATTTTGGCCAGAGCTTCGGCCTCGATCCACTTGGTGAAGTAATCGACTCCCATGATGAGGTACTTGTTCTGGTATGAACCTAAGGGGAAAGGCCCGAGGATGTCCAGCCCCCACCAAGCGAACGGCCACGGAGATGAAAGGGACGTGAGGTCGGTCGGGGGGGCGAGGTGCATGTCTCTGTGTCGTTGACACTTATCACATCGTTTGACATGTTCCTTCGCGTTGGACTGCATCGATGGCCAGTAGTAGCCTGCGCGTAGAGCCTTGTGCGCTAGGGATCGTCCGCCGAGGTGCTGCGCGTTGATGCCTTCGTGGATTTCTTCTAGAACGGTCGTACTCTGGGACTTATCTATGCATTTGAGGAGTGGGATTGCGAAGCCTCGGCGGTATAGTCGTCCCTCGAGGAGGACGTACGAGCAGGCCCGTCGTTTCGTCGCGTTGGCCTCGCTAGAGTTGGCCGGCAGACGGTCGGTGCTGAGATAGGTGTGGAGCGGGGTCATCCAACAGTCAGCGTCTCCGATGGCGTTGATGTCGAGGGGTGTGGAGGTCGGGATGGTACTTGGTTGGGACAAGATTTCTTGAATGACCGATTTGTGACCGCCTCGCTTTTTGGTGCTTGCCAGTTTGGAAAGGATGTCGGCGCGGGTGTTCTGCTCCCGAGGGACGTGCTGAATCTCTGCTGAATCGAACCCCCTCAGTTTTTCAGTGATGAGCGCGAGGTATTCGGCGAGGGTGTCGTTTTTTGCTTGGTATTCACCTCGGACTTGGGAGGCGACCAACTGGGAATCCGTGTAGATTCGGATGTCCTTGGCTCCCAGGTCGGATGCTAGGCGAAGGCCGGCGAGAAACGCTTCGTATTCGGCCTGGTTGTTAGTCGTTGGGAAAGCTAGTGTGAGGGAGACTTCGATGACCGTACCCTCGTCGTTATCAAGGACGATGCCGGTGCCGCTTCCCGTGGAGTTGGAGGAGCCATCTACAAAGATGGTCCAGAGGTGGTTCCCGGCGGTAGGGTCGGGGGGTGTGGTCATCTCGGCGACGAAATCGGCCAAAGCTTGGGCCTTGATGGCGTGCCGGCTCTCGTAGGTGATGTCGAACTCGGAGAGTTCTAGCCACCATTTTAGCATGCGTCCCGCCATGTCGGGGCGGCCGAGTAGCTGGCGGATGGGCTGATCGGTGCAGAGCACGATGGTGTGTGCTAGAAAATAATGTCGGAGTCGGCGTGCCGCTGTCACGAGGGCCAGGGCGACTTTCTCGATCAGCTGGTATCGGACTTCCGGGCCGTGGATAGCTTTGCTAGTGAAGTAAATGGGTTGTTGTCCTTCTCCGGCTTCGCTCACGAGAACGGCGCTGACGGCTTCGTTGGAGACGGCCAGATATAAATATAGGGTTTCGCCCGCCGCGGGGCGCGTCAACACTGGTGGTTCGGATAGGACGCGTTTGAGGTGGAAAAGGGCTTTCGCACATTCGTCCGTCCATTCCAATTTGGTCTCTTTCCTGAGCAGTTTGAAGAACGAGAGGGCGTGTTGGGCCGATCTCGCGATGAATCGCGAGAGGGAGGCGAGTACGCCGTTGAGGGACTGGATGGCCTTCTTCGTGGTCGGCGTGGTGGTATTGGAGAAGGCGTGGCATTTGTCCGGATTGGCTTCGATCCCCCGTTCGGTCAGGTAGTAGCCGAGGAATTTACCGGCGCAGACGCTGAAGGTGCACTTTTCCGGGTTAAAACGCATGCGACATGACCTCGCGGTCTTGAAGACCTTTTGGAGGTGAGCTGCGTGGTCGTCCTCGGCGCCGGATTTGACTATCATGTCGTCCATATATACTTCGAGCATGTCCCCGATTTCGTTGCGGAAGACATGGTTCATCATCCGCTGGTATGTAGCCCCGGTGTTTTTGAGGCCGAAGGGCATCACGTTGTAATAGTAATTGCCCGAAGCCGTCATGAAGGCCGTGGCTTGCTTATCGTGTTCGGCCATCGGGATCTGGTTGTATCCCGAGTACGCGTCCATGAAGGACAAGAGTTTGAAGCCCGCCGAGTTGTCGACGAGCTTGTCGATATTGGGGAGGGGGTAGGCGTCCTTAGGACATGCTCGGTTGAGGTCAGTATAGTCAACACACATGCGCCATTTTCCATTATTCTTTTTGACGAGTACAACGTTGGACAGCCAGGTTGAATACCGGGCTTCCGAAATAAAATTTGCCTCTAAGAGGTCTTTTACAGCTTGTTCGGCCGCTGCCGATTTTTCAGGGGACTGGCGACGTCGGCGTTGTACAACGGCCTTTGCGGTTGGGTTGATGGACAGCTGGTGGCAGGCGATCTCGGGGTCGAGTCCCGGCATTTCCGCGGCGCTCCAGGCGAAGAGGTCGGCATTCTCACGGAGGCAGGCTTGGAGCTGGCGTTTCGCGAGGTCCGGGAGTCCTGCGCCTATCCTCACGGTTCTGCCCGTGTCTTCTCCGAGGGGAATGAGTTCGAATTCTCCATCCGGGATGGGGCGCGCTGGGTGTGAGGGTTGCCCGTTGACTCCGTCGGTCTTTGTTTTATCGTCGAGTTCGTCGGTGAAGCGACTGTCGAGCTCAACGGATCCGACCAGCTCCGTTGGTTTGTCCTTTGGCGTAGCGTTTGACGCTTTCTTTTTGGTCGATGGAGCGATGGAGTCTAGTCCTTTCAAGGCGGCCTCGAAACATCTTCGAGCGGCTTCGATGTCTCCGTTGAGGGTGACCACGACTCCCCTTCTCGTGTAGTACTTCATCTTCAGGTGGACGGTGGAGGGTACCGCGGTGAGTTCTGCTATCGTCGTCCTGCCCAAAATGCAGTTATAGAGGGACGGGCCTTCGATGACTAAGAAACGGATGCTGATGTCCCTGGCTGTTTCCTCTTCTCCGAAGGTGACTTTCAATTCCACGTATCCCCAAGGTCTCGTCGTCGTCCCGTTGAACCCCTGAAGGTCGGAGCCTACGTAGGGAGAGAGGTTGGATTCGTCGAGCTGGAGAGTCGTGAATAGATGTGAGTACATGATGTCAACCGAGCTCCCGCCGTCGATGAGGACGCGCCTGACGTCGAAGTTTGCCATCCGGGCACGTATGAGCAAGGGGATGTTGGAATTGGGAGATCCCCCGGGTAGTTCCTCGAGGTAGAATGTGATCGGGTTGGAGCGGCCTCGGAATCTGTCGAGCGTGCTCATTTTGCCTGAGTTGTTCGCAATGAGCTCGTCGAATTTCCTTTTCACAGATCCTATGGATAGACTCCTCGTGGCTCCATCGGAGATGACCATGGCTCTGGGGAAGTATTCCCATCGGCTGGTTGGTCGGATTGGCTCGTCGACCAGGTTGGGTCCTTCGGGATTGCCGAATTCTCTGCTCGCGAACCAATCCTCGGGGCGGCTGACGCACAACGCGACCTGGAGCCTGCTGCTGTCCTCTGGAGAGGGAAGTTCCTCGATTTTCTTGGCTTCCGGAGCCTCTGGCCTAGGTGGTTCACCTCCTCGGGTATATCGTTTCAGGTGCCCGTCCTTGATTAGAATTTCGATCGCATCCTTGAGATGGATGCAGTCTTCTGTCACGTGCCCGTGGGTCCTGTGGAATCGGCGGTATTTTGACTTGTCCACGTTAGGTTTGGGCGGCGTTGGTCGTGGAAATCGGACACCTCCCTGAACGAACTCGGTTTTAGCGCATTCGGCCAGTATGCGTTCGCGCGAAGCGACCAAGGCTGTGTACTCTGTGAATCTTCCTGCGGGGCCGCGTGGCTCGCGGGGGCGGTCTTCCCGACGGCGGTCTCCTCCTCGTCGATGGCTCGAAGCTCCGTCGTCTCGGTGCCCGCGGGGGGCCTCTCTGTCTCGAGTGTCGCGAGCGGAGTTGGCCGCTTGTGTTTCCTCGAATCGGATGTAATGCGCGGCTCTGTCGAGGAAATCTTGGAGGGACGTGGGCCGGTGTATGCCTACGGCCTCGTAGAATTTGGAGTCGTGGCGCAGGCCCTGTTCCATTAAGTAGCGTTTCATTTCGTCGGAAGTTGTCACCTGTACAGCTTCCCGAGTAAACCTTTCGATGTATTTTCGGAGCGGTTCGTCGGGGCCTTGGATGATTGCCCCGAGGACTGCTTCCGTCTTCGGGTGACGTCGGGACGCCGTAAAGTGTTTGGAGAACAGGTCCTTTAAGACTCTCCATGACGTAACTGATTCGGGCTCCAGACTTTTGTACCAGGTCATAGCGCCTTTCCTCAGAGTCGCCGGGAAGAGTCTGCACTTGATAGCTCCCCGGACGTTTCGGTAGTCGAGCATAGCCTCGATATCTTCCAGGTGATCGTCCGGGTCGGAGGTGCCGTCGTATGTCGACAGCGTCAGTGGTTTCTCCATCCCCTGGGGTATGGGGGCAGCCATGATCTCCCGGGATAGCGGGGTGCGGTAGTCATCCTCGTCGCTGTGCGCCGGGGATCTGTGGGGAGATGAGTCGTTCACGGTGTGCCCCGGGTTTCGGGTCCTCGATCTCCTGCCTGAGTTCTCGCCTCGGGATTCCTCGATTGGGATCGCCGCAGCGTTCTGGTTCCTCCCGCGAACGTGTCTCGCCGGGGATCTGGTGCGTTCTCGTGTCGCCTGCGGGCGGTGTCTCTCCAGCCGCGGTCGGCGGTTCCTGGGTCGAGGTGAGGGGCTCCTCGAACCTCCGTTCTGGTCTTCCCGTTGGGGGTATCTCGGAGGGTCGACGCGTTCTAATGCTCCAATTCTCGCATTTTGTTGGAACAGCAGCTGGTTCGTCTGGTTGATGGCCGTAAAGAGAGCGGCCACCGTCGGATCTGCTCCCGCCGGGATGGGAACGGGGTGGAATGCTGGCGGGCTCGGGGCGCGAAGATCGGCATGAAGGGGCCGTTCCGCGGATGATGGTGAAGCAGTTTTCCCGTCCCTTTCATCGGCTTCTGTCAGACGTGCCGTTCCTGTCTGCTTTCCGTTGGTGGCGACGTTGAGCGCCTGGTCGTGCAGAGTGTCGTCGTGGTGTGGGCTAGCCATGATCGTGGAGGTTTGGTGAAACTTTTGGTTTTCTGCTCGGAGTAACGGGGAAGTTTCAGAGTTCCCACAGACGGCGCTACTGATCTGACCTGATCAGGAGGGGATCACGGACTGGCCACACTCTGTTAGGCTGCTACCTGTTCACCGGGTGAGAAGGAGGAGGGGGTGTACCTGCAAGACACTCCGATGCCAAAGTAAGAAGTTGGGCAGAGTGGAAGCAACAGTACAGAAAAAGGAGGCAAGAAGCGTTACCTGACCCTCTTGAGGAAGAGGGTATTTATAGAGAGACCCCAGCGCTGGGCCAACGGTCATTTGAGGTGGGCTGGATGACCAGGCCTAATTCAAATGACTGCTAGGGCTTACGTGGCATAGTGAAGACCAGGGCGTGGTCTTCGCCCTAGTTCAACCGCTCCTAGATCTCCGGAAAGTGGGTTTGACCTACTCTTGCGGAGGTGGGCAGTTGGCCGGTGACGTGTCCCCGCGGAGGGGAGCACGTGGAGAACGTGCGCCGAGCACGTTATTCTCCCCACGGAGGGGAGCACGTGGAGAACGTGCGCCGAGCACGTTATTCTCCCTGCGGAGGGGAGCCCGGGAGGTTCCCCGGAGCGCGTTGTTCTCCCCGCGGAGGGGAGGAGCCAAGGGCCGCGCTTTGGTGAGCCGGGGACGGTTCTGCTCGTCCGGTGTGGTGGACGACGAAAGGTTGTAGGGACGTTGCTTGTGTTTGGAGGTCTGCCCTGCCCGTCTTGAGAGACGCACGTGCTCGGTGCCCTCGATTTGCTTGTTGGGTCGGACGCGGTATTGGGCCTGCCGAGGTTGGGCCCATACCGGAACAATATATATCTATCTTTTTTTTATATAATTTCATTTTTCTCGTGACAGGTTAATATAATGTTTTTTTTAATTAGTTTTGAATTAGAAATTAGGATTTAAATTTGTTTTTTAATTAGATAGATTTAATTTAGAACTTAATTATAATTTAGAAATTTTAATTTTAAAAAAAATATATAGTTAGAATTTAATTAGGATTTATTTTAAATTATTAGATTAGATTTTAATTAATTAGTTTAGACTTAAAATTATAATTAATAGTTAGAATTAATTAAATAGGAAATAGGTTTTTAATTTAGTTTATTATTCAGAAAAATAAATTAAAAGAAAATATTAAAAAAAGAGGAAAATTAAATCTGAGTGAGAAACACGTTAGATTGGGATTAGGGTTAGTTTTTTGGGGATAAATAGGGTGAAGGGATCACTGTTCAGGGGACCCTAATAATTGGAGGGAGAGATACTGTTCACACAACCCTAAGAATAACGGCCGCCCCTAATTTTGAAGGGCAACCCTAAAAAAACCATCCCCTTTCAGAAACCCTAATGGGGGAATTACTGTTCATCAGAACCCCAATTCCTCCCAAATCGGCGCCGTAACCCCCCTTTTCTCCTTCGAATTCCCCAAATCATCATCATCATCCACTTTCTTCTTCCTTTGCTTCCGATTCCCTCTTCTTCGTAAACCCTAAAACCAGACACACACCTTCTTCCTCTTCTTCACACTATCTCTATCTCTCTTCCATTTGTTTTTCGCAAAACCTTTCTAATCGGTGACAAAAACGGAGAATCAATCGCTCATAATTTCGCTCGATTCTTGATGGCCGCTTCAACTACAAGTCAGGTTTATATCGATGTTATCGAAGATGTCATGGTCAAGGTTCGAGATGAGTTCGTCACCAACGGTGGTGGTCCTGGAGATGAAGTTCTCCGAGAGCTTCAAGCCATTTGGGAAACGAAGATGATTCAAGCTGGTGCAGTGCTTGGTCCAATTGAGAGGTCTTCGAGGTCAGAATCTTTCAGACTCCCTCTTTGCTGAAGATGATGTTCAGCTACGTCTTGTTGAGGTAGATGAAAGTAGTGAGTTTTTACCATTGGTGTATGAACCAGCTAGCATTACTGCATATTGGGGAAAACGTCCTCGCTCCGTTGCAACTCGCATTGTACAGTTACTATCTGTTGCTGGAGGTTTTCTTTCACGTGTTGCCTGGGATGTGATTAACAAGAAGGTTAAAGAGAATGGAGTTGCTAGGGAAATTGAAATACGAGAAATTGTGACATCTTTGGGTCCAGCATACATCAAACTTGGGCAAGCATTGAGCATTCGACCTGATATACTGTCACCTGCAGCAATGACGGAGCTGCAGAAGCTCTGTGATAAAGTTCCTTCATTTGCAGATGATGTGGCTATGGCTCTAATTGAAGAGGAGCTTGGTAAGCCATGGCAAAATTTCTATTCTGAACTATCACCCTCTCCCATTGCCACCGCATCTCTCGGACAAGTATATAAGGGCCGCCTCAAGGAAAATGGGGATTTGGTTGCTGTTAAAGTGCAAAGACCTTTTGTTCTAGAGACTGTTACCATTGATTTATTCATTATCAGGAACCTTGGTTTATCTCTTCGAAAGTTTCCTCAGATCTCCATTGATGTGGTTGGGCTGGTTGACAAAACAGTATTGTTCGAGGCAGGACAAGCTGGTCCTCCGTTCCTTGAAAAACTTGGCGTCAGTTGTGAGTTTAAGGCTTATCCTGGTCTTGCCCACTCCATAAACAACGAGGAGCTGCGGGATCTCGAATCTTGGATCAAGGCACGCCTACAAAGCTCTTCTTAATTTTCAACCAGTATCTCTTACATTGTAACTCAATAATTTTAATACGTGCTTGTGCTTAAAATGGTGTTCGTCCGAATACTGCTAGTTACTCGACGCTTCTTGCGATTTATGTTGACAATCAAAAGTTTGTGGAGGCGCTTTCTTTGTTCTCGGAAATGAATGAAGTTAAATGTCCGATTGATCTTACTACGTGTAATATCATGATTGATGTTTATGGTCAGCTTCAAATGATCAAGGAGGCTGATTGCTTCTTCTGGGGTATGAAGAAAATGGGAATAGAACCCGATGTTGTTAATTACAATACTATCTTGAGGGTTTATGGAGAGGCTGAGCTATTTGGGGAAGCGTCGAACAATTGCAGCAACATCTACAACATATCAGCAACGACCATGTCACGACAACCGACTTGGTGCTATTACGCAACTACATCTCATTCGCAATATCATGTATATGCTTATGTGATGACGCAACGAGTATAGCAATATTTGGTTCATACTCCATTCAATAACTTGGAAGCAGTAGTTTCATCTCTGTTTCGTTCCATGCTGGTTTCACAATAATATCACGGCGGTTCGTGATTTCCACAACTTATCAGAGTCAAAGTGCAACAAACAGCGGCAGGTTCAACAACATCGTGACTCAGTCGATAATCATCATCTAAGTTTCATTTCGGTTGCGGTGTCGCGGGATTTCGTTGATAACAAACACGTTACAAATTCAAACAACTCATCCTGTCAACTGCTCCCAAGCGAAAGTGTCGAAGCAAAACAGCAGGATCAGTTGCAGGGATTGAGCCAAGAAAAGATCCGCATCAAGTAGTGTTTGTATTTCGGTAACGTAATCTTGTTTCATGTGATTGGAGTTCTGGTATAGTTGGTATGGGTTCAATTTCTTTGCGTTTATTTACTGTCTCTATCATTCATACTTTGTGTAGTTTAACCTGTAATGTTTTTGTGCATTTGGATTTTCGAAGACGTGTTTTACGTTTAACAGGAGAGTACGAACGTGATTGTGATATGGTCAAAAGCATAGGTGAGGTTTAGTCCGGGGCCTCGTTTCGGTTATAGATCGACATTGACATCTTCTGCAACAACTATAACAACACCGAACAACTCTAAGTTCTTCAAGCGACAGTGACAACGTCACACGTTGTTATAAACTCGACGTCACTCACGGCTCCAACACGAGCATAACCAGTTTCAGGAGCATTTGTTGCTGATGCAATTGATGCTGCTGGAGGTCTTGTATTTGCGGTTGGTCATGCTGGTTTGATAAAGCTAAAAGATGATATGCTGCTGTTGTGTTAATCGTTCTCCGCTACTTGGGGGTCGAAGTCGGCATGTTGTTGTTCTTGAGCCTTGATTCGGGTACCGAATCTGATGCAGGATAGAGCAATTCTTTTTGCCGTGGCGACGTCGTGTTTTTGTCTTTCACAAAATTGGAGCAGCAGACTATCTAGTAAAGCCTTTATGTACTAATGAGCTATTAAATTTGTGGACGCACATGTGGAGAAGGATACGCAAGCTTGGTCTTATAGAGAACAACATCGTGAATTATGATTTTGATCTGGTAGCATCAGACCCAAGTGATGCCAATACAAATAGCACCACCTTGTTCTCTGATGACACAAATGAGAGGTCCAAAAGAAGCACTAACCCAGAGCCTGGAATTTCAATCCAACAAGAGCACGAGGCTAGCATCGCCACCACTGTTGCTGTTATTGAGAAACTTCCATATGCTAATCTATCAGAATATCAGCCCGATGTACTCGGAATTAGTGATCGAAGAACAGGTTCATCAGGACAGCATCCGCCATGCAACAGAGTTACGGATGGTGGCTTTGATGGTCCAAAGAAGAGTGAACTAAGAATTGGAGAGTCATAAGCCTTTTTCACTTATGTCAAAACAACAACAACATTGAAGCAACACAGGTGACGCGGCCAGTTCAAGCAGCGAACAAATACCGCAGGTCCTTAATTCGTTTTTTCGACGGAGAGCCTTTTGTGTTATATTTTCATGGTATTAAGCTACTGATGAGGTAACGCCTTTTGTATGCATTCGCCTTCTGATTCGGTAATGGTTTTAATTTCTTTCGAGCATGTTTACATTGTTGTTGTTCTGCTAATTAAATCTTTAAGTTCGACGCCGACTCGATTTCATATATGTGTGCAAATATGTCTTAATGCTGGTTCTATTCCATTGTTTTTGTCGCATTTAGTTTCGATTCAATTTCAAGGTTGTGAAGTATAATATGCTGGTTGTGTTTAATCGTTGTTGTTGAGATCTTTGTTGAATATTGCTGGATTTGTTTTGAACTGACTCATGGATGTTTAGCGCAATTTTTATTTCCCTCTTTAATGTGAGTGTACAATGATGTTTTTTACATGTTCGCTAACCTTGGCTTCGCTTTCGTTTGTTTCATTGAAAGAAGGTTAATGTTAGACATAATAAATCATAAGCATTTTCTTTATAATATATTGTTTAATTATTTTCTTTACTTTCGTTACTTTTTTACTGATTGTGAAGTATTGTCTAATTTGGTTTGCTTTAATAATGTTGGTACTTTTTTAATACTATTTTTTATTACAACTTTGATTCCTACTATAACTAATATTTATCACTGCTTTCATATTATTTTTATGTTAGTTAGTTAATTAGATTAAGATATGTTAATATACTTAATTAAGTTTTTTTTTCCATTCAAATTAATTTCTTATTCCTATTCTTTTCGACTAAACAATGTAGATATTGGGCTCTTGGGGTCTAGCATCCCTTGAGTCCTTGAACAACTATTCTCGAGGCGCACGCCTTTGAGTTACGGTCGTTCCTTTTTTTCGATTTTTAAAAATGTTCACTCAATTCAATTAAAGCTTCTAAAAGATATTTCTAAATCAATTTTATTTAATTAGATATTTTTATAAGAAATTCTAATTACTCTTAAAAAGAAATATATTTCAAAATTACTAAATAGATGTTTTAAATATTAAACTTTTAGAAAATTACACTTTATTAGTTAAGATAAAACTTTTTCTAAGTTATTAAACTTTTCTCAAAAACAATTAATTATGATTAGTTTTTTCCTCAAAAACTTTTTAATAATTGATTAACTAATTTTATGTATGAAAATTAAAATTATTTTTCTTAATCAAGATTAAACTATCTTCCTAAATCAAATTTCAAAATAATTAAATTCTTGGATCTCGCCTTCCTTGAATTTTTAAGCAACCACTCTCGAGGTGCACACCACGAGTTGTGACCCTTTCGATCTTATTTTCTTAAATACCTACCGCGCCTAGTCCGAGTACGCTAATCCATTCAAATTATTTTTCTAATTAAATCACGAAATAATCGAGTTCCTGGAGTCGCGCATTCCTCGAATTCGAGAGTGACTACTATTGAGGCGTACGCCTTGAATGGTGTGTCGTTCGAATTTTCGTCTCTAAAATACCTCCTTTAATTATTTGGACAAGTACTCTCACTGTCCAACAAACACTATCTTATAATTAATGGGATGAAAAAGATTGTCGTTGGGATCTAGCGTTCCAACGATATCCCGATTAATTGATTACGAGGCCGACGTCTCGTTTATCGAGTAGTCGTCATTCCTCCTAATTCTTCAACCCGCATAACCTCATTTCTCACCCTCGTGTGATTGAATCAAAATCTCTTTCAATTTAAACTCTTTCGCGTCTAAACCATCCGTCAAACATATTTCGAATGAAAAAGGTATCGTTTGGATCGAGCATTCCAATGGTGTCCCGATTGATTTGATTACGAGGTCGGCGTCTCGTTTATCGAGTAGTCGTCATTCCTCCTATTTTTTTAAAACCATCTAATCTTGTTCCTCACCTCCATACGATCGAGTCTAAACCCTAGTACGACTTTAAAATGTACGTCAAATCCAAAATTATTTTCTTAATTAAATTGCGAAAGAACTGAGTTCTTGGAGTCTCGCACTCCTTGAATTCTTGAGTAACCACTCTTAGGGCGTACGCTTTAGGTTGTGGTTCGCTCAACCTTTCGTATATAAAATACGTGCCCTAACTACTTGGACCAATGTCGTTATTGTCCATTCAAAATACGTTTTCATAATTAATTGAATGAAAAAGGTATCATTGGGATCTAGCATTCCAATAATACCCCGATTAACCGATTGCGAGACTGGCGTCTCGTTTATCGAGTAGTCGTCATTCTCCCTTAAAATATTCAATCCAACTCTTTTCTCTCCCCCCCGTGCGATTGAAACTTTCTCAAACATATTTCGTAATTTATTCGAATAAAAAAGGTGTTGTTGGAATCTAGCATTCCAATAATATCTCGATTAATTGATTGCGAGACCGACATCTCGTTTATCGAATAGTCGTCATTCTCCATCAAATTACCTAACCAAACTCCTCTTTCTCGCCCCGTGCGATCGAAACCATAAACCTATTCAAATATATCCTCTAACCAAAACACCCAATGCGATAAACCTAATCCCTCGCCCTTGCGCGATCCCTACAACTCAAATACACCTTTTCTCAAAGAACATTGTTTAGTCCCTTCTTCCGCGCATATAAACTCGTGCTTCAGCCTCCCCTAGCGAGCAGACAAGCCAACGTTTAGCAGTTAAAATGCGACCTAAACACTCATTCATATACCAAACCTCTTTACTGTGGTCAGCCGAACTACGGCTGCTCTGATTCTTCATTCTCTTCTGAATGTAAGATACGTAGGCACAAGATTGCGACGATCTTGGCGAGCACAATCCCCTCTTTTTCCCGTAGTCCCACGAACTACGAATGCTCTGATTTTCCACTTCTTACAAGTGAAGATACGTAGGCACAAGGGCCCTAATCCTTGGCGAGCACCCTATCTTAAAACCACCATTTCCCCCCATAGGAGAAACCTTAGAAGAAAACAAACAAGCATAATTAACTTTACTCTCGAATCGATCAAGAGGTTCCCGTTGAGTACAACGGACATGAGCGGTGCTAATACCTTCCCTCTGTGTAACCGACTCCCGAACCTAGAATATTGGTTGCGATGACCATGTTCTTATCTCCTTCAAGGTTTTATCGATATTTTCCTATTCCATCCTTGGAATGAGTAAAGTTCAGTGGCGACTCTATTTCGAACAGTATTTTCCGCGACCATCGCGAGGATCGTATTTTTCGAGGTACGACAGGCACACATATCAACAATAAAATAATAAGAATCCCAAAAATCCCTGGTGTTACGTATCAGAGCAGTCTTACGACGACGCCACAATCCAAGCTAGCTAAACACCTGGATTGTCTATACTTCCGAAGAAGCACAGACCACAACAACAACAAAGGGGTGAGATTCACGATCAAATAATAATGGTATAATGGTACATGAAACGAAAGGCAGAAAAAATAACTCGTTATTTCACATACAACATATCTGGACCTACTATCCCATGCCAACACACTATGCATACCACAAATGCAACACATCCGGACCTACTGTCCCCTCATTCACAATCACAACAAACACAAACCACAATGCAACACATGCACTCGACTCAACAATTATGCGGTACCGACTCACAACAAAATGGGCACCGGGCCATCAACCCTCCACAAAGGAGCACACATCAACGATGGGCACTTGGCCATCAACCCTCCACAAAGGAGCACACGCACCGATGGACACCTGGCCATCACCCTCCTCACAGGGAGCACATCACACCGATGGCCACTGGGCCATCACCCTCCTCACAGGGAGCACATCACCGATGGACACCTGGCCATCACCCTCCACAAAGGAGCACATCATCAACGTCCCCCACTTGGGACACGGGTGGTCGCATACACTCCATCCGAGAACCGACCCAAATCCCGTCCACGCTCCCCACTGGAGCACGCCAGTGAATCATACACTGCGTCCACGCTCCCCACTTGGAGCACGTGAGTACATCAAAACCTCACGTCCACACGCTCCCCACTTGGAGCACGTGAGCCACACAGGTCTCACATCCACATGCTATGAAAGACACTATGCAAAAACACACAGCAGACACAGTGCACACAACCCCACTGGTCCATTGCATCATAATATGCATACATACACAAGCACACAAAGTACTTCGATCCGACCGATCAACTCACCACACAACATATCACACATCATGCACCTAAGGCATATCGGTCCTACTGACCCAATCCTCACGACAACACATAAACACGACACATATAAAGCGTATCGATCCTACGGATCCTCTCATCAAAACATATCACCACAACACACTCAAGGCGTGTCGATCCCACTGATCCACATCCCTCACACAACATACAAACACAACGCACAACAAGCGTATCGATCCTACGGATCCACATCCATACACATCCATACTTATCTAAACTTAACACATAATCCACCGATTATGTCCAATGCGATAAATGCCGGCCACACGGCCCTCCCACACCTCAACATACTCTCAACACCCAGCTGTTATCATAGCACATCAATCCGATCGCACTCAGCACCCTTATATCATCACATACAGGTACCATAACATACACTGACGCAATCCCTCCAATTAAGGGAGTATCCAGGAATTCACATCCTGCACCACACATACACTCACCACGGCTCACGATCACGCCCATCGTTAAACAAGACCAACAAGGGTCCAGAACCACAAAGGAAGCCAACAGAACAACAGTAGAAACACAAACTACTGTCAGGCTCGCTGGCACATTCGCTTGGCAAAGCCCCGCAGCGAACACTCGTTGGCCATTCGCTTGGCGAAGCCCCGCAGCGAACACTCGCTGGAACTCGCCTGGCGAAACTTCTAGTGTAGCCAGACAATAGCTTCTGCCAGCACTCGCTGGCCAGTTCGCCTGGCGAAGGCTCGCTGCCCTCATTCGTCCTGCGAATACCTGCGTACTCAGAAAAATTCCACGTAGCAGGAACAACAACCTTCCCCAATTTCTCCCGATTAAATCGAGTCCAACATCCACTCGTAACTAAATAACATACTACGACTTAATTACAAGGTCTATTCCCGATTCTACCCGACAAATTATCAACTCTGCTCAAGTAACCCACTTCCGTCTCAACTTCGAATATTCCCGGAAACCCCAAATGCACTCAAACGATTCTCACAGCCACATGCAAACGAATTAACACATTCAATCACCACAATCACAGCAACAATGACATACAATCAATATCAGATTATCATCAACATGCAAATATACTCATACATGGGGTTATGGATTCCCCCTTCTACCAATATTCATGTAATACCATTTAACCGATATATTTCCCCCTTACCTCGAATTCAATTCTGATGATGACGCACTTCTGAAATTCCACTCGGATTGACAGCCTTGATGTATCCTTGCCACGCTTGCTCAAACTCCCTTCCCTTGTTCTTCGTTCTCTCTATCGTGTTCTTTCTCTCCTTTTTCTTCAACTTTTCCAAAATGACAAACTTGCCCTCAATACCCCCAAAATTCCCTTATATTCCAAATAATTAATTAATTCTCATTTCCCTTTAATCCAAAAATCAAATTTAATATTAATATCCCAAATAAATATTATTTCCACAATTTCTTTAATTTCCAAACTCTTCCAATAATATTTTTAAATATGACAATAATAACAATAATATTAATAATAATAGTATCAACACTATTAATCATCATATTATTATTATTATTAATCATATTTTTCTAATATTATGGAACTCAAATCCTTAAAACAATTTCCACACACCATGCACCGAAAAACAAATAATACGGAAAAACCAAATAATTAAAAATGGGTGTTACAACTCTCCCCCACTTTAATTATTTCCGTCCCCGAAAATACCTAATGGAAACAGCTATGGATACGCTTCCCGCATCCTGCTTTCCAATTCGCAGGTCACACTGCCTCTTGCAGCACCTCTCCAAGCCACTCCCACCAAAGGTTTCTCTTTCCCCCGAAGTTGCTTCTCGTTCATCAATCCGAACTAGCAATGCCTCAACCGTCAAATTATTTCTCACTTGCACATCATTCATATGATTCAAGATACTCCCCCAATGAAAACACATGAAACACATTATGCTATCCATAAGCGATAGCGGCAAAGTAGTCTAACATGCTACTTCTCCCCTGTTTCCACTGTGCCACTCTGATACAGATAAACAAAACACCGAGTGTGTTCCCGAGACTTCGAAGCTCGACCAACACCGGTTACCATCGTAATTCTTAAAACACATATCTTCTTGGATCCTCTTGATTGGTTCAGCCGTCTCATGCACAATTCTCAGATCTGAGCATAACACTCCCGCTCGATTCATTCCAACTCAAGAGAGTCCCACACTTCCTATCTCACAAGGCCCCATACAGCGCCATTCTGGTACTAGAGTGATAACTGATACTGTAGGCGACTCAATCAGCGGTAATTAACCATCCCACGATCCACCTTGATCCCACACACAAGCTCTCTCCAAGTTCTTAATATAAACCTCCAATTTTCATCCGACACAATATTCGACCGTATCTCATACAACTTCACCACTTTCTCAATATGCATCACATAAATCCTCAACATAGAATAGTCAATCCACTCACAATAACCCAAATTAAAATTATATCTTTCCAATTTTTCGGAAAACTCAACACCAAATTCGTGGAAATACTACCCGTTTTCCACTCTGGAACATTCAACGGCCGCGTCAAACTCAACGGTCTCTGACGTTCGATCTTCGACTCTCGAAAATTCCATCAAGTATATTCAACCTCCACCACACCTCTCTTCATCTATGGTTACCAAAACAATTTACTCAAATTCTGTTACTTCTTCATAGCGCCGGGATGGATACTCCATCCACCTCAATGTATTTCTTTGAGAGTACCCCTACTCCACTTAACGACATCTGGAACACACACTCTACCACAACACATCATGGTACTATTCTCACAAATCCGTCAATCAAATCTTTGATCCTGGTTCATCAAATTCAACTAATCCACCTTCTCAATCCAGATTTCTGACTTTCTTGATTCTCCTCAAGAATACGATTAGTCAGGTCTAACAATAAAAGCTTAACTCCATATGAAGTCTCTTCATTTACCAAACTCATATTACAAAATTTCCCAATCAGCTCTATCTCTTTTCACCATCAATATGGGTATTATGCAAATATTTCCAAATTACCGCATTAGCTACCAAGTCCACTTTACCCGAATGGTAATTCAACCCAAAGCCGTAATCCGTCAGATGTCCCAATTATTTACTCTGCCTCATCTTCAACTCTTTTAAATCAAACAAACACCCTAAGATCTCAAGATCACCAAACATTTCAAATATCGGCCCCAAACGATTGAAGCCTTCAACTTTGGCACAATCATAACAACAACCAACTCTAAATCACCGGTCAGATGATTCCTCTCATGTACTTCAAGGTACCTTTAACATATTTCCCAATCATATCAACAAAGCGTCACAAATAACAACAAATATTCCCGTCGGGCTCGGCAAAAATCAACACACGAGCTGCTTATTCTCCAACAATGATAACTCAAATTCTCAATTTTTAACATGATCCTCTATGTCGCTACTGCGAAAATCGGCGCCGGCTGAACAGAAGAGTCACCACCGTGCGTTATTTATCCCGACGGAGGGAAAGGAAACACTCGAAGTAAACCTCACAAGAAACGGGAAAAGGTATGGTCATCGCAACCAAAACCTGGATTCGGGAGTCGGTTACGCAAGGGGAAGGTATTAGCACCCCTCACGTCCGTCGTACTCGACGGGATCCACGCTTGTTTTCTAGTATGGATTGTTATTCTATCTACTCTACAGGTCTGGGTTAAAAAGAAAAGAAAATGACTTGGCAAAGTATCGCACTTTATGCCTACGTATTCCCGTCTGGAACGAGAAATCAGAGTCAACGTAGTTCGCCTACCTACTGGAAAGGAGGGGAAGGTTGCTCGCTAGGATATCACATCCTATGCCTACATACTTTCATACAGCATGAAAGATCAGAGCGAACGTAGTTCGGGTCACGTACGACACAAGTCTGTTTTGATTGTTTTTATTCCTTCTGAAAAAGGGTTTTTCTGATTAACAGTCCAAGCGGACAAAAATGACGTTTTGATGAGTTCACATTCTTTTACGGAAGAAGTGTCTTTTATTGTGTTTGAAATATTTATTGTGTTTTTCTGTTTGTTTTGAGAAAGAAGAGACAGAACTCTATCCTATGGTTTAAAAGGGAATCAAACTAACCTAATGTTATCATGCATGGGTTAAGACCTAATGTCTATCATGCTCCTCTCTTGCGCAGAGAGAAACAGAGATCCTAAGGGAATAGACGGAAACAGAAACAACAGCCTATATAATAAAGCAGTAAAATGCATGAATGCAGCAATACAAGCGAGGCAAGGGAGTCCCACTCAACCTCGAACCTAGAAAACAACATGCAAAAGTGAACAAAATTCACTTTCAACCTAGCAGGGTAAACAGCAAACAATACAGTCAGGGAAAACCAATCAATACATCAGAAATTAAACAGCAAAAGATAAACAGCAACAGCAGTCTTCATCAGCATCTGACTTCAAGTCATCATCATCTGTCTACAAGCTTCAAGCAAGCATCAATCTCCATCATCAGACTTTCAAGCAAGGTCTTTGTCTTCAATCTGCAATGGCTTTTCTTCAAGTCTCAATCTCCAAGATGAATATCAGTCAACAAGATGGAATGAATGTTAAACAGTCAATTACCTACCAAGGGTGGCTCATTAACTGTTAACATTATACAGACAATTTTCTCTCAAAAGTTCTATCTTTCAAATACATTCACTAATCCTTCCAAAGTAATGAGGTGGATATTTGAAAGAGACTTTGAATCATAGAGAAAGGATGGAGGCAGACAAGGCCTTCCATGTTTGTGAATCAAGTTTTTTACTCTAGAGCTCTGCCTAGCTCCTAAACCCTACACTCCTCAACAGCTGCCAGCAAAGGATACTCCTCATCAACTCTGGAAGTTGGTCTTCATTCTCTTTGATCTCCAATGGCCTCCATCATCAAAGTCTTCAGCTCTCCAAATCCCCAAGCAAACCCAATACCCCACACAGACAAATGAAATAACCCTAGAGAGGGCACACCACACAGTCAAACAAATATAAGCAGTATAATAATAGTAACAGTAGAATAGGGGAAACCTAGTAATTTCTAAGGGATCTATTATCTACCCATAATCCCTATAGTCCCATACCCCAAAGATTCAATCTACAACTCCTAAGAGAAAGGATTTACTTCACCTATGTTATCTCCTAAACTCTAGTTCTGATTCTTCTAATCACACCTAAACAAATCACCTACAAATTAATCCTAAAATCATGAATTAAATTTTATATACAAGCTAAAGGTCTAAGCTAATCAACCTAAAAAGAATGGATCAAAAATATAAAAGCATTTAATCAAACTAAAATCACCAAATTCATGCATTAAACTACACATTATTTAATCCTATTTAAAAGAAAAATATGCTAAAAATACAAAAATAAAATGAAATGTTAATTTTTTTGTATAATAATTTTCTTAACAGAATTATGAACAATATGCAAAAACAACCAATTAAAAATAAGCATTTTTCAATTATTTATGATTTTTCAAAGAATTAAAAAAATGGATGGAATTAATGTGAATTAATGGAGATTAGGGGTGCAACAAGTAATAAAAATCAATTAAAAAACAAGATGGGCCCAGACTGGGGGCGCGCATAGCAAGCGCGTCTGGGCCCAATGCACGCTCAGAAAAAAAATAAAAATAAAAAAACATGAGGACGGTGAAGAAAGTAAAGATTTAGTTCATTTGGTTTTTGGGCCTGCGTTTAGGGGTGGGATTAGTAACTGATTATTGAGCCCATCCTGAGGGATAAATGAAACGGTGCGTTTGGCTGTGTAATCTCCCTCCAAATTTTGTTTTAAATCGTGACCATCAGATCCATTACTTAGTCAACCAACAAGACTCCATCCAACGGACCTCATGCATCTTCTCCAAGTGCTAGGGTTTCAGCCATGGAAGCTCCATGCACGAGCTCATGAACCAGCTCTTCCACACACTCATGCAACCTCATTTCTCCATGAAAATCATTTCTGCAAAGAGCAAAGTTGCTCTACTTCTTCCCCTCTACACAACCATGATAATATCCTCTTCTAAAACTCACTCAAACTTCAAACCCGATAGGTAGAAAGTGCTGATTTCACCAATTTACACTGATATCAAACTTGAGGATTCTTGCTAATTCTTACCCTAACATCATCTACACTTCATGCTGATCAAATTAAGCTATACATCCGAGATTATCATGCTTTAATCTAAGAGTTCTAAACCCTAACAGTTCTTGCACTCCAATGACAACATCCATGAATTGGTCTCAAACTCACCAGAATCAGTCACCTAACTAATCCTAACCATTCTAACCTTAAAATTCTCTAACATTCTAACTAAATCAAGCAATTCGAAGGGAAAACCAACCTGGTGTAAATGATGAAAACAGATAGAGAACTCTTGAGATCCAAAGCTTGCAATGATCTGGATTTGATCCACACACTTGATGCTTTGTTCTGTATGCAAAAGTTCTTGCTCCAATGCTTTAGATCCTTGTAACCACTTCTTCTTGCTCCTTGGATGATGAAGTTGGTAGCACACGATTCCTCTTCAATTCAACCAGATTTTGATGTGAATTCTGATCCTTGAATGATCTAGATGATGATGAGATCAAGAAATTTGGAAATTGGTGAAGATTTGATGGAGTTTGAAGTGATTTTGCAAGATGGAAGAATGAAGTGTAACTTGGTATTTTGATCATAATGATTCACCAACCAATGCATGAAGCTACTCAATGCAATATATAGATGACATTAGAAAGCTCTAGAACTTTGTAGAAACTTCCCATTCACACTTTCCTTGAATTTTGGATTATGTAACTTCTTTTGTAAGTAACCAAGCATAACTTTCAAATCTTGAACCAAACTCAAAAATCCACTTTTTCCAATGCTCTTAAAACATTTTTTCCAATCAAAATGACCTATAATTTCATCCCATTTGGCCAAATTATGAAAAATCTCAATTTTAGGTCATTTTTTATTCATTAAATTCACCAAATTTGAAACCTTGAGCTATGAGCCTTTCCAATCTTTCATGATCACTTTTCTAGACTCAAAATGTCATTTGGAACAAGTTTTATGTTGTGAAGTTTTTCATTTGAAGCTTCCTTGTATGAGTTTTGGGCATAGGCTTGAAATGACCTGTAATTCTCAAATGACCAAAATAACCTTTGCTTGCCAAGACCATAAGTAGAGTTCCACAAATAAGATGAAGGCATACCATACCATTCTAGAAAGCTAAGACAATGAGGAACAACGCTTATGTTGACCAGAAATTCATTTGAAATCTCCTTGAGGGGTAAACATTTCTTGGAAGACAAGTAACTTTCACAGACAAAATTTCAGATACCTCAGATGACCTGTAACTTGCAAGGACCATAACTTGAGTTTTATAAATCTCTTTGATGTCTTCCACCACTCAAATTAAAGGTATTGAGATCCTCTACAAGTTTCATGTTGGCCAAGGATCCATTGGAAGCTTGCATTTTGACTTATCTTGCTTGGAAGTTTGACCTAAATCAGGGAATTTTACACAGAAACCCTAATTTAGAAACTCCTCTTCTCCTTGATTTCTCTTGATTTCTTCTTGACACATCACCACATCCTTCTCTACATGTCAAATGATGAACCCCACACCTCTTAGATAGACCTTGATGCCTTTCAATCAATCAATTGACCTAGGGTTGACCCAAGGTTGACCCAGATGAAACCCTAGTTGACTGTCTTCAACTGCAACTCTTGTGATCATATCAATGACTTGTCTCCCTCTCCAAATGACCTTCTAAGTCTTCCATGATGTCTACATACTCTCCATGCTCAACCCACAGCCCACAACTTCCTTGATGATTTTCAGATACCCTCAGATAGGAGATGGATTCACTGCTTGATCCACTGACTTCTTAGGTTTCAATTTCTTTCTGATGACTTGGATAAGGTTGCATTTGAACAATAACATCTTGATAGGATCATAGAGAAGAGAATAGTACTTGGTCCCTTGTTGGATGACTTGCTATGCTATGTTATGCAGATGATAAGACTATGTACATGACTCTATATGCAAATGCTAATGCAATTGAAACATAAACCAAGTGAAATAGGTTGAGCAAATTTTAGGGTGCAACAGCTGCCCCTATTCAAGTGACTTAGACCCGATTGGGTGAAGAGCGAACGGCCTTCAAACATTCGAGGTACGAGACGGTTGAATACTAAGAACCCGGAAATTTGCCAACCGCAGAAATAAACTGCACCACTGCTTGGGGAACGACATTCATCAACTGAATCTAACTGTTTACAGCAACCCACTGATCCATTAGCGACCGTGCTGGGGATTATTTTCATCAGCCTGAAAAAGATTCTATCATAACAGAGATAGAATTTTGTCCACGTTAGGACGCCTGTTTCGTCAACACAAAGAAACATCAACTAAAACTTGCCCACGTCAGGACTCCGCCTGCCGTCAACCCGGAAAAATATCGGCGACTTCGCTGGGGATGACTCGTCTGCATTTCATCAGGAATAAATCGTCCACGTTAAGAATAAACTGTCCACGTTAGGAATAACATTTCCACGTCAGGAATAAACTTCGTCCACGTAAGGAATACATCGTCCACGTCAGGACCCACCTTTCCACGTAAGGAATATATCGTTTTTCCACGTAAGGAATCAACTTCTTTCCACGTTAGGAATACACTTCTTTCCACGTAAGGAATACATTTCTTTCCACGTAAGGAATACATATCGTCTTGATTTGTCCACGTGAGGACTCAACTCTTCCACGTCAGGAATAATCTCTTTCCACGTAAGGAATCACATCTTTCCACGTAAGGAATACAATCTTTCCACGTAAGGAATCATCTTTCCACGTAAGGAATCAATCTTTCCACGTAAGGAAACCATCTTTCCACGTAAGGAAACCATCTTTCCACGTAAGGAATTAACTTCTTAAACCTCTTCTGGATCTGTCCACGTCAGGACTAAGCTTTCCACGTAAGGAATACCTCTTCCACGTTAGGACCTACCTTTCCACGTAAGGAATACATCGTTCCACGTTAGGAATAACTTCTTCTTTCCACGTAAGGAAACATCTCTTTCCACGTAAGGAATCACCATCTTTCCACGTAAGGAATCCAATCTTTCCACGTAAGGAATAAACTTCTTTCCACGTAAGGAACTAACTCATCTTAATTTGTCCACGTCAGGACTCCCATCTCATCTTGATTTGTCCACGTCAGGACTACATCCTCCCTGCTGAGGAAATAAAACTTGTCCACGTCAGGACTCACGCTTCTTCGACCCGTTGGGGAAATAAAACTTGTCCACGTCAGGACTCATGCTGCGCCAACACGAAGGCAGATAAATCTGTCCACGTCAGGACTCGCGTATCTTGTCAACATGGAGAACTATAAACTTGTCCACGTCAGGACGCACATTTCACCATTACGAAGGAAGATATCTGCTGGGAATGAATGGTCTACGTCAGGACACCAACACGACGAATAATCAATTTTGTCAACATCATTACTTCACATTCAATCAATATCCAGAAATCAAATCTGTCCACGTTAGGACTAGCACATCTCATCAGCCTGGGGAGATAAATCCGTCCACGTCAGGACACCCACTTTTCTAACACGAAGAAAACCTGTCAATAAAATTGTCCACGTCAGGACTCATTTCTCCACTGGTCCCAACCCACAAGCTTCTTAGCACTGACATGACAGCGACTTTGAGGCGGACTCTACTGGGGATATCTGGAAACCAAACTACCGGAAGCCTGCTCTGATAGCGGGCGGCAGCCTCTGAAATTCTGATTCATGAAACTCTTTGATGACGAATAACTCTGCTTGGGGACAAGGAGAGATTTTGCCTACTAACTCTGTGGGGAATAATGCCAAAAGGGACATTATCGTTGAATATCTCACGCCGAGATCTTGAATGTTAGGTAATTCACTTGAGCAAGAGCTCTCTCTACCTGCAAGAGACACAATACTTGAAACAAACAGTTAGCCAACCTAGTTTATGCTTCAAAATGCATGTGTTTGACAATGATGCAATGCTCCATTCGACATGGAAATGCTGCGCGTTTTTATTTGGTAGATGCAAGTATGACACTATATGCCGATGCAAATGCAGACTCGAATTGCTAGGATATAGGAAATTGCTTCAGCAAAATAATTCTGAAGACAATGCCGACTCCGCTGGGGATAGCCAGGTGCTACAGAATTACTCCAGCAAAATAAATGCTGGAAGAGTGAAGTCAACCCTGCTGGGGAATATAACTCTGCTGGGGAAATAGCAGATGTGCACAGTATGATTGGAATTCTGCTGGAGAGTGAACGGATATCACACGATATTCTGACAAAATAAATGCCAGGGCGCAACCAACTCTGCCGGGGAGAGTCTTAATCTCCAAGTTCCACTGGGAGGAAGGAAAACACTTGCTGGAAAAAAGAACGCCGCTGGGGGACGAAACAATTCTCTTAGGGAAAATCAACTGACTCCTCTGGGGGAGAGTAAATGACCCTACTGAGAAGGGTAGACTATCTGAATACAGCTCACGAGTTGGAAATGTTAATCTTCTGAAGCTAAGTCACTCTGCTCGGGATGGTGGATCCTCTTCAGGGGACACCACACTGTCTGAATACAGCCCTACAATCTTGGAATCGCCAAACTCTGCTAAGGATGAATGACTTTGCTGGAGAATATCCTTGAGCTACGACTAGCTGGGGAATTTGATCCTTCTTCAGCAAGGAACAGTGCTATCTCAGAAGCGCGACCTGCGTGGGGGCCAAGTCTTTTGCTACGAGCTTCTGGTCCATACTGCACTCTTTTGATCATTCACTTCATACGATTACGAAACCTGCAACAACACAAACAAGACAAGACAAGTCTATGCAGCCAAATCTATTCAGGTTAGCGTTAGTGACATCATCTTCAGTTAATTCAAAGCTTTAGCAATTATTGGCAAGGGCCAGTGACGTTATGCACATGCTAGTTTCATTAAACTTAGGCGTTTATCATGCACAAAACAGTAAAGAACTAGCATCAAATACTGAATAACATATTTTATTGATTGGGCCCCTGAATGGGCAGAGTTTTTTTTTTGTACACGGGATGTAACTCCTGAAAAGAGGAAGCTACGCACAACAAATATACAAGTATGCACAAGAAGCATAAATATAATGACAAATCAAATTTGTACACACGTCGGCAACGGGATGCAGACGAACATCACGAACTGATCCTCCTATGACTCGCACGACTCTAATGCTTTCCCGGTATCCACACTTTCGAAGAGATTGTATCTGATAATCGACCCCTCAGGTATATTCTCCCGCACCAATGCTCAATGCAGTATCAAATTCGGACCGTAGTCATTTGCTTTTCAAATCCCTAACTTTTGCGTGAACCGCCCTTTACGGGTTTTCAGTTCACCGGGATAGCCTTTTTTGCCGAAGCCGCCCAGTGTAGGTTTTCAACTTCGCGGGTGTACATTTTTTCAATTTTTATCCCTAACTTTTGCTCGAACCTTTTCATTATGTTTTTGGTTCGCCAGGATGCCCCATTTTTGCCTGGACTCTCTTTTTTTTTGTCCAGCGGGTCAATTTCAAGCAAAGTATTTTTTAACTGCGTCCGAATTCACAGGCGACGTGAAGTCTTCACCGTCCATGGTGGAAAACAACAACGCTCCTCCTGAAAAGACTTTTCTGACAACGTATGGCCCTTCGCAGTTGGGGGTCCACTTGCCCCTGTGATCTGCCTGCGGCGGGAGAATCCTTTTCAGCACAAGGTCGCCCGTCTGAAAGCTCCGAGGATGTATCTTCTTATCATACGCTTTCTTCATTCGGCTCTGGTACAAACGACCGTATGCTAGAGAAGCTAGCCTCTTCTCATCCATTAAACTCAGCTGGTTCAACCTGTCTTCCACCCATTCTGCCTCGTCTAGCTGAACATCTCGTAATACTCTCAGAGAAGGAATCTTGACTTCCAGTGGTAGCACTGCCTCCATTCCGTATACCAACGAGAACGGGGTTGCCCCGGTTGATGTGCGTACCGTCGTACGATAACCGTGCAAAGCGAAAGGTAGCATCTCATGCCAGTCCTTATAGGTCACCACCATCTTCTGGACAATCTTCTTTATATTCTTATTGGCCGCTTCAACAGCGCCATTCATCTTGGGTCGGTAAGGGGAGGAGTTGTGATGTTCGATCTTAAAATTCTGACAGAGCTCCTTCATCATTTTGTTGTTCAGGTTTGAACCATTGTCAGTGATTATCCGTTCGGGGATTCCATATCTGCAAATGATATCTCTCTTGATGACCCTGGCCACCACCTGCTTAGTTACATTTGCGTAAGACGCCGCTTCCACCCACTTGGTGAAATAATCGATTGCTACTAGAATGAACCGGTTCCCGTTAGAAGCCGTCGGCTCGATCTTTCCAATCATATCGATTCCCCACATCGAGAATGGCCATGGCGATGACATCACATTCAGAGGACTCGGAGGCACATGGATCTTATCAGCATAGATTTGGCACTTGTGGCACTTCCTCGCAAACTTGAAACAATCAGTTTCCATAGTTAGCCAAAAATAACCTGCCCGCAGCAGTTTCCTCGTCATAGCATGCCCACCATCATGCGTACCAAATGTACCTTCGTGTATTTCCTCCATGAGCAACTTTGCCTCTTTCTCATCTACACAACGTAACAACACTAAATCGTGGTTTCTTCTGTATAAGACGCCATCTGGATTCAAATAGAAATTACCCGCTAATCTCCTGAGAGTCTTCTGATCTTGACTGGATGCCCCAGCCGGATACTCTTTGTTCTTCAGGAAATTAAGGATATCAAAATACCATGGTTTGTCATCGGATGCCTTGTCAATAGCAAATACGAAGGCAGGTCTGTCAAGCCGAGAGATAACGATTCTGGGAGCCTCATTCCAGAAGTTGACTTTGTACATGGAAGACAAAGTGGCCAGGGCGTCAGCCATCTGATTTTCCGCTCGCGGTACATGATGCAATTCAACCTTGTCAAAGAAGGGCAACAATATCCTTGCATAATTCATGTAAGGTATCAAATTGGGCTGACGTGTCTCCCATTCTCCTTTTATCTGATTTACCACCAGAGCTGAATCTCCGTATACGTCTAGATTTTTGATTCGCAAATCAATGGCTTCTTCAAGCCCCATTATACAAGCTTCGTATTCGGCTTCATTATTGGTAACTGGAAAGGTCAATCGAGCAGTGAACGGGATGTGCGACCCGTGTGGAGTAGTAATGATTGCCCCTATTCCGCTACCATAAGCGTTTACAGCTCCGTCAAAAATCAACTTCCATTTGGAACCCAATTCTGGTCCTTCGTCTGGCAACGGCTCTTCACAATCTTTCATCTTTAGGTACATGATATCCTCGTCAGGAAAATCAAACCTCATTGATTGGTAATCTTCAATAGGCTGCTCTGCCAAGTACTCAGACAGTACACTCCCCTTTATAGCCTTCTGCGAGACATACTGGATGTCATATTCAGTTAAGACCATCTGCCAACGGGCAATTCTCCCTGATAATGCATGCTTTTCGAATACATATTTGATAGGATCCATCTTCGAGATGAGCATGGTTGTATGATTCAGCATGTATTGCCTCAAACGCTTGGCGGCCCAGGCTAGCGCGCAACAAGTTTTTTCAAGCATTGAATATCGAGATTCACATTCAGTAAATTTCTTACTCAAGTAGTAGATCGCATGCTCTTTCCTTCCTGTCTCGTCTTGTTGACCGAGAACACAACCCATACTTCCCTCAAGAACTGTCAAATACATAATCAAGGGTCTCCCTGCCACTAGGGGTATCAAAATAGGAGGCTCCTGCAAATACTGCTTTATTTTGTCGAACGCCTTTTGACAATTTTCGTTCCACGTTACGGCCTGATCTTTTTTCAACAGCTTGAATAATGGTTCACACGTAGCCGTTAGGTGAGATATGAACCGAGCGATGTAGTTCAACCTCCCTAAAAACCCGCGCACCTCTTTCTCCGTTTTAGGCGTCGGCATCTCTTGTATTGCTTTAATTTTTGCAAGATCAACCTCTATTCCTCTTTCGCTCACGATAAACCCCAGCAGTTTACCCGATCTCACCCCGAAGGTGCACTTGTTAGGGTTCAGTCTCAGCCTGAACTTCCTAAGCCTTTTGAATAACTTCAGCAGATTCACCAAATGCTCTTCCTCCGTTTGGGATTTGGCAATCATATCGTCAACATAAACTTCGATCTCCTTATGCATCATATCATGAAAAAGAGTCGTCATTGCACGCTGATACGTTGCCCCAACATTCTTCAACCCGAAGGGCATCACTTTATAACAAAATGTTCCCCAAGGCGTAATGAAAGTAGTCTTCTCCATGTCCTCTGGCGCCATTTTAATCTGATTATAGCCTGAGAAGCCATCCATGAAGGAGAATACGGAGAATTGAGCAGTGTTATCAACTAGCACATCGATGTGAGGAAGCGGAAAATCATCTTTCGGGCTCGCTTTATTCAAGTCACGGTAATCTACGCACATTCTCACTTTACCGTCTTTCTTTGGCACTGGTACAATGTTAGCGACCCATGAGGGATATTTTGTCACAGCTAGGAAACCAGCATCCCACTGTTTTTGAACCTCCTCCTTAATCTTCACTGCCATATCTGGTCTAGTTCTGCGAAGCTTCTGCTTGACCGGCGGGAATTCTTCTTTCAACGGAAGACGGTGCACAACCATATCTGTATCAAGCCCAGGAATGTCTTCATACGACCAAGCGAACACATCACTATACTCTCTGAGCATTTCAACCAGTCTTCGCTTGATATCGCTCTGCAGCGCGGCCCCTATGCGGATATTCTTTTCAACCCCTTCCGACCCCAGGTTAATAATTTCGATGACCTCCTCGTGAGGCAGAATGACTCGTTCTTCTTGCTTCACCAACCAAAACAATTCTTCGGGAACGTCCCCATCTTCAACAATCTCTTCTTCGGTTTGAAATACCGGGTGCTCAAAGTCGAGACGAGTCATAGGTGGTTCAATGATGTCATCTGAAAATGTTATCCTGCAAAAGGAATGGTTAAATGCTTCAAAATGCGTATAAAGCGAATAACCACGTTGCCATTTTATTGTAAAATACAAAACAGGAAAAACAGAGATCGCAATATTTGCACATGAAAAAACGCCTTTTATTTAATGATAAACACGCAATGTTCATAACAGCACAGTCCTAAGCAAATCATGATGCCTCGGGAAAGACACCAGATTGTTCAACAATTAAAAAAACAAAGCATTATTGTTTAAGAGTCACAGGAACAATCTCCTGAATAGACCAATTGCACAATCCTTGTCCTGGCACGCTCGGCTGAATCCAGACGTCCATATCGCAGTCGCTGTCTCCTTCGTCAGACTCTGAAGCAGCGTTGATGGTCTCATGACGTACTCCACTAGCAGTAATGGTTATTGGTCCTCTGAAATGGGGTGCCCCCACAGCAGGTGTTGAGGACGACGGTTGATACCCCAGCCCAAACCGGTCCATCTTCACAGGAATATCCAGCACTTTGCCCCAGCCCTTTGTCTCACCAGTCTCTACTAGAGCTTGAGCTTCTTTATATGACAAGACGGCTACCTCCGACGTTTTACTCGGCCCGGGACCTTTGTCTTTGATGCGCAATCCTTCAAATGCCTGACAGGGTGTTTCGTGAATCTCGCCGTCGACCTCCACATACTTAAATGATGACAGATGGCTTACCAGTATATCTTCTTCCCCACATACAGTGACCACGCTATCCCCTACCATATATTTCAACTTTTGATGCAAGGTAGACGTGACTGCCCCAGCCCCATGGATCCAGGGTCGTCCGAGAAGGCAGCTATATGCAGGCTGGATGTCCATGATATAAAATTCAGTCGCGAAAACCTCCGGCCCCACCTGTAGAGGTAATGTTATAGATCCAAAAATTGTTCTTCGCGTACCATCAAATGCCCTGACCACCAAGTCGTTGGGCGTGCACAGGATTCCTCTGACATCTAGTTTCATCATCGCTTTCTTGGGCAGCACGTTCAAAGACGATCCGGTGTCTACCAGTACATGAGACATGACTGATCCTCTACACTCGACAGAGACGTGCAGCGCCATATTATGCTCTCTCCCCTTCGGGGTCAAATCGAAATCGGTAAAGCCCAAGCTATGGCCTGCATTCACATGCGCCAACACTCCCTCCAGCTGGTTTACGGAAACATCTTGGGGTACGAAGGAAGTATCCAGGACTTTCAACAATGCATTTCTGTGGGCTTCAGAGCACAATAGCAACGACAGTATAGATATCTTTGACGGCGTCTGTTGCAGATGCTCCACAATCTTATAATCACTTTTACGAATCAAGCGCATGAACTCTTCCACATCTTTCGATGCCGTTTCTTTTCCGCTTGCCTGCACAGGGACAGTTTCATTCATCTTTCCTTTCCCCTTTGCCAGTCTTTCAGCCTCTACCTCAGGCGATATAAAGATTCTTCCACTCCTTGTCATACCTCTGGTACCAACAACGTTGCCTACAGTCTCGGCTGGCTGCTTATTAACATCAATTTTTACTCCGTCACAATACACTTCCAACCCATAGGACCAGGGGACTGCCTTGGTGCTTTCGTACGGGATTGGTCCTGCTTTGGTGATAGTGATCGGTGGTCGCTGGGCCGGTGCTGTTATAGTGATCGTTTTTCGAGGAATCATCACAGTAGCCACATCACTCTGCTTGTCTGGTAATACCCCTGCAGGTTCTTCAATTGCTGCTCGGTCAAATTGCAGTGTGCCGCCATCTATTAAAGCCTGAATACCCTTCTTTAAGTCATCACAACCCCCAGCTAGGGTCCAGCACTCTAAACAATACTCGTCACATCCTGGATAGACACCCCCTTGCAATAACCGGCTTTTTATCTCGCACAACGGTGTCTTTAAATCGTCGACATTCATAATCAAATTCAGACCCTCATCAGTCAAAATGGCGTTTGTCCCATGGTTGGGCATGGGCTTTTGCACTATATTCGGACCCGTCGTTCCAAAATTGATAGCCTTACTATCCAATAGATCCTGCACGACATGCTTGAACGCATGGCAACCTTCTACATCATGGCCAGGGGCCCCAGAGTGGAATTCACAGTGCCTGCTTGCATCATAGCCGTACGGAGGAGTGCCTGTTATCGGTGCCAGAGTTCTCTTCTCCACCAAGTTCAAACCCAATAGCGTCTGTAGCAAGTACGCATACATTGAAGGAGGCTTTTCAAACACCCTCCTTGGTTTGCCCCCCTGGAATCTGCGCTGGGCAGGCTGTGCCCCCTGTTGTGGCTGCTGCTGCTGCTGTTGTTGTTGAAATGGTTGTTGCTGAAACGGAATAGTAACGCTTGCCACCTGCTGCGGCTGATTGTACTGGTTTCGACCTCTGCCTCGGCCTCGGCCTCGGCCCCCAAACACTGCGCTTGCATCGCCCTGACGGCGCCCACCAAAATCCTTCCTGTTACTGCCAGATGCAGTAGATTCCTCAGCTTGGAATCTTCCCTGCTTAATATTACTTTCAATCTTTTCTCCCATCAGAATTAAGTCTGAGAAACTGCCCAAAGATGTGTGAAACAACTTGTCATAAAACATGCCGGTGAATGTTCCTATGAACATGTCATTCATTTCCTTGTCCTCCAAAGGAGGATGGACCCTAGCAGCCATGTCGCGCCATCTCTGCGCATACTCTTTGAAGCTCTCACCCTTCTTCTGGGACAACCCCTGCAGTTGGACCCGATTGGGTGCCAAGTCGCTGTTGTACTTATAGTGAGCTACAAATGCTTCTGCCAGCTGCTTCCATGTCTTTATATGTGTTGGTTCCAATCCCATATACCACTCGAGGGAAGGGCCAGACAAGCTATCTTGAAATAAATGCATTAGCATCCTTTCATCAGTTGAATACACTGACATCCTTCTGTAATATGACCGCACGTGCACCTTCGGACAGGTGTCCCCCTTATACTTATCGAATGTAGGAGCTTTGAATTTGATCGGCACCCTCAAGCCAGGCACCAGACCCATTGTTGACATATCTAATCCCACAGCACTTTGATTTACGACCCCCCTCATTTGCTCCTCGAGCATTCTGATCCTCTGGGAGTCATCCATAGGCCCTTCGAAACCTCCGCCGGAGAAAGCGTCCTCTTGCTGGTCTTCTTGCCAATTACCATTCCCAGCTCCATACCCATCGTATCCGTTGTTACGGCCAGCTCTAATCTGATTCATCACCGGGCCTCTCCCCCTGTTGCCGTACCCCTGAGCGACCCCAACAGGTCCAAAAGCCATTAACCCAGCGCCATTTCCATTTCCGAATCCTCCATAACCCTGATTAGTCATACCATAACCGTCCTGCCCGAAGCCTTGAGCATTGAAACCATATTTCCCAGTATTATCGAACCCCTGGTCATTGAAGCCAAATCTAGCATTACCGAAGCCATTGCCTCCCATATTATCACCCAGGTTAACATCTCCAAGCCCGACGTTATGGACAGCAGTCTCGTTCCCCATTCCAATGTTACCGTTCCCAGCAGCAGTATCGTTGTTGACATTAACAGCAGGTATGTTGATTACAGGTGGAGCCACTGGTGTGGGAGTACCATCCCCGTGAACAGTGTCGACTCGCACAGACTGATGATCCTCATTTCCAAGCCCAGCATTTCTGACCAACAGAGGCTGCACCAAAGCTTGCAGATTCTCCTGCCCTTTCGCAATAGTCTCCATTGTCTGCATGAAGAGCGCCAGCTTCTCACGCATGTCTTGCATCTCATTCTACATTTGATCCATGATTCTTCGGCAGTTGGTGCGAGTGGAGTATCGGTGTGGGCGCTGATCTTCAATCCTGAAAAGACCTGGTACAGTGCAAGCAATAAGACACCGTGCAATAATCACTTGTAATGCAATATGAATATGAATGCAATGCAATGTGTCTGTGCATTAGGGAATCTCATTCCCCGATTCTAGTGCGAATGTGCCAGTGTAGTGACAGTGCCAGCAATACGAAGATCGGAGCTGAATTATAGAAAACACCTCATATATTGTAGAGAAACCCAATAAGCCAAGAATACAATATCACTGAGTACAATAAGAGGGCATAACCTCAACCAACAATCCTGGTGATGGTCAGCACTATGCAAATAAAGCATACAAGTTAATACATGCAACAGTCAGGTACATTCATAGGCCTGGTACTCTTCTAGTAACTTCTTGGTCTCTGGATGACTTGGTCGGGTAAGCAGACCCTCGACAAGTTGGTTTCTTCTCTTGAGAACACGTCGCACGTCACCAGCGGTTTCCTCCCATGCCCCTTCTCTGAAGCGATCCTCTAGCTTCCGCTTCTGAGACACAGCTTCGTTCCTGCCTTCGATGGCCTTGTTCAACGCATTCTGGAGACTATATCTGGTCATCACTTCTTCTTCATACTTCTTAATGCTAGCCTTCAACTGCTCTTCGAGGTCAGAAATTTGCTGCTTCGATTTATCTTCCCTCTTTTTATTGTTGGTTAGCGTAGCATTCCAAGTCTTATTACAAGAAGAGATTTCTCGGTGTGCGGCGTCGAGTGCTTTCTTTTTGGACTCCAGCATGTCATGGGAGCTTCTGAACTCTTGACCCAGACGTTCGCGCTTCTTTTTCTTTTCAGTCAACTCAGCCCCTAGTCTGTTTACTAGTTCGATCTGCTGCTGGAAGGCATGCACAGCCTTGTTTTTCTCACTGCGTATCTGAGCCAGCTCCTTTTCTAACCCCTCATTGATCTTCATCAAGGCTTCTTTTTCTCTAAAAACTTGCTCTTAGGCCTCCCTAGTAACAGTAGCTGGTTCTTCTACCAGAATATGAACAGGGACTGGTGCAGCTGGAAAGGGCATCAGTAACCGTCTTGCTCTCTCTCGGACCCAAACTCTGTAGGATGCATAAGCCTGACAATCATTCTTCCCCAACAGCGGCTTCCCTCTTCTGTTGATACGCGTCCATGCGTGCTGCAGCTTGGCTAGTAACTCTCCCTTCAAATCACCGGTGAAGTACAGAGATTCCTGTACTTCTTCCTCCTTTGGTGGGTTCTTCAACGCATATCCGAACTGGCGAATAAACAGAGAAGGGTTGTAATTGATACACCCTTTTCTTCCTATCAACGGAACATTAGGGTACCCAGAACAACTGAAAATAAGCTCAGACCCCAGCAAGTCTCGGTCAAACCACTCAATGTCTTCAGAAGATAGCCTCATCAGGCGCTCTGGCCAATCGGCTGTAGTTGCAATATCCACAAAAGGTCCCTTCAAGGGAAGATGACTCTTAAACCACATGTTCAACAGCGGCGCACAACAGTAAACAGTCTTTCCCCTTCTATTTTCATTTTTGTAGTGCAATGAATGATAGAGATCTCCAATCAAAGTGGGCACCGGGTTGCCAGCAGCAAACAGATGGAAAGCGTCCAAGTCCACAAAATTGGGTAAGTTGGGAAACAACACTATTCCGTAGATGCATAGAGCCAAGATAGCATTAAAGACTATCCAGCACCCGTTCTTGGCATACTCTTGAGCTTTGCCAACCAGAAAATCAAGGGAGAAACCTGGAACCCCAAGCCAGGAAGTCACTAACAGCTCAGCAGCGTTCATGTGCAAGGCCTTAGCTAAGTCCTCCAACTTGGGCTCAGCGGCAGAGTGAATAAAGGGAACCCTATTCTGTACTGGTAGCTCAGTAAACTCTACATACTCTTCAATGGTTGGCCCCAAAATAAAGTCAGCAAACGTGAAACATCTCAATGCCGGGTCGTAGAACTGCATCAAGGTGTACAACCCATTCATCTCAGCAGCAGTTGGCTTGCAGACTAATCTCAGCAATCTTCCATGACTCATCCTGAAACTCCTCCTAACCTCCTCATCAGCAAGGGACATCAGACCAAGTAAGGGAGTAATGTCAGGTGTAGGCAACTTGTACGCAACTGTCTTCCTCAAACCAGCCATAATCAATAAGCAGAAGTCCGGGCACTAGAACCAGGGAATATGCAAATGCACCTGCAGCACAGACACAAGTTAATGGGATGCAATGATAATGGGTATGCAAACAATGCAATGCAAGTAACATGCAACAGGGACCAAATGCCGTGGCTGAGAAGCCTGAACCATATCAAAAGTCTCAGATAGACCCTCCAGAATTCCTCAAACCCTGGTCTCAGATAGACCCAAAACAAAGCTCCAACACTGGTCTCTGATAGACCCCACAACATAACTCTGACTGGTCTCTGACAGACCTCATATCATAACTCCAACTGGTCTCTGACAGACCTCATAACTCTCCAACTGGTCTCTGACAGACCTCATAACTCTCCATAAATACCCAGGATCTCAGATCAAGAAATAACCGGTATCTGAAGGTCTAGTTACCTGCATAACCCCAAACCCTCTCACAGGTGGATGTCCTAGTAACTGACAATGGTATGGCATCCTATGCGGTCGTCGGTGTCACAGACTTTCAGGGTTGATGATACGATTCCCAGAAGGAGTGGCATCATCAAATCCTGAAGAGGCCTCACTTAGCCAACTTCCAAATGATCGGTTCCCGGAGTCGACAATTCAGCTAACCAACAACCCCTTCGACCCAAAGGGTAGAAAAAGAAGTCAACCAGAAGAACCTCGTCTGAGTGTAGATTTCGTGGGACACTAATGCAAGCAAAGTCGGCACGCGCCCACTAATTTCTACTCTAATTCTAGGTGCACTCAAGCCCAGGTCCGACTTATCTCTCAATCATAGAATCACCCGTCACACCCCAATACAGCAATAATGACAATAATATAATGCTGAAAGTAAATGACAGAAATACAAATCCATACAAAATCCTCGACGGGAAAACAAGCGCTAGGATTGACTCGCTTAAGGGACGTTGGATCCCAAATGCATAAGGAACTATCGCAGTCCTTAGCAGCCAGGGGACGTTGGATCCCCAGCAGAGTCGCCAGTTGTCGCTACTGCGAAAATCGGCGCCGGCTGAACAGAAGAGTCGCCACCGTGCGTTATTTATCCCGACGGAGGGAAAGGAAACGCTCGAAGTAAACCTCGCAAGAAACGGGAAAAGGTATGGTCATCGCAACCAAAACCTGGATTCGAGAGTCGGTTACGCAAGGGGAAGGTATTAGCACCCCTCACGTCCGTCGTACTCGACGGGATCCACGCTTGTTTTCTAGTATGGATTGTTATTCTATCTACTCTACAGGTCTGGGTTAAAAAGAAAAGAAAATGACTCGGCAAAGTATCACACTTTATGCCTACGTATTCCCGTCTGGAACGAGAAATCAGAGTCAACGTAGTTCGCCTACCTACTGGAAAGGAGGGGAAGGTTTCTCGCTAGGATATCGCATCCTATGCCTACGTACTTTCATACAGCATGAAAGATCAGAGCGAACGTAGTTCAGGTCACGTACGACACAAGTCTGTTTTGATTGTTTTTATTCCTTCTGAAAAAGGGTTTTTCTGATTAACAGTCCAAGCGGACAAAAATGACGTTTTGATGAGTTCACATTCTTTTACGGAAGAAGTGTATTTTATTGTGTTTGAAATATTTATTGTGTTTTTCTGTTTGTTTTGAGAAAGAAAAGACAGAACTCTATCCTATGGTTTAAAAGGGAATCAAACTAACCTAATGTTATCATGCATGGGTTAAGACCTAATGTCTATCATGCTCCTCTCTTGCGCAGAGAGAAACAGAGATCCTAAGGGAATAGACGGAAACAGAAACAACAGCCTATATAATAAAGCAGTAAAATGCATGAATGCAACAATACAAGCGAGGCAAGGGAGTCCCACTCAACCTCGAACCTAGAAAACAACATGCAAAAGTGAACAAAATTCACTTTCAACCTAGCAGGGTAAACAGCAAACAATACAGTCAGGGAAAACCAATCAATACATCAGAAATTAAACAGCAAAAGATAAACAGCAACAACAGTCTTCATCAGCATCTGACTTCAAGTCATCATCATCTGTCTACAAGCTTCAAGCAAGCATCAATCTCCATCATCAGACTTTCAAGCAAGGTCTTTGTCTTCAATCTGCAATGGCTTTTCTTCAAGTCTCAATCTCCAAGATGAATATCAGTCAACAAGATGGAATGAATGTTAAACAGTCAATTACCTACCAAGGGTGGCTCATTAACTGTTAACATTATACAGACAATTTTCTCTCAAAAGTTCTATCTTTTAAATACATTCACTAATCCTTCCAAAGGAAGGAGGTGGATATTTGAAAGAGACTTTGAATCATAGAGAAAGGATGGAGGCAGACAAGGCCTTCCATGTTTGTGAATCAAGTTTTCTACTCTAGAGCTCTGCCTAGCTCCTAAACCCTATACTCCTCAACAGCTGCCAGCAAAGGATACTCCTCATCAACTCTGGAAGTTGGTCTTCATTCTCTTTGATCTCCAATGGCCTCCATCATCAAAGTCTTCAGCTCTCCCAATCCCCAAGCAAACCCAATACCCCACACAGACAAATGAAATAACCCTAAAAGGGCACACCACACAGTCAAACAAATATAAGCAGTATACTAATAGTAATAGTAGAATAGGGGAAACCTAGTCATTTCTAAGGGATCTATTATCTACCCATAATCCCTATAGTCCCATACCCCAAAGATTCAATCTACAACTCCTAAGAGAAAGGATTTACTTCACCTATGTTATCTCCTAAACCCTAGTTCTGATTCTTCTAATCACACCTAAACAAATCACCTACAAATTAATCCTAAAATTATGAATTAAATTTTATATACAAGATAAAGGTCTAAGCTAATCAACCTAAAAAGAATGGATCAAAAATATAAAAGCATTTAATCAAACTAAAATCACCAAATTCATGCATTAAACTACACATTATTTAATCCTATTTAAAAGAAAAATATGCTAAAAATACAAAAATAAAATGAAATGTTAATTTTTTTGTTTAATAATTTTCTTAACAGAATTATGAACAATATGCAAAAACAACCAATTAAAAATAAGCATTTTTCAATTATTTATGATTTTTCAAAGAATTAAAAAAAATGGATGGAATTAATGTGAATTAATGGAGATTAGGGGTGCAGCAAGTAATAAAAATCAATTAAAAAACAAGATGGGCCCAGACTGGGGGCGCGCATAGCAAGCGCGTCTGGGCCCAATGCACGCTCAGAAAAAAAATAAAAAGAAAAAAACATGAGGACGGTGCAGAAAGTAAAGATTTAGTTCATTTGGTTTTTGGGCCTGCGTTTGGGGGTGGGATTAGTAACTGATTATTGAGCCCATCCTGAGGGAATAAATGAAACGGTGCGTTTGGCTGTGTAATCTCCCTCCAAATTTCGTTTTAAATCGTGACCATCAGATCCATTACTTAGTCAACCAACAAGACTCCATCCAACGGACCTCATGCATCTTCTCCAAGTGCTAGGGTTTCAGCCATGGAAGCTCCATGCACGAGCTCATGAACCAGCTCTTCCACACACTCATGCAACCTCATTTCTCCATGAAAATCATTTCTGCAAAGAGCAAAGTTGCTCTACTTCTTCCCCTCTACACAACCATGATAATATCCTCTTCTAAAACTCACTCAAACTTCAAACCCGATAGGTAGAAAGTGCTGATTTCACCAATTTACACTGATATCAAACTTGAGGATTCTTGCTAATTCTTACCCTAACATCATCTACACTTCATGCTGATCAAATTAAGCTATACATCCGAGATTATCATGCTTTAATCTAAGAGTTCTAAACCCTAACAGTTCTTGCACTCCAATGGCAACATCCATGAATTGGTCTCAAACTCACCAGAATCAGTCACCTAACTAATCCTAACCATTCTAACCTTAAAATTCTCTAACATTCTAACTAAATCAAGAAATTCGAAGGGAAAACTAACCTGGTGTAAATGATGAAAATAGATAGAGAACTCTTGAGATCCAAAGCTTGCAATGATCTGGATTTGATCCACACACTTGATGCTTTGTTCTGTATGCAAAAGTTCTTGCTCCAATGCCTTAGATCCTTGTAACCACTTCTTCTTGCTCCTTGGATGATGAAGTTGGTAGCACACGATTCCTCTTCAATTCAACCAGATTTTGATGTGAATTCTGATCCTTGAATGATCTAGATGATGATGAGATCAAGAAATTTGGAAATTGGTGAAGATTTGATGGAGTTTGAAGTGATTTTGCAAGATGGAAGAATGAAGTGTAACTTGGTATTTTGATCACAATGATTCACCAACCAATGCATGAAGCTACTCAATGCAATATATAGATGACATTAGAAAGCTCTAGAACTTTGTAGAAACTTCCCATGCACACTTTCCTTGAATTTTGGATTATGTAACTTCTTTTGTAAGTAACCAAGCATAACTTTCAAATCTTGAACCAAACTCAAAAATCCACTTTTGCCAATGCTCTTAAAACATTTTTTCCAATCAAAATGACCTATAATTTCATCCCATTTGGCCAAATTATGAAAAATCTCAATTTTAGGTCTTTTTTATTCATTAAATTCACCAAATTTGAAACCTTGAGCTATGAGCCTTTCCAATCTTTCATGATCACTTTTATAGACTCAAAATGTCATTTGGAACAAGTTTTATGTTGTGAAGTTTTTCATTTGAAGCTTCCTTGTATGAGTTTTGGGCATAGGCTTGAAATGACCTGTAATTCTCAAATGACCAAAATACCCTTTGCTTGCCAAGATTATAAGTAGAGTTCCACAAATCAGATGAAGGCATACCATACCATTATAGAAAGCTAAGACAATGAGGAACAACTCTTATGTTGACCATAAATTCATTTGAAATTTCCTTCAGGGGTAAATATTTCTTGGAAGACAAGTAACTTTCACAGACAAAATTTCAGATACCTCAGATGACCTGTAACTTGCAAGGACCATAACTTGAGTTCTATAAATCTATTTGATGTCTTCCACCACTCAAATTAAAGGTATTGAGATCCTCTACAAGTTTCATGTTGGCCAAGGATCCATTTGAAGCTTGCATTTTGACTTATCTCGCTTGGAAGTTTGACCTAAATCAAGGAATTTTACACAGAAACCCTAATTTAGAAACTCCTCTTCTCCTTGATTTCTCTTGATTTCTTCTTGACACATCACCACATCCTTCTCTACATGTCAAATGCTGAACCCCACACCTCTTAGATAGACCTTGATGCCTTTCAATCAATCAATTGACCTAGGGTTGACCCAGGGTTGACCTAGATGAAACCCTAGTTGATTGTCTTCAACTGCAACTCTTGTGATCATATCAATGACTTGTCTCCCTATCCAAATGACCTTCTAAGTCTTCCATGATGTCTACATACTCTCCATGCTCAATCCACAGCCCACAACTTCCTTGATGATTTTCAGATACCCTCAGATAGGAGATGGATTCACTGCTTGATCCACTGACTTCTTAGGTTTCAATTTCTTTCTGATGATTTGGATAAGGTTGCATTTGAACAATAACCTCTTGATAGGCTCATAGAGAAGAGAATAGTACTTGGTCCCTTGTTGGATGACTTGCTATGCTATGTTGTGAAGATGATAAGACTATGTACATGACTCTATATGCAAATGCTAATGCAATTGAAACATAAACCAAGTGAAATAGGTTGAGCAAATTTTAGGGTGCAAAACTCTATACTATACGAATGTATTAAAATATCACCGGTTAACACAACCATTGCCTCATTCAAATAAGTAGGTAAAATCCCATGTCAAACGAACAAACAAGTTGTGAGTCATGGCGAAAACACGAACCGTACCTTCTGCACTCACTATAACATCCAACCATGTATCATCAATAAAAATCAACTCCATATCATTACTTCACCATCGCATAGAGCATTTTAATAGCTTTCCAACGCTTCGAACCATGCGTCATTCTGAGTTACGGTTCTCCTGTTACGACAAAAATACCAGAACAACATTTTCTGCCCAAGACCCCCTTCGCTAGGCGAACACCATAGCGAGCGTGGAGCCGCTCGCTAGCATGCTCGCTAGGCGAAGGACCTGGCGAACATGTCAGTCCGAAATCCTATTTTCGACCGTTACCTGACTTCTGAGTGTCCGATTTCGATTCCGTAAAAAGCTGCGGTCTCGCAATTCAACGCACAACAACAATTTCATACCTAGAAGGCCATCCAACACACTTCCAATCTTTAAATATTTTAAAACCCAATTACTTCCAATCTCAAAACAGACCTTAGAGTCTCCCAATGCGATACAACTTCGAACTTCGACATATCAACCACAATAACTTTACTCGCGATTTCGTGACCACAAAATTCACATCCTCCAACCCATTGGTCCATTAAATCATCAACTCTTGGAAGCGAACATTTATTCCTTGATAGTCACCTTGACCACTTATCCATAGTTCACCCAAAGCTTCACAAATCCTTCTGTCTTTCTAACCAACAAAATTGGTGCACCCCACAGTAACACACTCAAACAAAAGAACCTCTCTTCCAGCAGGTCCTCAAGTTGACTCTTCAACTTCTCCAATCCCAATGCAGACACACAATATGGAGTCACCAATATCAGACTAGTTCCAAGAACGGAGTCATTGTGCACACTTCGCTCCATATTCCGGTAGTAAGTCACTTACCTCCTCAGGAAACTTCCGGACAATCACCATTAACTAACAAAACCCAAATAGCTCACTTTCCGTAGCATTCAAAATTTCTATCAACATAGACACCTCAACATGTCTTCCAACGAATCCTCAAAGTAATCCCTTAAGCACTTAGCTTAACTCAAGACAATTCCCTGCTCACGCCACCTGAGCTTGCAAGACACGTCTATCCCATCCAACACAATCCCGTCTGCTATTAACAAGAGATTAAGGGTGATCAGTTCCTCAATTTGTCAATAGACAGCCGAAAATCATGATGGGGTACAAACCATCTTTACCAAACTATAGGAGCGTTCCTCGACACACTGATCCACAACCCCATCTTGCAACATTCCAGAGAAACACAAGCTTCTCCCCCACTGGAATCATTCCACTTCCGCCAACAAAGCTAGACAACAACATGTACTGACAGTGTTTCTCACACATGCCGCATATAGGGGATTAGACTACAACACAAGACAACTTGGTCGGATGGACCGACCTGCTCTGATACCAACTTGTAACACCCCGTTCCCCAAAACAAAATAAAACACTTAAAATAAACACATATCAGAGTTCCTCTCCCAAACGGGATGTCACAATTCACATTAGAATTTCACAAATCATTTCCAAAACTGATTTCCAATAATATTTCAGCGGAAAAAGAAGTCTGTCGTAACACATAACAACATATATACATCATCTATGTCATCAACATTGTTATACATAACAATCGGCCATCTACCCAAAACATAGATAATGTCATCACATGTCTCACAAAAGTCAGATACGCCACAGGGGCACACATATCAACAATAAAACAATAAGACTCCCAAAAAGCCCCGGTGTTACGTATCAGAGCAGTCTTACAACGACGCCACAATCCAAGCTAGCTAAACACCTGGATTGTCTGTACTTCCGAAGAAGCACAGACCACAACAACAACAAAGGGGTGAGATTCACGATCAAATAATAATGGTATAATGGTACATGAAATGAAAGGCAGAAAAAATAACTCATTATTTCACATACAACATATCTGGACCTACTGTCCCATGCCAACACACTATGCATACCACAAATGTAACACATCCGGACCTACTGTCCCCTCATTCACAATCACAACACACACAAACCACAATGCAACACATGCACTCGACTCAACAATTATGCGGTACCGACTCACAACAACGATGGGCACTGGGCCATCAACCCTCCACAAAGGAGCACACATCAACGATGGGCACTTGGCCGTCAACCCTCCAAAAAAGAGCACACGCACCGATGGACACCTGGCCATCACCCTCATCACAGGGAGCACATCACACCGATGGTCACTGGGCCATCACCCTCCTCACAGGGAGCACATCACCGATGGACACCTGGCCATCACCCTCCACAAAGGAGCACATCATCAACGTCCCCCACTTCGGACACGGGTGGTCGCATACACTCCATCCGAGCAACAATCCAAATCCCGTCCATGCTCCCCACTGGAGCACGCCAGTGAATCATACACTGCGTCCACGCTCCCCACTTGGAACACGTGAGTACATCAAAACCTCATGTCCACACGCTCCCCACTTGGAGAACATGAGCCACACAGGTCTCACGTCCACATGCTATGCAAGACACTATGCAAAAACACACAGCACACACAGTGCACATGACCCCACTAGTCCATCGCATCATAATATGCATACATACACAAGCACACAAAGTGCTTCGATCCCACCGATCAACTCACCACACAACATATCACACATCATGCACCTAAGGCATATCGGTCCTACTGACCGAATCCTCACGACAACATATAAACACGACGCATATAAAGCATATCAATCCTACAGATCCTCTCATCACAACATATCACAACAACTCACTCAAGGCGTGTCGATCCCACTGATCCACATCCCTCATACAACGTACAAACACAACGTACAACAAGCGTATCAATCCTACGGATCCACATCCATACACATCCATACTTATCTAAACTTAACACATAATCCACCGATTATGTCCAATGCGATAAACGCCGGCCATACGGCCCTCCCACACCACAACATACTCTCAACACCCAGCTATCATCACAGCACATCAATCCGGTCGCACTCAGCACCCTTATATCACCACATACAGGTATCATAACATACACTGACGCAATCCCTCCAATTAAGGGAGTATCCAGGAATTCACATCCTGCACCACACATACACTCACCACGGCTCACGATCACGCCCATCTTCAAACAAGACCAACAAGGGTCCAGAACCACAAAGGAAGCCAACAGGACAGCAGTAGAAACACAAATTGTTGTCGAGATCGCTGGTACATTCGCCTGGTGAAGCCCCGCAGCGAACACTCGCTGGCCATTCGCCTGGCGAAGCCCCACAGTGAACACTCGCTGGAACTCGCCTGGCGAAGCTTCTAGCGAAGCCAGACAGTAGCCAATTCGCCTGGCGAAGGCTCGCCCCCCTCATTCGCCCAGCGAATACCTGCGTACTCAGAAAAATTCCACGCAGCCGGAACAATAACCTTCCCCGATTTCGCCCAATTAAATTGAGTCCAACATCCACTCGTAACTAAACAACATACTACGACTTAATTACAAGGTCTATTCCCGATTCTACCCAACAAATTATCAACTCTGCTCAAATAACCCACTTCCGTCTCAACTTCGAATTTTCCCGGAAACCCCAAATGCACTCAAACAATTCTCACAGCCACATGCAAACGAATTAACACATTCAATCCCCACAATCACAGCAACAATGACATACAATCAACATGAGATTATCATCAACATGCAAATATACTCATACATGGGGTTAGGGATTCCCCCTTCTACCAATATTCATGTAATACCATTTAACCGATATATATCCCCCCTTACCTCGAATTCAATTATGATGATGACACACTTCTGAAATTCCACTCGGATTGACAACCTTGATGTATCCTTGCCACGCTTGCTCAAACTCCCTTCCCTTGTTCTTCGTTCTCTCTACCGTGTTCTTTCTCTCCTTTTTCTTCAACTTTTCCAAAATGCCAAACTTGCCCTCAATACCCCCAAAATTCCCTTATATTCCAAATAATTAATTAATTCTCATTTTCCTTTAATCCAAAAATCAAATTAAATATTAATATCCCAAATAAATATTATTTCCACAATTTCTTTAATTTCCAAACTCTTCCAATAATATTTTTAAATATGACAATAATAACAATAATATTAATAATAATAGTATCAACACTATTAATCATCATATTATTATTATTATTAATCATATTTTTCTAATATTATGGAACCCAAATTCTCAAACAATTTCCACACACCATGCACCGAAAAACAAATAATACGGAAAAACCAAATAATTAAAAATGGGTGTTACAACGTCCATGTTGATCACTACTTTCTTGTTCATTGGCTCGAACAACTTGTATCATCCAGTCGAATGATATCCTATTAGGATCATTTTGAAGATGAGAAAAGTACACGAGAAGAGGGGGGAGGGGTTGAATTGTGTTTTCTATTTTCTTAATTTGCGCCTTATCAGAGTTCAGAATTTAAACAAGTGTTTAGATTCTGGTTATACTTTGTAGTGGAATGTTAACATGAGCAAATAAATAATTGTAGAAGACACAAAGGTTTATACTAGTTCGTCCCAAATGAGAGTAGTCCAATCCCCTTGTTTCACAAGATATTTTCACTATAATCAAATCACGATTACAATCGCTTATGTATTCTGCATAATACTTTTACAATGCTCAGACCGTAAGTCTGAGAATTCTTGCTTAAACCCCTAAGGCTAAAGACTTCCTTGCTAAAGTCCTACAGACTCAAGACTTTCTTGCTTAGACCCTCAGCCTAAGACTTTCCTGCTCAGGTCCCTCAGACCTAATACTTCCTGATCAAGCCTTTGTAGCCCAAAACTTCTTGCTCATCCCCACGGTCCAAGACTTCCCTACTCAAGTTCCACGAACCCAAGACTTCCTACTTAAGCCCCTCATTTTCAAGACTTCTTCTCAGACCCTCGATCTGAGACTTATTTGCTTAAATCCCACAGATTCAAGACTTCTGCTCAATCAATCCACTTGATTAAGTCTTTTAATGCTCAAGTACATAGAAGGAGACTTACATAGCTCAAGCATCTTGGTGAGAAACTTGGTTGCTCAATCAATCCACTTGATTAAGACTTTCAATGCTCTAGCACATAGCAGGAGACTTACATGGATCAAGCATCTTGGTGAAAGACTTAATCTAAACTGCTAAATAACATGTTCAGTAGAATAGAGAACAAGGTGTACTTGATACAAATATCAGAGGTACAAGGAAATCACCATAATAAAGACCTAAAGCTCTTAAGATTTCTAAGATATTCAATGTTTAAGATATCTTAAGGCTTTTATAATTACAACCTAAAATAGAAATTTTGCATACTCGATGGTGTTGCTGACCTTGTTATTCCTCCATCAGGTTGATCCTTGTTGAATATTCAGTTTGAACATTTAACTACTTATATAGCATTTGCAGAAGACTAGCCATTGGAGAGATAACTTGATCTAGTGTCATGAACAAATATTGTTCTAACAATCTCTCCCTTTTTTATGATGACAAACATAAGTATTTAAAGGAAAATGTTAGGAAATTATAATTTTTTTTGCAACATCAAAGTATGAGGTTTGTAAGCTCCCCCTGATTCTAATAGTCCAAAGTTGAGTTTTGTAAACCCACCCTAAGTACTACTTTCAAGAAAAAGTATTTTAATTTTCTTACTAACATCAGAGTCTGAGGTTAGTAAGCTCCTCCTAAGTCAAATAGTCCAGAGTTGAGGTTTGTAAGCTTCCCCTTAGATCTATATTTAAGAAAACTAAACATAATATCTTAACTTCCTTTTAGCAACATCAGAATACGAGGTTTGTAAGCTCCTTCTAAGTCTGATAGTCTAAGGCTGAGGTTTGTAAGCTCCTCCTTAGTTTTATGTACAAGAAAGTTAAAATGTGTCGTCCGGGAAAAATAACCATTATGTACAAAAATTTAAATACAAAAATTATAAATGACCATTATGTACAAACTGAATGGGTTCAATTTTTAATTAAATACTTACTATATTTTCTCCCCCTTTTGTCACATCAAAAAGAATAAAAAGGGAAAAAAGAAAAAAATTATAGTCATAAATGTATAACAGATCATCATTACAAGATTAGTTTCCAAGGAAGGGAAAACGATTAAGTAACAGGGGTCACTAAGGTTTGTACAGTGCATGTTAAATATTTATTGGTCGTAACATTTTCAAGAATCAAGCAAAGGATTTTATTCAGTCGTTTAGGCTACCTAGAAGCCATTATAAAAGTAACCAAAACCTAGTTCATTTTCATAAACATCCACCAATACGTAATGGACTCATCAGTTGAGAGCAACAGAATCTCTGTTGTGATAGAATTCACAGAGAGCTCAAAAAATCTGAATATCCAAAACCTTCAGAAGCCACCAGCTTTGAAACATCTGCTACTGAGCCTATGCCTTCTAACATAAACACTTCAGAAGAAGTTTCGTCAGCAGTTCCTCAACAACCTACAGAAGTAGGTCCTTCAGTAGTTGTGATAAAACCAAAGAAGAAGTCCATGAAGAAGACAAGGAGGAAGAGGCTCAACGAGATGTTTTACCATCTTGTTGTCCCAGATGCAGAAGAAGAGGACATAGACGAAGATGAACTAAATATTAATTATGGCATTTGCTTCTTCTATAAGGAAATGGATGACTTAGATAAGGATTTATTCTAAGTTCAAATCAGTTCCTTATGTTTTTGTAATCCTTTATGCTTGATTAATAAAATGTTATTTTGACCTGTATATATTATGCAATCGCACAAACACTTCATTTACCCTTTATATTTTCTGATATGGACATTAATGAAGTAATAAACAAAACAAACATTTTAACATGTTAACAATAAAATTTACAGCTGTTAAAAGAATCTTAATATGTCAGAATACTAGACATCATTTCCAAGAGTTAGTATTTAAAATTGATTTGACTTAATCAATAATAAAATAATGAATACTCAAATTGAATGTAAAGACTCTATAAAAAACCCTTAGCAGACTCACTTTCATAACCATTTAATCTTATGAACACCAAAATGTATAAGCAAAAGCATTTTTGGGTTCCAAAGAGAGATTTCAGAAAGGTAGCCAAGATTAATGTTGCAACTCAAGCAAACAAGAGTGATGCAACAACTGAAGGAACTACAAGTAAACAGATGGCTTTAGGAGCACACACTTCTTTAGTAACCTTCGTGTAGACATACAAAAGAAGAAGAACTTCTAGGTTAAAATACAGAAATCAACCGAGAAAGGAAGCTGTAAAGTTTGCAAAGGAAGAATGGCAAGATTATTTAGACAATCTAGATATGTCAGACGATCCTAGGAAATTTCTTAGGAAAAATCCGAATGCCTAGAAAATATTAACAATTTGTAATAGCTTTCAGTTAATGAGGATGTTGCATATTTAGAGTTTTTAATCCTATTTGTTTTATCCTCGTGAACAACAATATAAATGAATATTTATAACAGTTAAAATGCACAAAAGCATGAACAAACTTGGATTAACAATAAGATTTCTTAACACAAAAAGTCTTAACAATTACAAGACATAAACTTGCAGAAGTTTAACATCAGAAACTCAGCTTCAAACTTGTCTCTCTATATTTTAGAAGAATCAACCTCTGAACTTATGATAACTCCTTGCTGGATCAGTAGTTCTGAAAGAACTCGTCCAAAAGGAATGAAGAAAGTCTTTACCTTGTAAAAGGAAGAAAGAGTCATCTTCAAATAGTCAAACATAATTTGAGAAAGATCAATCTGCAAGTCTGAATTATGAAGTAGTAGCAAATCCTTTTCAATAGGGTCCACGAGGTCTAGATCCATATCCTTAGGAAGCAAGTTTGAGTTCAGAATCTGATTCTAAACAATTGCATTAGGATAAATATTTGAGACCAAAGATGTGTTAAATGGATCTACAAAGATACTCCAAGTAGGAAGATAGTGTTCTCAAACAAGAGTTCCTGGGATTTCTCCAATTTTCTCACAATTGATCACATTAGCAATCAGTTTAGAGGTTACTGTTATAGAAACACCAGCCACTTTAGAAAGAATAGCACACTTAGAATTTAGCTCAACAATGGAAGCATTAATCCAAAACTCTTTGACAGGACTTGGATAAGTGAAACCACAAAGCATCTCAAGGTATCCATTCCAACTTTGTTCAGACACAGCCTTCCATATATTAAAACCTAGCTTAAACAACTCATCAAAATCCACAAACGTTTCATTGATGACAACCAGTTGATTCAAAGGAGAATTGACTAGAGAATTCATTTTTGGGTTGGTTTGATCAGCACACAACCAAAGAAAATAAAAAGAAAAGAAAAGAACTGAACAAGACTCTAAAGAAATAAAAATCTTGTCAGAAAAAAGACAAAAAATGATGTTTCACAAGGCAGGAGATAGAGATAATAATAACATATAAAAATAAAAACATCATTACCCAAAGATTCTTATCCAACATATTTCCCGAATCCACTAGATGATTTTCACCTTTATGAATATTTAAGTAATATAAAAGTTTTTTTGAAAAACCTTTTACTTAAGCTGCTTTATCAGAAGTAAAAATTCCTTTTCTGAATCTCAGAGTCTGACAATTTTTAGAAGCTATCATCCATTAGAGTCTAGTAGATTTAAACTTAGAGTAAGACATCTTCTGTCAGTCATCATCCTTCAAGATTCTATTAAGAACTAAAATTTTTCTCTTGAAGAAAGAGTCATGAGTGATTAATGAATATTGAATTGGTTTCATTGAAAGATAAAAAACAACAGTATCATCACAAAAAGTTAGGAAACTATTTCCATAAATATGACCATCATCTAGCTAATGATGTATTCAATATAGACAAATACAACATAGTTTCTTCTTAAAGATCTCTGAAGATTCTTTTAACAAAAGAACTTCTCTAGAAATCTAACAGATATTTACATATACACAAGTATCTCATTGATTCAAGTAATAAGCTAGAAAAGAACAAACATACTTTTTTTTTGTTATTTTCTCGGTTAGACTCGTATGAGTATTTAGATTTGACCATATAATCTGAATACTGCTTTTAGTGGATTCTGATTCAATGGATGTTAAATCATTGACTCTACTTCTTTCACCAAACTCAGTACCTCTAGCAATTAAGTCTGGTTTGTAGGCTTTTCTTCCATCAAATGTTGTAAACAACCTTTGATAAACAACATGGAAGATGCCTTTGCTCTTTTCTTCGATATCTGCAGCAAGTATGTTAAAATAATGATACTCATATTTCTATGAGTCCATACATGTTGGTCCAAATAGGATTTCCTTTGCCTTATGACTTAATTTGATAGCAGTACCATGGTTCAATCCAGACTATTAGTCTAGGATGAGTTATGATATGAACAAGATCTTGTGCTTAGCAGAATCATTGATTTCATTGTCTTTGATTAAATCTTTTGACTTTGAAATATTTGATAAGCCTAGAACCAGATAGTGTTAGCTATTAGAGATTGACATAAAACACATTAAAACACTGTCATATAATTGTTGGCAGAACACAAAGAAGAATTAAAGGTTTCTCATAGAATTTTCCTTTAACACAAATTCCATGATGACCCTCAATCAAGGAGCAATGAAGTCACTTAAGATATCACCTTAAAGAACAGACTCCTTATTGTCAAATATTGAAGTAAGATAGATTTGACATAATCTCTTTCTCTTAAATACATGATTTAATTCCTGCAGTAATGACCGACAGATCTAGATTACTCTTTCTTCTGAATCCTGCACTAATGTCAGCTTCAAATGAATATGAAATGAATATCTCTGACATTAGGTTCTGGTAGTGTTTCTCCTTGTTCATGGATTTAGGAAGTCAGTTGAAATACAAATATCTCAAAAGATTCTAAAGTTACTCTTCTAACAACAAGTGTCACGTTCCATTCAGCCAGTTAAGGAAATCTTCTGATTAGGAAGGTTAATTCCTCATCATCAGATATTCCATAGGAAGTATCCTTCAACAGGATTTAGGAAAGATAATCTGTTAGATAGATTTTCATCATCTAATTTCATTTCTTTTCTTTTGGAGATTGCAAGATAAGCTTACAAGGCACAATAAACTCAAGTTGTATGACTTCTTGAATAATTGTGACTTCAGGTTTGAATTTAAAACAATCTTCTCAGGTTTTGCTTGGAAATATTAGATGAAGTGTAATTGGACAAGCTTCATAACTGATTCCCACAAATCTGTGCACAAGGATTCAAAGATAGTATGAGCATTAGACATATCAATAATGTTGATATACTCAGAATCAATATAGAGCACCTACCAGAATGCATCTACCTCTGAAAATATTATGAATAAGCTTCTTCTGAGTTGGTGAGAGAGGCTTTCGAACTTTGATATCCCTACACCATCAATTTCTATAGTAATACCTTTTTCAAAGGTATTTTGCAGACCTTCACAAAACCCTTTATCAAGTCCAACGAATTAAAAATATATTTAAAATTTCCATCATTTAAATTCAGCGGAATCACCCCTTAGATATGGTAGGAAAATAATGTAATATTTTGAATGTGACACTTGATTCCTTCTTGAAGGAAAGTCTTTAACATATATACTTTTCTCATTGGATCATTATCTGCACCACTGTTAAGTGTTATGTACATACCATGTTGTGATACCAACTAAAGGTGAGAAAAGTATACAAGAAGGGGGGTTGAATTGTGTTTTCCATTTTCTTAATTTGCGCCTAATCAGAGTTCAGAATCTAAACTAGTGTTCATATTCTGGTTACACTTAGCAGCGGAATGTTAACAGAAGAAAATAAATAATAGTAGAAGACACAAAGATTTATATTGGTTCCTCCCAAATGAGAGTAGTCTAGTCCCCTTGCTTCACAAGAGATTTTCACTATAATCAAATCATGATTAAAATCGCTTATCCATTATGCATAAGACTTTTACAATGCTCATACCCTAAGTCTGAGACTTCTTGCTTAAACCCTTAAGGCTCAAGACTTCCTTGCTCAAGTCCTACAAACTCAAGACTTCCTTACTTAGAACCTCATCCTAATACTTTTCTGCTCAGGTCTCTCAGACCCGAGACTTCTTGCTCATGCCCCTCTGACCCAAGACTTCTTGCTCAAACCCACGGTCTAAGACTTCCCTGCTCAGGTTCCATGAACTCAAGATTTCCTACTTAAATCCCCCAGGTTCAAGACTTCTTCTCAAACCCTCGATCCGAGACTTCCTTGATTAAATCCCATAGATTCAAGACTTCTGCTCAATTAATCCACATAATTAAGTCTTTCAATACTCTAACACATAGTAGGAGGCTTACATGGATCAAATATCTTTGCGATAGACTTGGTTGCTCAATTAATCCACTTGATTAAGACTTTCAATGCTCTAACATATAACAGGAGACTTACATGGCTCAAGCATCTTGGCGAGAGACTTAATCTAAATTTCTAAATAACATGTTAAGTAGAATAGAGAACAAGGTGTACTTGATACAAATATCAGAGGTACATGTAAATCACCATAACAAAGACCTAAATTTCTTAAGATTTCTAAGATATTCAATGTTTAAGAAATCTTAAGACTTTTACACTTACAACCTACAACAGAAATTCTGCATATTCGACTGTGTTGATAATTTCTGATCTTGTTACTCCTCCATTAGGTTGATCAATGTTGAAGATTCGGTTTGAACCTTCAGCTACTTATGTAGCATTTACAGAAGACTAGCTGTTGGAGAGATAACTTGATCAAGTGTCTTTAGTTTCTCCGTAGTACAAGAGACGTTGAAGATAGATACACCAAAAGATCTTGATCCATAATGTGACATGTTTAACCATTGAGTTTTCAAATAGATCATGTACTATAGATCCGTTGAGAGTAGATATTCATAAAGCATGCCAAGTTTTCTTGAGCCTTGTGAACTAAGACTCTAGCTGACAAACTGATTTGACAATACAGCTTGTTTTGTGAAGTACGGATAACTTCAGCTTTATCACTAACTTTGAATGATCACCGGAAGCCAACTTACATTCACCAAGTGTACAGAAAATTATGTTGCTTCTTATGATGCTGAAATCTTTAGCTTTAGAGTCTACGCCAGACATCACTTAGAGAGTGTTCTTCAGATTCTGAACCACCAGAAGCTAGCAATTCAACTTCTCTCAAGTGTGCCCTTGCATATCAGATTCTGACTATATATCTACAAGTATTAGAACCTGCATACATGAAACACACATCAAATATAACCATTGTTCTTTTAATACTTTGTTATCATTAAAACTCAAGGAATATATGTCATGAACAAATCTTGTTCTAGCACATTTGACTCGACTTGTCATCAAGTTTTCTTCTTAACTGATCTGTCACACGTCTATGTGCTATAGATCTAAATACCTTCAGATGACTCTAGCTAGGCTTGACACCCGACCAACATTCTTCTAGAACGATTCTTTCTATTTTCTTCGTTGGACATCTGTTCAATATATATGTTGCAGTCGACATAGCTTCTCCCCATAATTCTTGGGGTAGATGCTTGCCTTTCAACATACTTATCACCATGTTCATGATGGTTTTGTTCTTCCTTTCTGCAGTTCTATTTTGCTGTGGAGTCTAGGGTGGAACCACATCATGCACAATTCCTTCTTTCTCGCATAATGTGTCAAGTCTTTCAACACATATTCTCCACCACGATCAGTCCTCATAATCTAGAGCTTTCGACTGCTTTGTCTTTCAACCATAGATTTGAATTTGGCAAATAGCTTGTTCACTTCAATTTTCTTCTTGATTAGGTAAGTCCATGGTTTTTGACTGAAATCATCTATGAAAGTGACAGGTATTTGTTACCTCTAATCGAATTCACCTGGATAGGACCATATACATCAGAGTATATGATTTCAAGTATAGCCTTTGACTTACTTCCTGCATCCTTGCTGAAGCTCTTCTTGTACTACTTTGCTTGCACACATTCCTCGAATACTTTGTTTGGAATGTCGATTTCTAGTAATCTTGAAACCATATTTCTTTTCTTCAAATCTATGATGTCTTTGAAATTGAGATAGCCAAGTCTGTGGTGCCATATCCATTTATCCTTGCTCGTTGCAGTTGCAAGGAACTTGTGCTTCATCATATTAAGTTCAATTCTAGAGGTTCTATTATGAGACATAGGTGCCTTCAAGATCAACCTTCCTCCAGAGTCGAGAACTCTCATCATCTTGTCTTTGATCAACACTTTTTAGTTCATCTATGCTGAGCAAATCACTCTTCATACCTGGTATGTACAATACATTAGAAATTATTGACCACTTGCCATCTTTCCTCATAATCAGAACATCACCAATAACTTCAGCTGCTAGAGTATTGTCATTTGCAAATTTCACCATGTTCTTCATTGAGGGTTTTATGTTGACAAATCAATACTTTCTACCAATCATGTGTGATGAGCATCCTGAGTCCAAGTACCATTAGTCCTAGATTCTTTCTTCATCTCTTGTTATGACCACCATCAACATATCTTCTTCTTCATGCTTTGCAAACTTTGTATCATTTTCTTGGCTCTTTTGTTTTTCAGGACAATCACTAGAGTAATGGCCATACGTACGATATGACAGTCTATTTCAAGGTGTTTAGTTCACTCATGAAAGACAAGATCGTGTATATATATATATATATATATATATATATATATATATATATATATATATATATATATATATATATATATATATATATATATATATATATATATATATATATATATATATATATATATATATCGCTTTGACTGTCACAAAAAAGAATTGGTGGCTTGGAGCATGTGATGTGCAGATCATTAAGCAAGTAAAGGATCCACTATAGTTCACACATTGCTGATGTCAATGCTCGATATTTAGCTTCCGAAGAAGAGTGTGACACGGTGGTTTGCTTCTTGGTCCTCCATGAAATGAAAGAAGATCCTATGTAAAAACAGGAGCATGATATTGATCTTATAGTGTCGAAGCATCATGCCCAGTCAGCAATAGATAAGCTTGACAAATGAATGGCTGGATTTCTAGGAAAAAGAAGACCATGACCTGGGTAACCTTTCAAGTATCGCAACACTCTGTAAGCTGCATTATAGTGGACTATGAGTGGTTAAGATAAAAATTGGATGAGTTGTTGAGTGATGAACGTGATGTCTGGTCTAGTGGTATTGAGATGTATCAATCTTCCAATGAGTCTTCGATATGATAGAATATCTTCAAATGCAGGGCTGTCATTGTGGCACAACTTTATAGCATGTCCAAAAGGTGTGTTAAAGGATAAACATTAGAATAATAAAGGAAATTAGAGATAGGATAGATAATGCCTGAAGAGAACTGACTGTTTTGGTGTATCATTGAAGCTTGCACAAACATAATCTTTGAGATGTGATGGTTGATGCTTGACTCTAGAAGATAGACATGTATGGGGGTGTTCTACATCATGTGGAATATCAGGTACAAGGTTGGTATTATGTGTTGGTGCGTCAAGTGTGGTTATGCCATGGTCTTGGGAATTATAAGGTTCCATAGGAGGGTTGGACACTTGACTGTCATAAAGTTATGGTAGAATGGTGTTTGGCTTGGGTCTTAAGTCACTTAAATATTCCTAATTTTGGGTATTAGAATCATAAAATGTATCCTAGTATGGTAGTATGTGCACATAATGAGTAACATTTCTTGAAATGAATATGTCATGAGTATAGATGTCCAATAAGATAGATCCTTTATATGCAACTGCATATCTTAGGAAAATAGATTTTCTAGCTCTAATAATAAGTTTAATTATGTGATTGGACAATGTTGATGCATAAAAAAGAGATCCAAAGACTTTTATTTGGTTTATGTCTTGTAAGGTATCATAAATGAGTTGGTATGGAGACTTTTGTATGAGCATAGGTGTGTTAACTCTGCTGATGACTAAAGCAACATAAGAAACTACATAAGACCAAAATGTTTTTGGCAATTTCGATTGATAAAGTAATGCCCTCCCTACATTGAGCAAGTGTTGATGTTTCCTCTCCACCTGCCACTTTGTTGGGGGAGATTTAACACAAGATCTCTGATGCACATTGCCCTTTGAAACATAAAATTGAGGTATTAGAAATTCAGGTCCATTGTCTGACCTCACAGTTTTAGGGCATGTTTGGAACTGGTTTTCAACAAGTATAATAAGCTGTTTTACATGTTCAGATACTTCTGCTTTGGATAGTAGTAAAATGATCCAAACAAACTACTATAATCATCAAGCACAATAAGAAAATACTTATGACTGTGAATAGAATTTATAGATAAATGGCCCCATATATCAAAGTGTATCAATTCAAAGGCATGAGCAGCTCTAGAATTACTTAGAGTATGTCTAGAAAAATGACAAACATCACAAATGGCTTTATTATTATTAACAGTTTATGGATATAACTGAGCCATTTGATTCAATATATTGTGAGACAAGTGTCATAATCTAAAGTGTCATAAGGCTTGAGTAGGAAGCACTTTACAATTGTTGATATATGTATTGGAAATTTATTACTTGGAAAGGGAATTATTGAGATTGTTGGATTGTGGCTTGACTTTATTGGCAAGGAAAGAACCAGCATCAACCATTAGTTTGTATAAAACTTCATATTATCTAGCCAAACCAATCATCTTCTGAGTTTGAACATCCCGTGTAATACATTTGTTATCAGAAAATTGGAAAATACAATCGATAGATTGACATAATCTTGATACTGATAGTAAATTTAAAGAAAAATCAGGAGTGTAAAGCACATTTCTGAGGCATAACTGAGGTGCGAAACTGAGTGTCCTTGCATGCTTAGCTACAACTATAAAGCCAACAGGTAAGCAAACATTAACTAGTTGAATTTGATGATAAGAACTAAACCAGTGTAGGGAAGAGTACACATGATCATTGGCACAATAGTCAATGATCAAAAAGGGAGATTTGACACACATATAGTATAATAACGTGGAAATGAGTAACTGAATTTTAAATTGGTGAATGACCGAAATGAGTAACTGAAGTTGAGATATGAGTGGAACTAGGATTGATGGTGGGACCTTGAGTATGTGGCATCAAGTTTGTTTGTTGTATCAAGATAATCAGTTGAGAATATCGCTCTTGAGTGAGACCTGTATCTTGATTGCTTGATACACCTTCTTCATCATTAGAAGTCACATATTGAGTATCGCTATTTGAAACATTAGAAGCATTAGTAGATACCTGCTTTTTACCAAAACTTGGAGGAAAGCCATGCTTGCGATAACATAGTTCAACCGTTGGACCTGATTTATTGCAATATGTCCACATTCTGCTATGTTTCTTGGATTGATGAAATCCACCATCTGAATTAGAGGCCTTGCCATAAGGTCTTCTTGCATCATAGGCATTGATCAGAATGTTGGTGTCATCAGTAGCAGGAATGGAATCAGGTTTTAAGAGTAGGGAAATATTGATTGTTACTCTCTTCTTGAATAAACATGGAATATATTCTATTAATGGATGGTAAAGGATCCATTAATAAAAATTGAGTATTAATCACTGAAAACTTACCATTCAAACCTATCAAAAACTGGATGATTTGATCTTCAACTCTAAATTCTCGTGCAGATCGCATTGATTCACAACGATATGGATGAATACACATTCATATTGGAATAGGTCAATGAGAATTCAATTCTTACCATAATCCTCTCATTTTTGTGAAGTAATCAAGAACAAATTTTGAACCTTGCTTGAGATTATTAATCTCCATTCTAAGATTGGATACACGAATGCGATCAGTTTTGGCAAATCGTTCTCTAAGATCATTCCATACATCTAGAGCATTTTCCAAAAGAATAATAGTCTGAGTAATTAGAACAGTAAAAAAATTTAGGATCCATGAATGCGCCAAACAATTACATCGTTCCCATGCAATGTGATTCAGATCAGAAATATCAGGGACTGCAATAGAACCATCAACAAAAGCTAGCTTATTCTTGGCACCAAGAGTACGTTGCAAGGAACTAGACCATGAGATGTAATTAGAACCATTCAACTGTGGCTTGATACTAACCGTGTTTGAACCGTCGCTTGGATGAACATAGTAAACAGAATCAACATCAATATTGGTGATTCTTTGTGCAACCGGAGCAACGCGCGGTGGCATGGTGAAGTTGGATAGAAAGAAACGAAAAAGAAGAATTTGCAGGTGCAAAGAAGAAGAGGAAAAGGGGATTGATTGATGAAGAAGAAACTAAAAAATTGATTGAGGATCATATGCGATTGATACCGTATTATGATATTGCAACTCCATGAATACAAGCTATGAACATGGAGAGAAGAGGAATTGAGAAGCAGAAAATACAATGATAACCTCTTAGATTGATCAAGTTGATATTTAGTTTATAACTTTATATACAATATTAAGCTATTGAAGAGATAGATTAGAATGTAAGTAACTAATATAACCAACTATGCTAGCTGTAACAAACTGTTATAACTAACTCTAGAACAGTTAAAAAAGTTGTCATGAATTAGTTTATTTTTTTTTATGATAAAAAATGGCATTAAGAAGAGCACTAGGGGTGCTCTAACCCAAAACTAAACAATGTTCATAACCAAAGGGAGAAAATTACAATAGGCACTCCATAAGAACTTTTAAAAATTACACAAATTGTTGAAATTTCTACCTAGAGCACTCCATCACCAAGATGTGAGTTTGATAGTGAGAACATTGCCAGAAGAATCAGGACATGCAATAGGCAACAATTTCTTAAAGTTCTAGACCCAACAATCCTCTTCCCAAAAACCAGCTTCTTCAATAGAGCAATTCTTCATAATAGCAGTGTTAAAAATATCAGGATAACTATTTAATAGGCTTTGATTGCTTATCCATTTAACCTGCCAGACAGGGATATTGTTTCCTTTGCCTACTAAACATGAAATATTTCCTGCAAAACACACAGAAGGACACTGACGCTAATAAATTATATTATGCATACAAATTAAAAGGTAAAAAATATTTGGAATATACTTGTGCTTGATTATAAAAAAAATAAAAAATATTTGGAATATACTTGTGCTTGATTATAAAAAAAATAAAAAATATTTGGAATATTTGGTTTCAAAGTAAGAGGGAGGAAAGTTAATTTTTACCTATCCTTTATTTATTTATTTCGATAACACACATAAGTAAGAAATTAATAGTCGACAAATTTTTGTATTAGTGCAATAATTGAGTGGATAAAAGGAAATTCTATTTATTTAGTTTTTCAAAAGGAATAATTTGCTCGAATTCAACACTTTGTGCGATGACAAAAGAGCAAAAAGAATTTTAGGACTCAATAAAAAGTGTGTTGCAAAATCACCCTGAGTTGCGTATCCAACTTTGCTTCTTACTTCATCCATTTTATTTTTTAATATTGAAAGTATATGAAAGTGACCATGTAAGAAAATGACGTGACTTGCATTCAGTGGATGTATGTGAAGTATGTGGTTTGATATTAAAACATTGTTTAGTTGCCAATAACTTACGTAACTCCTTAATGATATTGATGGCATCCCTCTTTTTGCACACTTTTTGATTTTTTTTAAAGGTCACACCAATCCTAGAAATGCTTTAAAATATCAAGCACACTTATTTTCAGATAAGTTGGTTTGTTATTGATGTTTTTGTCGCTACAAGCAAGTCCACGATTTTACTGTAACAAAATTGGTATAAAATAACAACAAAAGTTACATGAATGTACCAAAAGTCATGTTTTACGACAAGTGTTACATGAAGGCATCAAAAGTCATGTCTTGCGACACTAACATTAAAATTAACAATGATCACCACTTCCAAACCAAAATATACTTCAACACTACAAAAATCAAAACTAACAACATTATGACATAGATTAGCATCTTCAACATCTTCAGCATGCTCTTCATCATCTCCTTAAATGACACATCAGCGACATTTGTGCGACATCAGTATTTTTGAAACGAAATTTGTGAAAAATGTCAACAGTAAACACGTTAATTATCATAAAAAATCAAATTGTAGAAAAAATAAATAAAAAACTGATTTAATATAATAAAATAACTTAAAGGACCTATGATATATTTTTGCCTAAAATAATTCTATAAAAAACCAAACTAATAATCTAATTGATTTGGATATTTGAGTTCATCATCTCATTAGATCTTATTACGTGCCTTGGCCCCTAGTTTTCATTAGGTAAGCTAAAAAGGTTATTTAACAAAAAAAAATTCAAAAAAAATACAGATATAAAACTAATTCAAAAAATTAAAATAACAATAAAAAATTGAAAAATTTAAAATGACATCAACACCGTTAGTGCCACGTAAGCTTTTTTTGGAACGAAGTTTGTAAAAAAGATCAACTGTGAACACGATAGTTAACATAAAAGACTAACTTGTAGTCGAAAAAACATAAAAGACTGTCTTATTACAATAAAATAACTTAAAGGATCTGGGATATATTTTTGCCAAAATATATTATCATTTGTATATGTTAACTGAATTAAATGAGTGTAAACTAACTAGTCAATCGGTTGACATATAATATTAATCGGTTACATAGTTCTACTGAGTTTAAAATATAGAAATTAGGTATGTCAATCGATTAACATATGATGTCAACTGGTTGACATAATCATCCTGAGTCTAAACTGTGAAACTCAAGTATGTTAATCGTTAGCATATTATGTCAACCGATTGATATAGTTTTGTTGAATAAAAAATGTGAAGCTGAGGTATGTCAATCACTTAGCATATTATGTCAATCGGTTGACCTGTGTATTTTTCAAAACAGTACTAGAAAGTCCCAATTTTTGACTTAAAACAATCTCAAATACTTAGCAATTGACATACATCCCACATGCAAAGTTTATTACAACAATATCAGCATAATCCAACAAAAAATAATGCAAACAAACACGAGAAAACATCAAATTTGACATGCATCAAAGATTCTCATGAATTCTTAAACCCCAAAAACCCACATACAAAATTTCCAACTTAAGGGATCTAAACCCAATCTATGAATTCACCTTAAATCAAATTTTAAATTGGAGGTTGAAGATGAATAAAGATGATGACCGTGGTTGAGTTGAAGGGTTACACATGTAGAGGAAATGGTGACGAGCTTGAATGCACTTTTCTCCTTTCTCTAAATTCCACAAGTTCTCCAAGCACTCTCTCTAAGTTCTAATTTGAGAAAGGAATGTGAGGAAAATGAGAAAAAATGTCCAATTTTCTTTATAAAGTGGCAATGTGTAAAGACCATTATGCCCTTGCAACTTAAACCATTTTACCATCATGCCACTCTTGGATAAAAAGAGTCATTAGCACTACTAATACATGAATTAATCACACTAATATTTCATTGATATGATAATTATAGTATTAGAAGACTAAAATGTAACATTTTTTAAGAAAATGATTAGATTTGTTGATTTTAATGATAAAATTAATGTTATTCATTAGAATACACTTATTAATTATAACTAGTGTAATAGTTGAATAGATTTATAAGGGTATGATAGTGAAAAAAATTATAATAAATGTTACATTGGTATGATAAAAAGACATTTATTTTGAGACAGAAAAAAGATAAATGAGACACTTTTTATGAGATAGAGAGAGTAACAAGAACTAGTCCTACAATAAAGAAGAAGATTGATTATTAGAGATACAAGTTTGAGGTAGATTAATTGATGGGAAGTCGATTTTTAAGATTCTGAAGAGTTGAGATACGAGGGAGGAGATGTTTTAATTTTGAACTTTTTTCACTCCTTGTCAAATGTGTTAGTAAAAAAACGTGTAACCCGCCTTTTCAAACAAACCCATCGCTTCACTGGTTTGACCGATAAATCGGCCGAGTCACACTAGTTTACACCTGCTCAATTACATATTTGGTCTTTTGACCTTTTGAGACAACCCTACCTTCTGGTTCACGGTCTGACTGGTCCAGAGGAGTTGAGTTAAAAATTAGTTTTAAACTTATCACTAATCATCCAATATGATAAAGTAACTCATAAACTAAAAAGATAATAAAATTGACAACACTTCAAAAATTTACATTAGTAATAAAAGGTGAAGCTGAATAAGATTTTACAAAAAATTTGGACAATGATCTATTCCATAATTTCATCTCTAAATAAGGTTTTACAAAAAATTTGGACAATGATCTATTCCGTGATTTCATCTAATGTGTATGATGTTGGGTGGTGTTATGTCGTATGTGGCCAAAGTTGTACGTTGTACTGTTTGTCAAAAATGTGAAAATAAACAATGGTTGATTAAGATTATCTTATGTCTAAGTCATCATTAGCACCATTATACTTCAAGTGACAATTGTCATGTTTTCCACTATAACCATAAATATTTATGTCTAAAGTGATTAAGTAAGAAATACATGTTCATTTTCTATTTTACCATATTAGTTATTTAAATCCATTTACTAATCACAATTGTAACTTAATAAGATGTTATTTAACTCTAAGATCATTAGATCTAAGGTTAAACATATACCGTAAACGTACAATAATGTTTCATCACATTAAAAAGATTACCAAATTTTTATTCTTATTCACTCATGATAGTTTAACATATAACCTCAACATATATAATCTTGTTATGTTTCAGATTTTTCTCAGGTGTCATGACTCTAATCAACTTCTTATGTCACTAAAGTCTACTGAGAATAAGCACACAAGTATTGTCATAACGTCAAGTGTTGTCAGAAATAATCATTCACAACAAACACAGGTTAAATAAAAAAATACAAAACACTTATTATGCTCAACCACACTACATAATAAACTAGTTTAAATCAAGTAAAACAATATAAATTACATAAATTACAAGTGATAAACTCAACTATTTGACACTTAAACAATTTATATAAATGGAGTTATCACGTGTTTATGTAAACGTCATGTCTTATAGATCCTTTTTTACATAAGCGTGGCATGATAAACCCATGAAACTCTCTAGGGTTATCTGATTTTAATCTTCCCCATTTACATTCTTTTTACCCAAATACCAAAAGTTCCAAAGTCCCTAAATTTGAAAACATTTATCTTATATATTCATCATTTAAATTTTAAATCACTTTCTTCCCACAATGATACTTATTTCACAAGCAACAAGAAGTTGCTTAAGAAGCTCTAGAATCATCTAAGTTTGAAACATTAACCATTATTATATTGAATGTAAGTGTCATATAAGAGTTGCGACTAAAATTTTAAATACTAATAAAATTTTATGTTTAAACATTTAGAGAGTAGTTCTAAGAAAAATACTCCTTTAAAAGATTATGCTCACAAACCCTTTTATACAATGAAATGAAGTTTTAGTCTAACTTCTAACCAAACATGAAAAAATACTTAGAGTAGTTAGTCTCCAAACTAAACTGAGATTTTGTATATGATGATTTCAAACCAAGACATATTTTTTACTCGGTTGTCCTCCAAACTGAATCGGGTTTTACAAAAAATGACCACAAACCTAACCAAGCTTTTTATCGGAATTATCTCGAACCTACTGAGCATTTACACCCAGATAAACCTAGAAACCAAGAGATATTTTACACGGGTTGATCTTGAACCTACTGAGCTTTTACACTAGATTGAACTTAGAAACCAAGTGAGATTTTAACTAGGTTGATCTTGAACTGATAAAGCTTTTAACTAGGTTAAACTTAAGAACCGTTGTGGATATTTTAACGGGTTGATCTTCACAAATTAAAAGAATCTTTTTTCTTCAATGGAGGAGCTCACGAAGCAAACCAATACCTCCAAAGACAATCTCCTAATACAATTAAGAGCTTTTAACTAGTTTAGCTTCAAACTAAAATATCAACTTCCTATAGAAAAATTATTTAGACATGAGAACATTCACTTTTTGATAAATTTACAATTTTTCACTCACCCAAAACAATATTACCCCACTTAGACTCAAGAATCCTCTTGAAGCATTATGGCAAAAATTTTTGAGATATTTAGAAAGGTGATGAGAGAAAAGAAAAGTGAGATTTTTACGTTTTCTGAATGTGAAAAGTGATAGAAAAGCTCTAAACTTATATCCCAAGGCGTGATATATATTTTGAAACAATTCATGTGCCTTTTAATTCACCTAATCAATCAGGCTAACTGATTAGATACCTTAAATAATCGATTATTGAGACCCAAAGTAAAAGGTTTTGATATAGAGGCATTACCAATCATTAAGAGACCGTCTTAAAATATAGACTTAATTAAGCATATCTAATAGATTATATAGTTAAAAAAAAGTCTTCTAATCAATAGCGCGCTCCCTTAATCAAATGGCTAGGCCTTAAAAATATATTTTTGGTGATTTAATTTAAAAATGAGATGCTTCCCAAGAGTTTTTAGTGCGTGTGATTTAACCATAATATTTTCTATAATGCCCTTATGCCATTATAAGAAATTATCACTCAGACAAACACGACCAAACGACCTTTCACACTTTCTTTCTTTCACACTCTAAAGCTTCAAGTATTGATATCATTATCTTTGATTTTAGCATCACAAAAGAAGCTTGAGTCTTTTAAATGAGACTTGAGATATCATCATTTTGATTACCATCATTTGAAATTTGAGATGTCAAACCACCAATGATTCTTGAAACCTAAGTCTTTACTTGAGAGTCGTTGGACTTTAAATAGATGTCTAGCTTAATTCGAGAGGATAACTTGATCAAACAACTTATACATATTTGACAACTTTAACTATCTTCAACAGATGTTTGACTTCAAGAGTTGTCATCATCAAAACTAAATAATTACTAGTTGACTTGTATCTTTGCTATTTATAAGCTTCACCGTTTTGGATCACTTATTAATTAAACCTGCATGCACATACATTTCACGATATTAAATAATCCGATAGAGCATTATAGCATATGGTTCGTAACATGATGGGCCATCACTACCACACATTTAAGGTCTTTTCACCATGATTTTGAGAAGCTGGTATGTGTAGCTTCTATCCCACCATAATTTTTCACTAAGGTGTTCATGTTTTCTAAGAACACATTTAGTGACCGTCAAAATCGCTTATAGTGTTTTTAATGAATTGTAGATTCCTCTTTCCTTTGTTGCTCCCTTTCTTATATAGTGCTTTCGATCCAACTTGTGAGAAGGTTCAAGTGAGACATTTATTGTCATTGATTCTGTCAATCATCCTAATGATTGAGAATCATACTTAAATGTGTGAAATCTCCATACTAAATGACTCTAATTAGCAATAAATGCATATTTTTTCTACTCATAAAATGAGGATTTCTCTATTTTTGAACCGGTGAATATGGCCACGTTTATCCCGCCCACTTTCAAATCTAGTTATACTAAAGCGGACAAACAAACTTGCCTAAATCCTTGTCCATGACCCAGTCCACTGAAATATTTGGGATGTACATATATATATATATATATATATATATATATATATATATATATATATATATATATATATATATATATATATATATATATATATATATATATATATATATATATATATATATATATATATATATATATATATATATACATATATATATATATATATATATATATATATATATATATATATATATATATATATATATATATATATATATATATATATACACTACAATTTTAAAGGATAAAATAATTGTTTATACCTTTTATTAAATAATAAAAAAACTCAACACATTAAATCACAATCCCTTTCTTTTTCACTAGTATTTATTTATTTATTTTCCTGGGCTCTAACAAAAGATAATGATACCGATCACTACTAGAAATACTCTGATTTCCTGCGGATTTTGACAAAATTTCCGCAGAAAACGTGTTACCTGCGATTCTTCCTGCTATTTTCTGTTCCCAGCTAAAACCTTCGTGGGTAATTAATATAGCAGGTGAAGTCGCAGGAAAATGTCACAGGAAAAATTCGCAGGTAAAATAGATAAATTCGCAGATAACAACGCAGGTAAATGAAATTTCGCAGGAAATGTCGCAGCAAACCGAAAATCCGCAGGTAAGGTCGCAGGTATTATATTAACATCTCTCCTCTGGCCTTCCACAGTGAATTCCCTATTTGCTTCAACAAGAGTTATCCTTGGCACTTTTTGCAATGGGTAGATCATCAAACTTATTTCCTGCATTTTGATACATTGGATGGTAAACAAAATTTGGTACTTTGTAATGTAAAGTATATTTACCTGAATGCTGGGTTCTAGATCTCGAAGATCAACCGACACTGTCGCCATCAAAATCTTACTGAAGGAATGGATCCATCAAGAGAGTCTTTGCAGGCAACCGTTGTGATACATGAGCAATACACTTTTCTATAAAGGCTCTAACTTCAGGATCATTTACTATTGCCAATGATGCTGGCTTTATTCCCTATTGGAAATTAAACAAAAACTATAATCATGGCAATGATAGAGAGACAACAGGGACTTATTTGGTTTTAGAAATTTTTTTCATTTTTGTTTCTTTTCACCAATGAGTAATAACTACATAATCACAAATGGTATAAGACAACGAGAATCTATTTGGTTCAAGAAGTGATTTCATCAAGTTGATGCTTAAATTGATGTGCTATTCAAATTCTAAAGGGTTCCAGAAAACCTTAGTCTCTAAAAACTTATATAGCTTTCAGATTAAATCCTAAATTCATCAGCATTGAGATTGGAGTTAAAAATTCTAATATCACTGTTCTATTAAATGTTCTATTAAAGTAAAATTGTCCCAGCATTTTGAAAACAGTGCACTTACAGATGTCACTTTCTTGTAAATTTGAGCAGCATTAGCACATTCAACATACGGGTACTCAACATTTACCAACTCTTATCCCTTCTTCCCAACTTTTAACCTTGTTTTCCTTTCTTGTTATGATGTTGTTCCAAGAACTCTTATCCCAAAGATAAGCTTCAAATCTATCAGTCCACCTATGTCTAATTTGATCAAACTAAAATAAGTAAAATGCAAATGAAATCAAATTTCAAGAGGGTAATCAAAAAAGTGATTCAATTTCAAACCTTGTAACTCCTCTATAAACGGAGCTTCTTCTGCTTCCACCATTTGTTGTCTGGTTCCTCTTTTGCTTCAAGTTTTGTGGCTTCACATTCAGATTCTTCTTTCCATTCTTAGCACCCCTTTTTTCTCTGACTGAATTGAAAAACCTGAATTGAAGTCACTGTCTATAGTGTTTGGAATAATTTAATGTTTTTTACGCATCTTAGTGTTGAAAAAATGAAGAGCTATTATCTTTGGTACTATTTCATACTTGTATTTTTCGGCACGAATTTTAATGAGCACTTTCATTGTATTGTTGGAAACTCAATTCAACAAGTGATTCTTTACCTGTCGATACAGTAACACTTTCTGTTGGTGGAGGACCATCATTGAAAATGTGTCCAAGATGAGCATCACAAAATTGTAGTGCATGAAATAGACTAACACTGTAAGGTCCACATATTGATATCGCTTTATCTAGGCTTTCTTTGGTGACCTGTATCATAATAATATAGAGATCCCAATTTCAGTCCCTTGATAGTCTCCACATATCTTTAAATTACACTATATATAAATTACACATTAATTCATTTAATATGATATAAACTTTTATGGATAGTTCTTCTCCATTATGATTCTTAGCTAATGTATGGTTTTGAGCTAGATATATTGTAAGGTATACATAAGCTTCACACCTAGACAATATGGGATCCTAACAGGAACCTTCCTTTTCTTTATTACTAGGGTTATACATTGAACCTAAACAAACACTCAAATTCATAACAAAAGTTCTATTCAAATACAAAAGCTATATGTATTTTTTCTACAGAGACACTTTAATTTGAACATGAAAAAGCAGAACTTAAAATGCTTACAATAATTGATCTTCTGAGTAGTTAGTGTGCCATTCACATGTCTTACTCCACTGTTTGAAACCATAAGTAGCACATTGAGCAATATAGGCACCAGCTGCAGCTAGCTGATGAGGGAACTTTAACATTGCATATTCTACTAGAGATAGCTCTACCAAGAAGAAGGCTAGCAGCTCAAGCTGTTACAGGGCGAGTAATATAGAAAAAGTATATTAGTAATTATGATAACATTTCTAATTATGATTAAAGGATGCATGTTGGATCGGTGTATCGTCTCAATCGGCTAGTTTTAAGGCGGTCACCAGAACTTCCTTACAGCAAACTTGTAACACCCCGTTTCCCAAAACAAAATAAAACACTTAAAAGTAAGTACATATCAGAGTTTCTCCCACTTACAGGATGTCACAATTCACCACAAAATTCCACATATCATTTTTTTTCAAAAACATTTTCAGTAACATTGCAACGGAAAATAAGAATTAGTCTGTCATATACCTCATAACATGCATATATATATATATATATATATATATATATATATATATATATATATATATATATATATATATATATATATATATATATATATATATATATATATATATATATATATATATATATATATATATATATATATATATATATATATATATATATATATATATATATATATATATATATATATATATATATATATATATATATATATATATATATATATCGTCATATACACAAAAGTCGGCCAATTACCCAAAAACATGTATATCCATCATGCATCATCACATATTCACAAAAGAAAGATACGCCACAGTGGCACACATAAACAATAAGTGACAACAAACTCCCAAAAGCCCCGGTGTTACGTGTCAGAGCATGTCCTATAACGACGCCACAATCCGAGCTAGCTAAACACCTGGAATGTTTGCACTTCTGAAGAAGCACAAACCACAACAAAAACAACAAAGGGGTGAGAATCTCGATCAAATAATAACGGTATAAACATACATGAAATAAAAGGCAGAAAACAATAAATCAATTGTTTCATATACCACATATCCGGACCTACTGTCCCATCATTAACAATCACAACACATACACAACTCACTATGCAACACATGCAACTCGACACATGAAATGCGGTACCGACTCACGATTCATCATCGAACTCGGATAGATCACTCGAGCCACCCTAGGCAACGATCTATTCCCACTGGGTATATCTCATATGCCCCACCGAGCAATATGATCAACCCCTGCATCCACTCCTTTTCGGAGCCTGAGTTTATTTCAGACGCCCCACCGAGCAGTATGATCAACCCTTTCACATTCCCTTACGGAATTCCGAGTCTATCTCATATGCCCCAGCGAGCAATATGATCAACCCCTGCGTCCACTCCTTTTCGGAGCCTGAGTTTATTTCATACACCCCACCGAGCAGTATGATCAACCCCTTCACATGCTATGCATAACACAATGCACCACAACAAATAATAGCACACACGATGCACGTAATCCGCAGATCACATCTATCACATATCTCAGGTATCACATGCCACAACTCAAGGTTCCCACACCATATCACCAGCACACATAATACCTATCATACACTCAATCAACTATACGAATACTACGAGGAATCACGTTCCCGCGTTCACACATACACACAACAATGCCCTGTTAACTCTGAGAATCACCCACGACCAACAGAGGTCTAACGACACAAGCACGGAACAACACAACACAAAATTGCCCAGAATTCTGTCATGTTCGCTGCCATTCTCCTGGCGAAGCCCCGCAGCGAACACTCGCTGGGACTTGCCCGGCGAAACCCCTAGCGAAGTCAAACAGAAGCAAAAAGGCAACATTCGGTGCCCAATTTGCCTGGCGAAGGCTCGCCCCCATTCGCCCAGCGAATGCACGCGAATTCTACAGAAAACAGCTCTCAGCTCAGAGTCGGCAACGTACTCCGAGCTCAGCTGAGTTTATTCCCAAACCAAACCCTATCACACTAGTAACTCGTTCCACCACCCGACTATAACATCTAACTCAGTTCTGCTCGGTAACGCTTACATCTACGCAATTACCAACTTCTGGTATAACTTCGAATCCACCCGGAAACCCCAACCGCTCTCAAGCGACTCTCACAGCCACATGCAATGAAATTAACACAATCCAACACGATAATTACAGCAAAATGCAAGTTCAGTCAACATCAAACAATAATTATCTATGGGGATTAGGGATTTTCCCCTTTTCTACCAATTTTATGCATAGACCAATTTGATCGATTAATCCCCCCCTTACCTCAAAATGCAGATTGATGATGATGAAGCTTCGCGATTTCACCGCCTTGATGATTTCCTCAAGCTTGCTGAACCGTGTTCCTCCCCTTGTTCATTCTCATCCTTCTTCCGTGCTCTTCCAAGTGTGCTTCTTCCCTCTTCCAATTCTATTTTTTTACCAAAAATACCAAGTTGCCCTTAATCCCAAATAATTCCTCATTTTCTTTTATTCCAATAATATTATTTTTCTTATTCTCTTAAGTCCATAAATTTAACTTCCACTAATATTTTAAATATGATAATAATAACGATAATATTAATAATAATAGTATCAACACTATTAGTTATCATACCATTATTATTATTAGTCATATTTTCTAATATTATGGAACTCAAATCCTCGAGCCAATCCCCACGCTTAATCCACCGAAAATAAAGCAATACGAGAAGACTAAATAATTAAAAATGGGCGTTACAACTCTCCCCCACTTTAATTATTTTCGTCCTCGAAAATACCTGATGGAAACAGCTCGGGATACGTGTCCCGCATCCTGCTCTCCAGTTCCCAGGTCACACTGTCTCCCGCAGCACCTCCCCAAGCCACTCTTACCAACGGTATCTTTTTCCCTCTGAGTCGCTTCATCTTGCGATCCTCTATCTTCAATGGCAACGTCTCCACAGTCAGATTCTATCTAACTTGGACTTTGTCCCTCTGAATCACATGAGACGGATCAGGTACATACTTCCGAAGTTGCGACACATGGAACACGTCGTTCAAGTTCGAAAGCTCCGGCGGCAACGCCACCCTATAAGCCACGGTACCAATCCTCTGCAAAATATGATACGGCCCGATAAACTTCGGATCCAACTTCTTGGACTTCAATGCACGTCCAACACCCGTCACTGGGTTAACCCTAAAAAATACATGGTCACCCTCACTGAATTCTAACTCTTTCCTGCGGTTGTCATAATAACTCTTCTGCCGATCCTGAGATACTTTCATCTTCTCACGAATCATCTGCACTGTCTCAGTAGTCTGCTGTACCAACTCTGGTCCCAGCACTACATTTTCCCCTGACTCATACCAACATAAAGGAGTCATGCACCTCCTACCATAAAGAGTCTCAAACGGTGCCATCCCGATACTGGAATGGTAACTGTTGTTGTACGTGAACTCAACCAATGATAAATGAGTATCCCACGTACCACCTTTCTCTAACACGCAAGCCCGCAACAAATCCTCTAGAGTCTGAATAGTCCTCTCCGACTGTCCATCCGTCTGCGGATGATAAGCTGAACTCAGTTTCAACTCAGTACCCAATGCATCTTGCAAGCTCTTCCAAAATACAGAGGTGAACCTCAGATCTCTATCCGACACAATGCTCAACGGCACACCATGCAATTTTACAATCACCCGAACATAGATCTCTGCAAGCTTCTCCAACAGAAAGCTAATACTAATTGGCACAAAGTGTGCAGACTTCGTAAGCCGATCCACAATCACCCAAATGGCATCAAAGCCTCTCGCCGTATTCAGCAAACCCGTGAAAAAATCCATAGCGATACAATCCCACTTCCAAACCGGAATCTCTAACGGTTGCATCATCCCAGAAGGTCTCTGATGCTCCACCTTCGATTTCTGACATACCAAACAAGCATACACATAACGAGCAATGTCCTTTTTCATGCCCGACCACCAAAACAACTTTTTCAAATCCTGGTACATCTTCGTAGCTCCTGGATGAACACTCAGGCTACTACGATGTCCTTCGGCCAAAATCGACTTCCTCAGCTCATCATTATCCGGCACACAAATTCTGCCCCGAAATCTCAGCACACCCGTGTCGCGGTGAAAATCGGATACCAAACTATTGATTAGTTTGAATCTTTAATTCATTTTGCAACCGAACTTTGATTTGTCCAAAGGAAGGGATAAAGATCAAAATTCCCACAATGCAATGCAAATGCGAGGTTTAGAGAGTTATAGGTTCGGGGGTGGGTTAAACTTAGGGAAGGTACTAGCATCCTAAGTTTCTGTAGTACTCTACAAGAACCTCTTGTTTTATGTTTGTTTATTGCTATGTGTTATCTGCTTAAGGTATAAAAGACCTAGGGGGTTTATTTCTAAGTATACTCGATAAGATATCGCATCTTATGTCTACATATACTTACGGGAGTGGAATCAGAGTATTTGTAGTTCCCCTAAAGGGTTTGAGGAGTTCTTTGACCGTGGTCAAAGTTCCTACAGGTTTTAGGGTAGTTGATTGATTGAGTTTAGGAGAAGAGATGCGTTATCATTTTAAGAGAGATTTAACCGCCACAAATTGTAGGGGAATAGTCTTTGCATCATCTTAAGAGAAAGGCTCAAGTACTCGGATTGTTTGACGAGTACGCCTTTATCTCTCTTAAGGCAAAGTCCCTACATGTTGATTGTATTGTTGTGGGATGGAGATTCTATCTCTCTTAAGATGATTTGGCATCTTTCTCTAATGTGTTTGAATATTGAATTGAGTTGTTGAATGTTTGAATATTGTATGTTGAGTTGATTGTTTTCCTATGTTGTAAAAGATAAAGGACGGTCCTTCCTGTGGGGTAGGATCTATCTTAAAGATCGACTTGAATGGGATCAAGGATCATGGGGAATATGATGCAAATGAGATGCACTACACACAAGTGTTGACTCATGTGTAGGTTTTTCCTTTGGACGGATGCGATGCGGGAATATAAATACGGTAATGTAAATTGCTGAAAGTAAATTGCGGAAAGTAAAGCCATACACACGCATGAAAGCGCTAAAGTGCAGGTGAGTGAATTGTGTAAGGTGTAAGCGTGCAGGGTTGATTGTGTTTTACGATGTGAGTTGATTTTAGTTGGTTGATTTTAAGTAGGATTAACTATAAATAAAATTCTAAGTTTTAAATAAAAGCTACAATGATTTAATTTATAAAAAACTTAAATGAAGTGATTTATCTTATTATGGCTATTATTTAAATTATATTGATTAAATTAATATTGGTTATGGAATAGAAAAGCGTTTTTTATTTATTTATAAAAGTTAATTGAACACTAAATTATTTTATCATGGATTAAATAAATTTGACAAAAAGAGGATAGTTATTTATAAAAGTTTTATTAGTGGATAAATATTTATTTTAAAAAGTTATTTAAGATGAAAAAGTTAAAATTAAATTAGCCAACTATTTAGTAGGAATTAATAGGTTTTTTTAAAAGGTTGTTTTTAGCTAATAAAAAAAAGAGCAAGGTTGATTAAGTTGGAATTTAAGATAAAAATAAATAAATACTAACTGGGATGGGTTATTAAAAGATTAATTAGCTAGATAGTTAAAAAACTGATTAATAAATGTTATTGGTTTATTTAGAAAAAAAAAGTCAATTAATTAGTTAAGAAAAGATTAGAGAGTTGATTAGTAAAATAGGTAAAAGGTTAATTATAAAAAAAGTTATTAATTTGTTTTAATAATATATAAAAGGGGGCTGATCAATGATTAATTAAATTAGGTTAATTAATTAAATAAAAAAGATTATATCCCAGATTAATGATTAATGAGTTGCATTAGGTGGCTAATGGTTATATTGATTAAATTAAGTTGGTTAATTATTGGATTAATTAAATAATTAAGCTAATAGGAAGTACTAATTAGAAGTTAATTAGGGATTAGTGGTTAATGTTATTAACGGTTAATTAAAGGGGTAAGTGGACGAACAGATTGGGTGTGGACGCAGGTGAAGGTTTATGGTGGTCGCGCGCTTATGGATCTCCCGATCTGATCCGTTGGGGATCAGAGGGCAGTGTGTGCGAGGGTGTACAATAAGTGTGTGTGTGCGTCACATATGATTGTTACATAAAATGAAAAAAAAACATAAGGAACAGAAAATTAATCTCCAAATAGGAAGCCCCCTTTCCCTCTCCATAGCGATTCTCTCTCATCTTCGTCCCTCTCTCGTTCTTCTTCTCTCTGCTTCTCCTCCGTCTCTCTTATCTTCTTCTCTGTTCTTCTTTCATTCTCTGACTTTCCTCTTCCCCACTCACCTCGATTTCCTTCACAAAATAACCAACAACAACAAAACATCAATGTTAGTTAAAACAAAAATAACTCACGGTTTAATGGTTTCGCAGGTTTTGGCTATGGACGATTCGCGACGGAGGGAATATGGATGGTAGGGGGCAATTTACGGTGACGAGGCCCGAGGATAGTTGAAGCTCACAGCGACGCGAAAGTTCTCGAGAAAGGGGGGTATTCAACTCACGGCGGCCACAAAGATAAGTTCCTCTTACAAACTTCTTAGGGTTTTACGATTCAGGAATTTTGTGGAGTTTTCATCTGTCTGTTTATGGTTGTGAATTTCTGTTAGGGTTTTAATTTGGGATTTAAGGGATTTTTACCATTTGGGGGGTTTTCTGTGCAATTTGGGCGTGAATTCTTCGTGTGTTGCTATGAATTTTTTCGTGTGTTGCTATGCACATCCTCTTCTCTTTATAAGCCTCAAGTCCATCTTGGCTTTAAATGAGTTTCCGGATTTGGGTTAGACATGTTGATTATCGTTTTGGAAAGGATTTATGAATTTGCCAACACTAATCTGGAAGGTTTTTTTCTAACGTCTGATTGTGTCTGAGCCTGTTTTGGAATTACTTTGAATGCCCTGATATCTGGTCTTGCATAAAATTCTTGAACACATAATTTACACCTTCCTTTTTTACTTCAAACAAGCTTGCGATTTGGTTTTCAATTGTCATCAATATCTATGATTTTTTGATTAATTTCCACCCTCAATGTGATCTTTTCTTTGTTCTAACTGTATCCTTTATTTGCAGGAACTTTGAGGACAAATATGACCAGTTTAATTTCATACGAGCGCGACTGACCTGACCTTACCATGCTGGCCTTCCCGTCATGTTTACTGAACAAGGATTGATGATGATAGTCCAAAAATTGTTTAGTTATGGACTTGTTCGACATTGTTGTTGCTGTTGTAGTTATCTGAGGGGTTTCCAGTAGGCGAGTTCTCAAAGTTCCTTTACAAGGTTGGGTGAACCAACTCCATATAGATTAAAAACAGGAACATGTATTCTTTTATTATGAGCATCACGAGCTACCATTCTAAGGGCCGATCTAAACTATATCTCTTTGAATTTGCAGGTTGTCATGTTGAAATCTTTGCGAGAAGTGCTTCCCGCTCGTTGTTGAAGGTGAGAAAATTACTTATAAGGGGGGGTTGAATAAGTAAGACTAAAAATCAAAGATATGAACACAGATATTTTTATCCTGGTTCGTTGAATACAACTACTCCAGTCCACCCTCTCAAGAGTGATTTGCCTTTCTCTGTCAAGGACTTAATCCACTATTTAAATCAAACAGATTACAAATAGCAACACCTAAGAACAACTGTTCTTAGTCTTCTCAAGAGCAACTGATCCCAACTGGATCCTCTTAAGGAAAACCTTTTACAAACAATGTAAAACTTTTACAAGAGTAAGAATGCTTCTAATAAGCTGTTATCACAACTGTGATATTTCTCTTAATTTAAGAACAATGTTAAAGCAAAATAAAATAATAATAGCTTTGAGAGATTTGCTTTGATGAGTGATTTTTGCTAGAAGTTCGATATTGAAGAAGATGGAGTGGACTTCTTTATATAGGCACTAAGATCCAAGAAGTCTTGTTACGTTGAAGGCTGTGCAGAAAAGCCTGAAGCCTTTTGTCTTCACATTGGAGGCTGTGCTGAAACAAGCCTGATGCCTTTTGTCTTCACTTGCAGAAAACTTTCCTCAGAATGGAGTGCACAGATAAAACCTTTTTGTCTGTGTCCTTGTGTCTAGCACAAAATAGGAAAGAGCTGTTGAGATAAACCAACGTACATATTTAAATCTTCTTCAAAGTAAGTTCAGCTTTCAACAATAGAATCTGAATCTTCAGAGTCTCCAGAATAGAGATCTTCTGGATCTTCAGAGTCTTGGATGTTCTTCAGATTGAGCTGAATCAGAGTATGAGCAGCTTGTGTGCTTGAGCGTGTAAATCTATCAGAGCAGAGTCTTCTATGCTTTAGAGGCTCCTGCTTCAAAATCTTCAAGAGACAGTAATCAGATTCTTCTGATATCAGCGTTCAGATCTTCACTTAAGATGCTCTTGAACTTATGAAGCCTTTCATAGTAACATTGTTCAGATCTTAATTTGCTTTCTTAAGATAATTTTCATTAGTACCTGTAGCAAACAATCTAGAACACGTTTAGAGTATATAATTCTTGAATACAAAATTCATAAGTGTTATCATCAAAACATAGAGATATAACTAAGACACAATTTGTGCTCTTACAATCTCCCCCTTTTTGATGATGACAAAACATGAGAAATTTTGTTCAATAAAGAGTAAGAATTAGAAACTCTCCCTGAGATTAACAATTTCCCCCTGAAATAAATACTTCAATAGAATAGAATACTTCCCTTTCTGATTAAGTATATTTCAGATTCAGAGCCTGATGAAAGAGTTCAGAGTCAAATCTTGATGCCAGATACATATGACTTCCTTCAGTCAGAGCGTCTGGTTATCATCTTGCATGAATTCTCTTTCAGAATAAATGTATCAGAGTAAGATATCAGAGTTATCAGAGTTGATTGAATACTCAGATTTTCTTTAGAGGATCAGGTTCTGGTTGACAAAGTCTCAGGGTAACTTCATAGAATTATGTTAGATATATCAATGTAATCTGAAAGACTTAAATTCAAAGTAAGTTAATAAAATGTCTGAATTTTAGTTTTAGTAATTGCTTATAGGTTGAACACTCAGTTTCTCTTTTTCTCCCCCTTTTTGTCATAATCAAAAAGATTTTCAAAGATAGAAAGATACAGAAGAAAAGAATCATATAGGAACAAAACAAGTTATCATGCAATTAAAACAAACCAAAGTTCACAGTCAAACAGGCAGAAGCCAAAACACATAACACAATAAAAATTAAACAGACAGCAAAAAAAAATTAGTTCATGTGCAAAACATCAAATAAAACTAGGTCTGGCGAGAGGCAATAAGGGTCAGAAGTTCTGTCATCTTGGCAGCTGACTCTTCTTGCTTAGACATCCAGGACTTTATTTCATCAGTTGTTTTCTCTTGCTTGATCATCCAGTCCTTTATATCCTTCACATCATTCACAAGTTCTGCAACCACAGATGAAGACGGAGCAGATGCAGTAGCAGCAGGGTTCCCTTCAGATTGGTTTTCAACAGAAGCTTGTTCAACCATTTCAGATTCAGGAACTACTGGAGGAGCAGCTTCCAAAAGTAATACAGGAGGAGAAGGAGGCATGTTCATCAGAGTTACCTTGATTAATTCTGCAAATTTAGTCTTGGCAAGCTTAGAGCATTTAGCTCTAACTTTTAAGGCAGCTTTGTTGAACATCCAGATGAAGCGCTTCCAAGCAGTATTCGAAACAGTTGGATCCACACTAGACATGCATACAGCCTTAACACGATCATATTCAGAATCTAACTCCTTTTTGAAAAAATCAAACATGGCATTAACACATGATCCTAGATCTGACTGTTCAGACTGTCCAGAGGAAAAAGGATTAGGGGTGTTAACAGGAGTAGGTTCAGATGGTTGTGGTTGAGGTGTGGGTGGTTGAGATGTGTGGATGTCAGATGGTTGAGTTTCAGATGGTTGTTGAAAAGTATGATTTTCAGATGGATTAGTTTCAGGTGGTTGAGGAATGGTTTGGTTTTCAGATGTTTGAGTGTCAGATGGTTGAGTTTCAGATGGTTGTTGATGAGATGGTGAGTTTGGTGGGGTATGAAACAAGGCAATGTTAAGATGTTTCTTCATAACACTTTCAGAGCGAGCTTGTTTGAGTGATTCGGAATCACAGTCAGATGAATCAGATGAATCAGAAGATTCATCTGAGTGAACAGATGTTGAAGAAATTATAATAGATTGATTGAGGGGTTGAATATCAAGAATATTGTCAGAAAGATTTGGATCTTCTGAGGGAATTGTTTGTTCAGAGTGTTTAGTTTGAACAGTCTCTGGTTGGTTTTGTTCTGAAATAATTGTTTCTGGTTGGAGAGTCTCTAATTGGGGATTCTCTGGTTGTGACAAAGTTGGTTGTGGAGTTACTATTGGAGAGTTTTCTGGTTGAGTTGTTTGAGGTTGTGGTTCAGATGGAATTGGTACAGGAGATGATTGTAAATTTACTGGTTCAGAGGAGAGTGGTTCAGATGAAATATTGACAGACTGTTTGGATTTAGAAGTTCTTTGTCTAAGGCTTGGAGAGAGTTGTGGTGAAGACAGGGGTGAATGAACAGTAGGTGTAGGATCAGATGCTAATACCTGTTGAATGGTGTCTCTGATCTCTTCCAGAGTGGCTTCTCTAGGACTGATTCTGGCTTTCTTTCCTTCTCTCTTCTTCTTTCTTGAAGCTTCAGATGCTTTTCTCTTCTTCTGAACGGATCCTTCTTCAGCTTTCCTCTTACTGCGCCTTTCCTTCATCTGATTTGGCAATTCTTCTCCTGGTTTCTGAACAAGATTAGCAGGTAGAGGAATTCCTTCCTTTAGACATTCAGTAATGTACATCCAGACAAATTCCTTAGGTTCATCTGCACTGAATAGTGGAAAGTCTTCCACAGGAATTCTTCTGCCTTGAACCTCTTCAGAGTTGATCTTCCTTAGTTGTCCTTTCAATTCTGAAATGATTTTCATCCTTTTCAGATTGAGTCCATTTATTTCAGAGCCAATGATGTAAGTCAGATCTTCTGTAATCTTCGCATCTGTCAGATGCTGTACCAGCTTGTTCTCAATAAGGATGTCTGAAATCAATCTTCCCAGGGGTATCCACGTCCTAACTTTACCAGCTTTAGCTCTTACTTCCTCTCTGGTTTCTTTGACATGAGTTAGTAAATGACTGAAGATAAGATACGGTAGATCCACTTTGACATTCTTGCTAATGCAGTACATGAAATACAGATGTTCCGAACTCACATAGTCTGGTGAGTTGGATGGTTTTCTGTGAAAAAATGTACTCATAAAGATTTTTGCCCAGATCCTATAAATGGGTTTCAAATCTTTAACCTTACTAGATGGCATTCCATCTATAGTAACTTCTTCATAAACCCTAGCCATATCAATGCGAGAAGAAGCAAGATTTGAAACTCCATCAGATTCAGTATAATTGAACAGTTGTCTGATCAGTTTTTCAGTAATAACTATCTCCATTCCAAGAACCGAGGAATGAATAAACTTGGGACCAGCGCTTGCATGAATCCAGAATTCCTTTACCAGTGATGGAAATACAGGACCCATTAGTCTTTCAAAGTATTTTTCCCAACCTTGAGCTTTAATGGCAGAAATTAGGTCGAACCCATTTTCCTTTAACGAATCAAGATCAATGAAGCTTTCACAGAGCACCTCCAGATCAGCCACTGGAGTGAATAAGGTTCGTTCTGGTTCTTTGTACATTATAGTCTTGTTGGGTTTTGCAGCAGTGTTTGAAGTAGACGCCATTGAAGAAGAAGAGGATCTTGGTTTAGGTTTAGGGTTTTGGTAGAGATTGAAAAGAGAACAGAAACGCATTAATGAAGTGAATGTGGAAAGTGTGAAAATAGTGTGATAGGTGATATATATAGATAACCAATAATCAAGCATAGGGCACACAAAAGACACTTATGCACGTTTGGACAGCATTTAATGAAAAATAATCATTTCATATTAAATTTATGACAGTTGGGGGGAAAACCAAGAAAAGTGAGATTTTCAAAGCAATACCTCAAACGTCAATTCAGTTGAGCACTCCATCTTTTCAGATATTGAGTGACACGTGTTTGCTTTGCTGGCGCATCTGATGTCTCTCAAGAAATGAAACGTTTCCAACTTTCAGATCTTCTGAGCTTGTTAGTTCAGAGTTTCACACAAAAAGAAATAATTGAATAAATATAAACGAACGAATAGACAGATGAAATACTTCAGATTATTAAACATTTTGCATCTGAGAGGTTCCCTCTGATAAATATTACTCTGGACAAAAATCCATACAAATATTTTTCAGAATGAACTTAAATCTATCTTCAGCAAGGGGTTTTGTGAAAATATCAGCCCATTGATGATCTGTATCAACAAAAGCTAAATTAATTACACCCTTCTGAACATAGTCTCTGATGAAGTGATGTTTAATTTCTATATGTTTTGCCTTAGAATGCAAGATTGGATTTTTTGACAAACATATAGCAGAAGTATTATCACAGAAGATAGAAAGATTACTCTCATAGATTTGATAATCTTCTAATTGACTCTTCATCCAGAGCATCTGAGTACAACATCCAGCAGCAGCAATGTATTCTGCCTCTGTAGTTGATAGTGCTATGGTAGGTTGCTTCTTGCTGTACCATGAGATCAGATGACTTCCAAGAAACTGACAGCTTCCAGAAGTGCTCTTACGTTCAACTCTGTCTCTAGCATAGTCAGCATCACAGAATCCAACTAATGAAAATTCATCAGATCTTCTGTAACACAAACCCATGTTAGCAGTACCTTTCAGATACCTTAGAATCCTCTTAACAGCTGTTAAGTGTGATTCTCTAGGATCTGATTGGAATTTCGCACATAAGCAGACACTAAACAGAATATCTGGTCTAGAAGCAGTCAAGTATAGAAGAGATCCTATCATACCTCTGTAGAGTTTTTGATCCACCTTCTTACTTACCTCTTCCTTACCTAGAGTGCTTGTAGGATGCATTGGAGTCTTTGCCATTTTGCTATCAATCATGTTGAACTTCTTCAGAAGCTCTTTAACATATTTGGTTTGATGTATGTAGGTACACTCTGGAGTCTGATTGACTTGGATTCCCAAGAAGAATCTCAATTCTCCCATCATGCTCATTTCAAATTCTTCCTGCATACATTTAGCAAACTCCTTTCCAAGCGTAATATTTGTTGATCCAAAAATAATGTCATCTACATAAATTTGACAAATTAACAGATCTTTCTTAACAGTTTTACAGAATAAAGTTGTATCCACTTTTCCTCTGATAAAATTTTTCTTCAGAAGGAAGTTGCTCAACCTCTCATACCAAGCTCTGGGAGCTTGTTTTAATCCATAAAGGGATTTATTTAATTTGAAAACATGATCTGGAAAGTTTTCACTTTCAAAACCAGGAGGTTGGTGGACATATACTTCTTCTTCTATAATACCATTAAGAAAAGCACTCTTAACATCCATCTGATACAGAGTGATGTTATTCTGTGCAGCAAATGAAATAAGAAGACGAATAGATTCTAACCTTGCCACTGGAGCATATGTCTCAGTGTAATCAATACCTTCTTGTTGATTGTATCCTTGAGCAACCAGCCTTGCCTTATTCCTTTCTACCTCTCCCTTTTCATTCAGCTTATTCCTGAAGACCCATTTTGTTCCAATGACATTGAATCCTTTAGGTCTAGGAACCAGATCCCAAACTTCATTTCTGGTGAATTGATTCAGCTCTTCTTGCATAGCTATAATCCATTCATTATCTTCCAGAGCCTCATCTACAGATGTTGGTTCTATCATTGACACTAAGCCAAATAAGGAAGATTCAGAAGTTCTGAGAAATGATCTTGTCCTTATAGGATCATCTTTCTTTCCAATTATCACATCTTCTGGATGAGAAGCTTTGATTCTGGAAGAAGATCCTCTGACAGTTGGTCTTTCAGAAATATGCAAGTTGTTTAGTTGGGAGGTCAAAGGTGTAGCATCTGGGGTTGCGTCAGATTCTTTGTTCTTTGCCTTTTCTGCCTCTGAGCCTTTAGAGTCTGTGAGAATCACTTCTCTATCTGCAGAACTTTCAAACTGCTTTGGCTATTGTTCCAGAGCCAATGATCTTGCCCTTCTGGTTCCCTCCAAATTTCACGTCCCCTCCAGATCTAAGTTCCAGACTTTGGAACATAGACCTTTCTCCCGTCATGTGTCGTGAGCATCCAGAGTCCAGGTACCATGATTGGTGTCCTGACTTTGCTGCTAAGGACATCTGCAACAAGGATTATTTTGTCTTTAGGTACCCAGATCTTCTTGGGTCCTTTAGGGTTAGTTGCCTTGTAAGTTTGTCTAAACTTTTGTTTTTCAACATAGTTTTTGTTTAGACTTGCCTTAGATCTAAACACATGAGTATTCTTTTCAGAGCTCGTGTGTTTAATGTCATTTAAATGACCAAATTTAAAAATAGAGTATAAAGGAGTTATCTTAATGATCAGATCATCTACAGGTATTGGTCTTACATCTTTTTCAAGAGAAGAAGATTGAAATCCAATTCCCTTTCTTTTATTCCTACTAACTCCATAGATCATAGAAGCCATCTTGCTTCTGTCTATGCTTTTAGTGAGGAACCTCTGAAAACTAGAGTCATATTTTTCCAAAATATTTTCAGATGACTTAGCTTCAGAGTCAGATTCTTGTTGGGCAATTTCCAAATCATTTTTGATTTTTATATTTATTTCTCTCTGCTCAACAAGTTCTGTTTTCAGATTATCAATCTCAGATTCAAGATTGCTTTTCAGCTTCTTGTTTTTGAGTTTGATATTATTATAGCTTTTCAAAACTTCAGATAACACCTTTATAAGTTCTTCTTTGGTAAGTTTAGACATTACCTCTTCAGCGTCAGAGTCAGAGTCAGACTCAGATTCAGATGATAATTCTTCATTCTGATCTTCTATTCCAGCCATTAATGCCATGTTGGCACACTCTTCTTCTGCTTCAGATTCAGATTCAGATTCATCTGAATCATCCCAAGTTGCCATAAGAACCTTCTTCTTTTTATCAAACTTTCTTTTGGGTTTCTCCTTGAGAAGTTTGGGGCAGTCATTTTTGTAATGCCCAGGTTCCTTGCATTCATAGCATGTGACCTCTTTCTTTCCAGATCTTTTGTGTCCAGAAGATTCCTTCCTGTGGTCAGCTTTTCTGAAGTTGTTAAACTTCTTTCCCTTGTGCTTCCAGAGCTTGTTGATTCTTCTGGAAAGCATGGACAATTCATCTTCTTCTTCAGAAGAAGATTCTTCAGAGCTTTCTTCTTTTACCTGCAAAGCTTTAACAGGTTTGTTAGATTTTAAAGCTATGGATTTACCTTTATCTTTCTTCTGGGGTTCATCTTCCTCCAGCTCAATTTCATGGCTTCTCAAAGAACTGATAAGTTCTTCTAAAGAGATCTTGTTCAGATCTTTTGCCATCTTCAATGCGGTCACCATTGGTCTCCATCTGGTGGGAAGACTTCTGATGATCTTCTTGACATGATCTGACGTTGAGTAGCCCTTATCCAGAACTTTCAGACCAGCTGTAAGAATCTGAAATCTAGAAAACATAGTTTCTACATTTTCAGACTCTTCCATTTTAAATGCCTCATACTTCTGTATGAGCGCCAGCGCCTTGGTCTCTTTAACCTGAGAGTTTCCCTCATGAGTCATTTTGAGTGACTCAAACATGTCATGAGCAGTATCTCTGTTTGTAATCTTCTCATACTCAGTATGATAGATTGCATTAAGCAATATAGTTCTGGCTTTGTGGTGATTCTTGAAATCTCTTTTCTGTACTTCAGTCATTGATTTTCTATCAATCTTTTTGCCATCCTCATCAGTAGGGTGTTCATATCCATCAATGACCATATCCCAAAGATCAGCATCATACCCAAGGAAAAAACTTTCTATTCTATCTTTCCAATAGTCAAATTTTTCCCCATCAAACATGGGTGGCTTGGTACTGATCCTATCTCCTTCATATTTGTTGTTGTAAGTTGATGTAGATGTATTATCCATATTGACAACCAAACAAATATCAAAGTATCTTTCTCACTGGATCTTTAACTGTCACGGTTAAGTGGAGCACACACAGAACCGGAGCTCTGATGCCAACTGAAGGTGAGAAAATTACTTAGAAGGGGGGATTGAATAAGTAAGACTAAAAATCAAAGATATGATCACAGATATTTTTATCCTGGTTCGTTGAATACAACTACTCCAGTCCACCCTCTCAAGAGTGATTTGCCTTTCTCTGTCAAGGACTTAATCCACTATTTAAATCAAACAGATTACAAATAGCAACACCTAAGAACAACTGTTCTTAGTCTTCTCAAGAGCAACTGATCCCAACTGGATCCTCTTAAGGAAAACCTTTTACAAACAATGTAAAACTTTTACAAGAGTAAGAATGCTTCTAATAAGCTGTTATCACAACTGTGATATTTCTCTTAATTTAAGAACAATGTTAAAGCAAAATAAAATAATAATAGCTTTGAGAGATTTGCTTTGATGAGTGATTTTTGCTAGAAGTTCGATACTGAAGAAGATGGAGTGGACTTCTTTATATAGGCACTAAGATCCAAGAAGTCTTGTTACGTTGAAGGCTGTGCAGAAAAGCCTGAAGCCTTTTGTCTTCACATTGGAGGCTGTGCTGAAACAAGCCTGATGCCTTTTGTCTTCACTTGCAGAAAACTTTCCTCAGAATGAAATGCACAGATAAAACCTTTTTGTCTGTGTCCTTGTGTCTAGCACAAAATAGGAAAGAGCTGTTGAGATAAACCAACGTACATATTTAAATCTTCTTCAAAGTAAGTTCAGCTTTCAACAATAGAATCTGAATCTTCAGAGTCTCTAGAATAGAGATCTTCTGGATCTTCAGAGTCTTGGATGTTCTTCAGATTGAGCTGAATCAGAGTATGAGCAGCTTGTGTGCTTGAGCGTGTAAATCTATCAGAGCAGAGTCTTCTATGCTTTAGAGGCTCCTGCTTCAAAATCTTCAAGAGACAGTAATCAGATTCTTCTGAGAGCAGCATTCAGATCTTCACTTAAGATGCTCTTGAACTTATGAAGCCTTTCATAATAACATTGTTCAGATCTTAATTTGCTTTCTTAAGATAATTTTCATTAGTACCTGTAGCAAACAATCTAGAACACGTTTAGAGTATATAATTCTTGAATACAAAATTCATAAGTGTTATCATCAAAACATAGAGATATAACTAAGACACAATCTGTGCTCTTACAGTTGTCCCTCAAAACTCATGCTCAAGATCGACAGGAGCGTATACAGGGTTCTTAGAGAGCTTCCTTTTATTTGTCATGCTGGTGATCTTCTTAAAGAAGCTTCCCTCTTCGTGATTATGTCATAGATGCGTCTTGAATGCTATGATTGTTTGTGTTGGGCGTAAGTTGCATTGTTAATCACCGATGTCTGGTTTACGACAGGTTTACGGGACGATTGATGCAGCTGGAAGATATCCTGCCTTCTGTGTTAAAAGACGTCGAAAGGTGCGATCCCTCACGGTAAATGTTGTTAACCTCTTCCTGTTATACTTTGTCGTATTATTGCTATCACATGATAAATCTTGAATGAATTATCTTCGCAGGGTACTTGATGTTAGCTTGGAGCTTGAGGGTGTTGCTGATTCATTAGTCAACAAAGGTGACAAATCAAGAGGCTCAGGGCGTGGGACGCGTTGGTGCCGATTGCTTCGGTTTCTACCATGGGCAATATTTATGAATATCTCCTCTTTTTCTTGTTTGACTAAATACCTCCTTGCATTAGTTAATAAACAATTATGTTGGAATTAATTGGGAAGCAACTCACTTACTTCATCTTTCGCAGGTTTACGACCGTGCCCGTCCTATTTCGATGTTACAAGGTGTAGGCGCACTGCATAACAGCGGGTCTGTCGACCATGTCTACATGTCGTACGAGACTAACAGGTTGCTTGATAAGGGCTCGCTCTTATTAGTTTCATTCGGCTTACAAAGTCTCAAAGCAGACATCGTTACTTAGTTTGGCAGCTAGTTGACATGTGCAGGAACCTGGCAGGTCAGTTCTGAATCTTCGATCTCTCATTCCATTTGTAGAAGCAACTAAGCTATGTAAATCCAAGATTAAATCATTTTCCTTGTCTCCTATAGCATGAATTGCAATATGAAGACCAGATAAATCTGACTCCAAAGTCATGTTGAGAAGAGTGTAAAGGTCTGCGAGTTGTAAACCATAGGTGTCGGGCTCGTCTTGATAAAAGATGCAAGGTTTTCTGGAGTATTGTTGAAAGAAGACACGGGGTTCACAAACTTGCGTTTTGGACTTTGGATTGGCAACAAAGGTGGTTCTCATAGGTAATTGCTTTCGAACTGTCTCTGTTTCAATGAATCATAATCTCGTTCAATGCCTTTATGACGTACTTGCTTTTCACTTTCACCACTTTGAATAACCACCGCCTGAGTTTCTTTTTGTAGTGGTAACACCATCATAATGACAGCTCTCATTGGAGTAAACAACGTTAGTTCGCCGTTTAGTTTGCAGGCTTTACCGGAATGTCTCGGATTTTGTGACTGCGTTAGGAGGCACATGTTTTGGCTTCTGTTATCGCCACATCTGCTTTTGACGGAGGAATGATGCTACCTTCGTTTTAGGTACCCATTTGATAATTTCTTCCCTTTTTATTGTCTTAACGGTATAACCAATCGGTGCCTGTGTTAACTGCTGGATCCAACTTGTCCTGAGGTTTATCTTCAAGGCTGTTTATTTTCTTAACAATTTTACCAACAGGATTATCCTCCGCAGCTATATCTTTCCCAGAAGTTAGAATCCCAATTGGATCCACAGAAGGCTTGACCACCTCAACAGGCACATCTGATGTAATCACTTTATCTGCAACACCCTTCTCATCTGGCTTGTCAGTTTGTTTCTGGATTAATCGCATTAGTGTCGACGGTGGCATGAATGGTTTGCCTCTGAATTTACTACTTGTCTATTAATGGCACTTTGACTTTCCTTTTGAGTACTGACGGCTGCTTTTTTTTATTTCCTTTGTAGCGTTGACGGAAAGGCGGTGCGGAAGATGTTTGGAAGATCATAATTCCAAATAAGGCTCTGCGGGGAAATAAACTGTGGTGTGTTGTTTTGCAGCTGACGACCGAGACCCGTTGCGGAAACTGTTGGTAAAAACCCGTGACATTACTGTATGGAGCCCCCTTTGGAAATTCCTTCAAGTGGAAAGAACGCGGTGCTTTCTTTTAAGACTTGCATATTAAGTTTGGTAGCCAAAGCTTGATTCCCAAATATGTAATTCACCTACTGTATTGTAATGATATGATTTTAGCTTTACCTGTTTGAAACATGGATAATTTGAATTAATTTTCCTGTGACATGGTCGTGTAAGATCCAAAACCCAGTGGGAATCACATGTAGAATTGATCAAAAATGAATTCTCCAAAGACGTTCTCCTCGGTGGTAACATTACTTTAAATAAGCTTCTTAATGTGAGCACAACATGCTTTAAATTCTCAGGAAGTGAATTTGAGATTAATATATGGAAATTTGAGTTTGGCTCTATAATTTTGAAAATGGACTTCCAATGTATTCTAAATCTTGAACTGTTGAATTTCTTTGGGATTGTCCGGAGCTTGTGATTTATGGATGAACTCATTAATTCAAAGAAACCTGACTGTTTGAATCACAATCTTAATCAAACTTGAGCTTGGGGATTAGTGTTGACTTTTACGTCCTTGTACGAAGTATTCTTACGTATTTTCAATGCTGCAACACTTAAACCTTTTTCCTTTTTTTTTGAAAATTTGCTATCGGGCCTTATAGAAACATGCCCCGGAGTCCATAACCAGCCCATACCTAACACCAATAGATAGACCTTAATCTTCCCTTTAGAACCCCAGTGCGTGATTAGGAGGGTCCATGCCTGAAACATATACTTACACAAACGGGTCAGTCGTGATAAACATTCACAATGAGTATAGAGATAAAATACGACAGAAAAAAAACAAGGGGGTGAAATCTTAAAGTCAAAAATTAGGGTGCAACAACCCGCATTATCCAACTTGAAATCACTACCGGAGTCACTTCCGGCCTCACACATCAAATCTATAAGTTTCACATCTAACTTATGATGTTCTCTTATCATATCCAAGAAATCATTGTGCACTTGCAACTTACCCAACATCACACAATTCGTTGAAATCTCGCAAACCATGCTCAAATCTCTGAACTGCTCAATAAGCTCCATCTCTTTTACCATCAAAGCTGACATATGAATTACCTTCCTGCTCAGTGCATCTGCAACCACATTCGCTTTCCCTGGGTGATAACTCAAACTGAAATCATAATCTTTCAAGAATTCCAACCATCTTCTCTGCCTCATATTCAACTCTTTCTGATCAATTAGATACTTCAAACTCTTGTGGTCGCTGAACACCTTAAATCTTGAACCATATAAATAGTGTCTCCAAATTTTCAACACAAAAACAACCGCAGCCAACTCAAGATCATGAGTAGGATAATTTCGCTCATGCACCCTCAATTGTCGCGACGCATAAGCTACCACTTTTCCCTTCTGCATAAGAACTCCGCCCAAGCCCAACTTGGACGCATCGCAATACACCACAAAAGGTTCACATGGATTCGGTAACACCAACACCGGCGCTGAAGTCAATCTCTTTTTCAGCTTCTCAAAACTCTCTTCGCAAGCAGCATCCCACACAAACACTTAATCTTTCCTCGCCAACCGAGTCAACGGCAAAGCCAATCTGGAAAAGCCCTTAATAAATCTTCGGAAATAACCAGCTAAACCCAAGAAGCTTCTAACCTCTGTTACTGTCTTCGGTGGTTCCCATTGTAACACCGCACTAACTTTCGAAGGGTCTACTGAAACACCATCACCCGAAATAACATGCCCCAGAAAACTCACAGTCTTCAACCAGAACTCACACTTCGATAACTTAGCAAACAACTTATTATCCTTCAACACTTGCAAAGCAATCCTCAAATGTTCCGCATGCTCTCCCTCAGACTCAGGGTAAATCAGTATGTCATCAATGAACACGACAATGAACTGATCCAAATAAGAATGGAAGATACGGTTCATATATTCCATAAACACACCCGACACATTAGACACTCCGAAAGGCATCACTGCATACTCGTAATGACCATATCGAGTTCTAAACGCCGTCTTCTGAATATCACCTTCCTTAACTCTTATCTGATGATAGCCCGACCTCAAGTCGATCTTACTGAACACACAAGCCCCCACCAATTGATCCATCAAATCATCGATCCTTGGAAGAGGATACTTGTTCTTGATGGTCACTTTGTTCAACTGACGGTAATCAATGCACAACTGCATGCTACCGTCTTTCTTCTTCACAAACAACACTGGAGCTCTCCACGACGACACACTTGGCCTGATAAACTTTCTATCCAGTAACTCTCCAATATGAGATTTCAACTCGGCCAATTCCACTGCCGACATCCTGTATGGCGCCATAGAAATAGGCCTCGTACCAGGTACCAGATCAATGCTAAACTCAACTTCTCTCTTCGGAGGCAATTCTGTAATATCATCCGGGAACACCTCCGGAAACTCATTCACCACAGCTAGCTCATCCAACACCGCCTTGTTGTCAACAGACAGTGATGCAAATAAAGCAAACACCTGCGCTTCATCTTCCAACAAGGTTCTCAATTCCTTACCGGACAACGAATCTTCCAACGCTTCTTCCTCTGGAGTCAAAAACAATAACACTTTCCGGAAACAGTCGATGTAAACTCGGTTGAACTCCAACCAGTTCATACCCAGAATAACATTCAACTTACCAAGAGGCAATAAAATCAAATCCACGCCAAAATCTCGGCTAAAGATAGTCAGTGGACACTTCAAACACACAAGCGAAGTAGTCACCGAACCAATCGAGGGAGTCTCAATAGTCATCCGCCGCTCAAGAGTAGTCGGCACCAAACCTAACCTCTTCGCACAACCAACAGATATAAACGAGTGGGTCGCACCCGTATCAATCATTGCAGACAAGGGAACATTATTGATGAAACAAGTACCTCGTATAGAACGATCATCACCAGTAGCTTGAGTTCCTACTACTGCAAACACCTTGCCGCTGGTCTGTGGCACCTGAGTCGACTTCAGTTTCCCACAATGAGTACTGATGTGGCCTTTCTCACCACATTTGTAGCATGTAGGCATGGCGACCCGACAATTAGCTACCACGTAGCCTGACTTGCCACACTTGAAAAACTTTTTCTCTTCAAGAGGACAATCAACGGCACGATGACCCAAGTCACCACACCTAAAACATTTCCCTCCAGCAACCGCTCTCCCCTCTCTTGGCTTCTTATCATTAGCACCTTTGAACTTTCCCTTACCAGTAGGAACACTGTAAGGAGTTCCACCGAACCTTTGCTTACCCTTACAGTCATTAGTAGCTTTGTAATGCGCAATCCTTGTCCGGTTATCATTGTCATATATCCGGCTCCTGCTTATCAGCTCAGGATAATCCCTGATCTTCTGACAAGCTATTCCCATCTTCACTTCTGGACGCAATCCATTTTCGAACTTCAAACATTTGGAGGTCATCGCTCCATCAGTATTGTAGTGGGGACAATACTGTACCAATTCCTCAAACTTAGCGGCATACTCTGCCACCGTCATATTTCCCTGCTTCAGTTCCAGAAACTCAATCTCCTTGGCACTTCTGATATCTTCAGGGAAGTACTTCTCCAGAAATCCAGTGCAAACAACATCCCAGGTAATCGGAGTCCCAACAGTCTCCAACCTTTGACGACTATTGTCCCACCAAGCTTCAGCTTCGCCCTCTAACATGTGAGTACTGAACCTCACCTTCTGCTCATCGTTGCAACCCATCATTCTGAAGATCTTCTCTATCGCCTTCAACCACTTTTGAGCAACCTCCGGATCCAAAATTCCTCCTTGGAACATCGGCGGCTTGTTGCTTTGAAACTGCGCCAAGCCTCTGAACTGCGCACCTGCAGCGTGGTTCTGATTAGCAACCACCTGCGCCATAGCTTGCATATCCGCAGCCAACGCCGCGTCATTCCTCCCAGCCATACTGCTTCACAACAAAAATCCAGGTTAATAGAAAACAACCAACTCTATCCTACAGACAGACTCAAAACACTACACTGGCCGGATGGACCGACCTGCTCTAATACCAACTTGTATCACCCCGTTTCCCAAAACAAAATAAAACACTTAAAAGTAAGTACATATCAGAGTTTCTCCCACTTACGGGATGTTACAATTCACCACAAAATTCCACATATCATTTTTTTCAAAAACATTTTCAGTAACATTGCAACGAAAAATAAGAATTAGTCTGTCATACACCTCATAACATGCATATATATATATATATATATATATATATATATATATATATATATATATATATATATATATATATATATATATATATATATATATATATATATATATATATATATATATATATATATATATATATATATATATATATATATATATATATATATATATATATATATATATATATATATATATATATATATATATATATATCGTCATATACACAAAAGTCGGCCAATTGCCCAAAAACATGTATATCCATCATGCATCATCACATATTCACAAAAGAAAGATACGCCACTGTGGCACACATAAACAATAAGTGACAACAAACTCCCAAAAGCCTCGGTGTTACGTATCAGAGCATGTCCTATAACGACGCCACAATCCGAGCTAGCTAAACACCTGGAATGTCTGCACTTCCGAAGAAGCACAGACCACAACAAAAACAACAAAGGGGTGAAATCTCGATCAAATAATAACGGTATAAACATACATGAAATAAAAGGCAGAAAACAATAAATCAATTATTTCATATACCACATATCCGGACCTACTGTCCCATCATTAACAATCACAACACATACACAACTCACTATGCAACACATGCAACTCGACACATGAAATGCGGTACCGACTCACGGTTCATCATCGAACCCGGATAGATCACTCGAGCCACCCTAGGCAACGATTTATCCCCACTGAGTATATCTCATATGCCCTACCGAGCAATATGATCAACCCCTGTATCCACTCCTTTTCGGAGCCTGAGTTTATTTCATACGCCCCACCGAGCAGTATGATCAACCCCTTCACATTCCCTTACGGAATTCCGAGTCTATCTCATATGCCCCACCGAGCAATATGATCAACCCCTGCGTCCACTCCTTTTCGGAGCCTGAGTTTATTTCATACGCCCCACCGAGCAGTATGATCAACCCCTTCACATGCTATGCATAACACAATGCACCACAACAAATAATAACACACACGATGCACATAATCCGCAGATCACATCTATCACATATCTCAGGTATCACATGCCACAACTCAAGGTTCCCACACCATATCACCAGCACACATAATACCTATCATACACTCAATCAACTATACGAATACTACGAGGAATCACGTTCCCGCGTTCACACATACACACAATAGTGCCCTGTTAACTCTCAGAATCACCCACGACCAACAGAGGTCTAACGGTACAAGCATGGAACAACACAACACAAAATTGCCCATAATTCTGTCATGTTCGCTGCCATTCGCCTGGCGAAGCCCCACAGCGAACACTCGCTGGGACTTGCCCGGTGAAACCCCTAGCAAAGTCAAACAGAAGCAAAAAGGCAACATTCGCTGCCCCGTTCGCCTGGCGAAGCCTGGCGAAGGCTCGCCCCCAATCGCCTAGCGAATGCACGCGAATTCTACAGAAAACAACTCTCAGCTCAGAGTTGGGAACGCACTCCGAGCTCAGCCGATTCTATTCCCAAGCCAAACCCCATCACACCAGTAACTCGTTCCACCACCCGACTATAACATCTAACTCAGTTCTGCTCGGTAACGCTTACATCTACACAATTACCAACTTCTAGTATAACTTCGAATCCACCCGGAAACCCCAACCGCTCTCAAGCGACTCTCATAGCCACATGCAATGAAATTAACACAATCCAACACGATAATTACAGCAACATGCAAGTTCAGTCAACATCAAACAATAGTTATCTATGGGGATTAGGGATTTTCCCCTTTTCTATCAATTTCATGCATAGACCAATTTGATCGATTAATCCCCCCTTACTTCAAAATGCAGATTGATGATGATGAAGCTTCGCAATTTCACCGCCTTGATGATTTCCTCAAGCTTGCTGAACCGTGTTCCTCCCCTTGTTCGTTCTCCTCCTTCGTCCGTGCTCTTCCAAACGTGCTTCTTCCCTCTTCCAATTCTATTTTCACCAAAAATACCAAGTTGCCCTTAATCCCAAATAATTCCTCATTTTCTTTTATTCCAATAATATTATTTTTCTTATTCTCTTAAGTCCATAAATTTAATTTCCAATAATATTTTAAATATGATAATAATAACGATAATATTAATAATAATAGTATCAACACTATTAGTTATCATAACATTATTATTATTAGTCATATTTTCTAATATTATGGAACTCAAATCCTCGAGCCAATCCCCACGCTTAATCCACCGAAAACAAAGCAATACAGGAAGACTAAATAATTAAAAATGGGCGTTACAACTCTCCCCCACTTTAATTATTTTCGTCCTCGAAAATACCTGATGGAAACAGCTCGGGATACGCATCCCGCATCCTGCTCTCCAGTTCCAAGGTCACACTGCCTTCCGCAGCACCTCCCCAAGCCACTCTCACCAACGGTATCTCTTTCCCTATGAGTCGCTTCATCTTGCGATCCTCTATCTTCAATGGCAACGTCTCCACAGTCAAATTCTCTCTAACTTGGACTTCGTCCCTCTGAATCACATGAGACGGATCGAGTACATACTTCCGAATTTGCGACACGTGGAACACGTCGTGCAAGTTCGAAAGCTCCGGCGGCAACGCCACCCTATAAGCCACGGTACCAATCCTCTGCAAAATATGATACGGCTCGATAAACTTCGGATCCAACTTCTTGGACTTCAATGCACGTCCAACACCCGTCACTGGGTTAACCCTAAAAAATACATGGTCACCCTCACTGAATTCTAACTCTTTCCTACGGTTATCATAATAACTCTTCTACCGATCCTGAGATGCTTTCATCTTCTCAAGAATCATCTGCACTGTCTCAGTAGTCTGCTGTACCAACTCTGGTCCCAGCACTACATTTTCCCCTGACTCATACCAACATAAAGGAGTCCTGCACCTCCTACCATAAAGAGCCTCAAACGGTGCCATCCCGATACTGGAATGGTAACTGTTGTTGTACGTGAACTCAACCAATGATAAATGAGTATCCCACTTACCACCTTTCTCTAACACGCAAGCCCGCAACAAATCCTCTAGAGTCTGAATAGTCCTCTCCGACTGTCCATCCGTCTGCGGATGATAAGCTGAACTCAGTTTCAACTCATTACCCAATGCCTCTTGCAAACTCTTCCAAAATACAGAGGTGAACCTCAGATCTCTATCCAACACAATGCTCAACGACACACCATGCAATTTTACAATCACCCGAACATAGATCTCTGCAAGCTTCTCCAACAGAAAGCTAATACTAATTGGCACAAAGTGTGCAGACTTCGTAAGCCGATCCACAATCACCCAAATGGCATCAAAGCCTCTCGCCGTATTCGGCAAACCCGTGAAAAAATCCATAGCGATACAATCCCACTTCCAAATCGGAATCTCTAATGGTTGCATCATCCCAGAAGGTCTCTGATGCTCCACCTTCGATTTCTGACATACCAAACAAGCATACACATAACGAGCAATGTCCTTTTTCATGCCCGACCACCAAAACAACTTTTTCAAATCCTGGTACATCTTCGTAGCTCATGGATGAACACTCAGGCTACTACGATGTCCTTCGGCCAAAATCGACTTCCTCAGCTCATCATTATCCGGCACACAAATTCTGCCCCGAAATCTCAGCACACCCGTGTCCGGTGAAAATCGGATACCAAACTATTGATTAGTTTGAATCTTTAATTCATTTTGCAACCGAACTTTGATTTGTCCAAAGGAAGGGATAAAGATCAAAATTCCCACAATGCAATGCAAATGCGAGGTTTAGAGAGTTATAGGTTCGGGGGTGGGTTAAACTTAGGGAAGGTACTAGCATCCTAAGTTTCTGTAGTACTCTACAGAAACCTCTTGTTTTATGTTTGTTTATTGCTATGTGTTATCTGCTTAAGGTATAAAAGACCTAGGGGGTTTATTTCTAAGTATACTCGATAAGATATCGCATCTTATGCCTACATATCCTTACGGGAGTGGAATCAGAGTATTTGTAGTTCCCCTAAAGGGTTTGAGGAGTTCTTTGACCGTGGTCAAAGTTCCTACAGGTTTTAGGGTAGTTGATTGATTGAGTTTAGGAGAAGAGATGCGTTATCATTTTAAGAGAGATTTAACCGCCACAAATTGTAGGGGAATAGTCTTTGCATCATCTTAAGAGAAAGGCTCAAGTACTCGGATTGTTTGACGAGTACGCCTTTATCTCTCTTAAGGCAAAGTCCCTACATGTTGATTGTATTGTTGTGGGGTGGAGATTCTATCTCTCTTAAGATGATTTGGCATCTTTCTCTAATGTGTTTGAATATTGAATTGAGTTGTTGAATGTTTGAATATTGTATGTTGAGTTGATTGTTTTCCTATGTTGTAAAAGATAAAGGGCGGTCCTTCCTGTGGGGTAGGATCTATCTTAAAGATCGACTTGAATGGGATCAAGGATCATGGGGAATATGATGCAAATGAGATGCACTACACACAAGTGTTGACTCATGTGTAGGTTTTTCCTTTGGACGGATGCGATGCGGGAATATAAATACGGTAATGTAAATTGCTGAAAGTAAATTGCGGAAAGTAAAGCCATACACACGCATGAAAGCGCTAAAGTGTAGGTGAGTGAATTGTGTAAGGTGTAAGCGTGCAGGGTTGATTGTGTTTTACGATGTGAGTTGATTTTAGTTGGTTGATTTTAAGTAGGATTAACTATAAATAAAATTCTAAGTTTTAAATAAAAGCTACAATGATTTAATTTATAAAAAACTTAAATGAAGTGATTTATCTTATTATGACTATTATTTAAATTATATTGATTAAATTAATATTGGTTATGGAATAGAAAAGCGTTTTTTATTTATTTATAAAAGTTAATTGAACACTAAATTATTTTATCATTGATTAAATAAATTTGACAAAAAGAGGATAGTTATTTATAAAAGTTTTATTAGTGGATAAATATTTATTTTAAAAAGTTATTTAAGATGAAAAAGTTAAAATTAAATTAGCCAACTATTTAGTAGGAATTAATAGGTTTTTTTAAAAGGTTGTTTTTAGCTAATAAAAAAAAGAGCAAGGTTGATTAAGTTGGAATTTAAGATAAAAATAAATAAATACTAACTGGGATGGGTTATTAAAAGATTAATTAGCTAGATAGTTAAAAAACTGATTAATAAATGTTATTGGTTTATTTAGAAAAAAAAGTCAATTAATTAGTTAAGAAAAGATTAGAGAGTTGATTAGTAAAATAGGTAAAAGGTTAATTATAAAAAAAGTTATTAATTTGTTTTAATAATATATAAAAGGGGGCTGATCAATGATTAATTAAATTAGGTTAATTAATTAAATAAAAAAGATTATATCCCAGATTAATGATTAATGAGTTGCATTAGGTGGCTAATGGTTATATTGATTAAATTAAGTTGGTTAATTATCGGATTAATTAAATAATTAAGCTAATAGGAAGTACTAATTAGAAGTTAATTAGGGATTAGTGGTTAATGTTATTAACGGTTAATTAAAGGGGTAAGTGGACGAACAGATTGGGTGTGGACGCAGGTGAAGGTTTATGGTGGTCGCGCGCTTATGGATCTCCCGATCTGATCCGTTGGGGATCAGAGGGCAGTGTGTGCGAGGGTGTACAATAAGTGTGTGTGTGCGTTACATATGATTGTTACATAAAATGAAAAAAAAACACAAGGAACAGAAAATTAATCTCCAAATCGGAAGCCCCCTTTCCCTCTCCATAGCGATTCTCTCTCATCTCCGTCCCTCTCTCGTTCTTCTTCTCTCTGCTTCTCCTCCGTCTCTGTTATCTTCTTCTCTGTTCTTCTTTCATTCTCTGACTTTCCTCTTCCCCACTCACCTCGATTTCCTTCACAAAATAACCAACAACAACAAAACATCAATGTTAGTTAAAACAAAAATAACTCACGGTTTAATGGTTTCGCAGGTTTTGGCTATGGACGATTCGCGACGGAGGGAGTATGGATGGTAGGGGGCAATTTACGGTGACGAGGCCCGAGGATAGTTGAAGCTCACAGCGACGCGAAAGTTCTCGAGAAAGGGGGGTATTCAACTCACGGCGGCCACAAAGATAAGTTCCTCTTACAAACTTCTTAGGGTTTTACGATTCAGGAATTTTGTGGAGTTTTCATCTGCCTGTTTATGGTTGTGAATTTCTGTTAGGGTTTTAATTTGGGATTTAAGGGATTTTTACCATTTGGGGGGTTTTCTGTGGAATTTGGGCGTGAATTCTTCGTGTGTTGCTATGAATTTTTTCGTGTGTTGCTATGCACATCCTCTTCTCTTTATAAGCCTCAAGTCCATCTTGGCTTTAAATGAGTTTCCGGATTTGGGTTAGACATGTTGATTATCGTTTTGGAAAGGATTTATGAATTTGCCAACACTAATCTGGAAGGTTTTTTTCTAACGTCTGATTGTGTCTGAGCTTGTTTTGGAATTACTTTGAATGCCCTGATATCTGGTCTTGCATAAAATTCTTGAACACGTAATTTACACCTTCCTTTTTTACTTCAAACAAGCTTGCGATTTGGTTTTCAATTGTCATCAATATCTATGATTTTTTGATTGATTTCCACCCTCAATGTGATCTTTTCTTTGTTCTAACTGTATCCTTTATTTGCAGGAACTTTGAGGACAAATATGACCAGTTTAATTTCATACGAGCGCGACTGACCTGACCTTACCATGCTGGCCTTCCCGTCATGTTTACTGAACAAGGATTGATGATGATAGTCCACAAATTGTTTAGTTCTGCACTTGTTCAACATTGTTGTTGCTGTTGTAGTTATCTGAGGGGTTTCCAGTAGGTGAGTTCTCAAAGTTCCTTTACAAGGTTGGGTGAACCAACTCCATATAGATTAAAAACAGGAACATGTATTCTTTTATTATGAGCATCACGAGCTACCATTCTAAGGGCCGATCTAAACTATATCTCTTTGAATTTGCAGGTTGTCATGTCGAAATCTTTGCGAGAAGTGCTTCCCGCTCGTTGTCCCTCAAAACTCATGCTCAAGATCGACAGGAGCGTATACAGGGTTCTTAGAGAGCTTCCTTTTATTTGTCATGCTGGTGATCTTCTTAAAGAAGCTTCCCTCTTCGTGATTATGTCATAGATGCGTCTTGAATGCTATGATTGTTTGTGTTGGGCATAAGTTGCATTGTTAATCACCGATGTCTGGTTTACGACAGGTTTACGGGACGATTGATGCAGCTGGAAGATATCCTGCCTGCTGTGTTAAAAGACGTCAAAAGGTGCAATCCCTCACGGTAAATGTTGTTAACCTCTTCCTGTTATACTTTGTCGTATTATTGCTATCACATGATAAATCTTGAATGAATTATCTTCGCAGGGTACTTGATGTTAGCTTGGAGCTTGAGGGTGTTGCTGATTCATTAGTCAACAAAGGTGACAAATCAAGAGGCTCAGGGCGTGGGACGCGTTGGTGCCGATTGCTTCGGTTTCTACCATGGGCAATATTTATGAATATCTCCTCTTTTTCTTGTTTGACTAAATACCTCCTTGCATTAGTTAATAAACAATTATGTTGGAATTAATTGGGAAGCAACTCACTTACTTCATCTTTCGCAGGTTTACGACCGTGCCCGTCCTATTTCGATGTTACAAGGTGTAGGCGCATTGCATAACAGCGGGTCCGTCGACCATGTCTACATGTCGTACGAGACTAACAGGTTGCTTGATAAGGGCTCGCTCTTATTAGTTTCGTTCGGCTTACAAAGTCTCAAAGCAGACATCGTTACTTAGTTTGGCAGCTAGTTGACATGTGCAGGAACCTGGCAGGTCAGTTCTGAATCTTCGATCTCTCATTCCATTTGTAGAAGCAACTAAGCTATGTAAATCCAAGATTAAATCATTTTCCTTGTCTCCTATAGCATGAATTGCAATCTGAAGACCAGATAAATCTGACTCCAAAGTCATGTTGAGAAGAGTGTAAAGGTCTGCGAGTTGTAAACCATAGGTGTCGGGCTCGTCTTGATAAAAGATGCAAGGTTTTCTGGAGTATTGTTGAAAGAAGACACGGGGTTCACAAACTTGCGTTTTGGACTTTGGATTGGCAACAAAGGTGGTTCTCATAGGTAATTGCTTTCGAACTGTCTCTGTTTCAATGAATCATAATCTCGTTCAATGCCTTTATGACGTACTTGCTTTTCACTTTCACCACTTTGAATAACCACCGCCTGAGTTTCTTTTTGTAGTGGTAACACCATCATAATGACAGCTCTCATTGGAGTAAACAACGTTAGTTCGCCGTTTAGTTTGCAGGCTTTACCGGAATGTCGCGGATTTTGTGACTGCGTTAGGAGGCACATGTTTTGGCTTCTGTTATCGCCACATCTGCTTTTGACGGAGGAATGATGCTACCTTCGTTTTAGGTACCCATTTGATAATTTCTTCCCTTTTTATTGTCTTAACGGTATAACCAATCGGTGCCTGTGTTAACTGCTGGATCCAACTTGTCCTGAGGTTTATCTTCAAGGCTGTTTATTTTCTTAACAATTTTACCAACAGGATTATCCTCCGCAGCTATATCTTTCCCAGAAGTTAGAATCCCAATTGGATCCACAGAAGGCTTGACCACCTCAACAGGCACATCTGATGTAATCACTTTATCTGCAACACCCTTCTCATCTGGCTTGTCAGTTTGTTTTTGGATTAACCGCATTAGTGTCGACGGTGGCATGAATGGTTTGCCTCTGAATTTACTACTTGTCTATTAATGGCACTTTGACTTTCCTTTTGAGTACTGACGGCTGCTTTTTTTTATTTCCTTTGTAGCGTTGACGGAAAGGCGGTGCGGAAGATGTTTGGAAGATCATAATTCCAAATAAGGCTCTGCGGGGAAATAAACTGTGGTGTGTTGTTTTGCAGCTGACGACCGAGACCCGTTGCGGAAACTGTTGGTAAAAACCCGTGACATTACTGTATTGAGCCCCCTTTGGAAATTCCTTCAAGTGGAAAGAACACGGTGCTTTCTTTTAAGACTTGCATATTAAGTTTGGTAGCCAAAGCTTGATTCCCAAATATGTAATTCACCTACTGTATTGTAATGATATGATTTTAGCTTTAGCTGTTTGAAACATGGATAATTTGAATTAATTTGCCTGTGACATGGTCGTGTAAGATCCAAAACCCAGTGGGAATCACATGTAGAATTGATCAAAAATGAATTCTCCAAAGACGTTCTCCTCGGTGGTAACATTACTTTAAATAAGCTTCTTAATGTGAGCACAACATGCTTTAAATTCTCAGGAAGTGAATTTGAGATTAATATATGGAAATTTGAGTTTGGCTCTATAATTTTGAAAATGGACTTCCAATGTATTCTAAATCTTGAACTGTTGAATTTCTTTGGGATTGTCCGGAGCTTGTGATTTATGGATGAACTCATTAATTCAAAGAAACCTGATTGTTTGAATCACAATCTTAATCAAACTTGAGCTTGGGGATTAGTGTTGACTTTTACGTCCTTGTACGAAGTATTCTTACGTATTTTCAATGCTGCAACACTTAAACCTTTTTCCTTTTTTTTTGAAAATTTGCTATCGGGCCTTATAGAAACATGCCCCGGAGTCCATAACCAGCCCATACCTAACACCAATAGATAGACCTTAATCTTCCCTTTAGAACCCCAGTGCGTGATTAGGAGGGTCCATGCCTGAAACATATACTTACACAAACGGGCCAGTCGTGATAAACATTCACAATGAGTATAGAGATAAAATACGACAGAAAAAAAACAAGGGGGTGAAATCTTAAAGTCAAAAATTAGGGTGCAACAACCCGCATTATCCAACTTGAAATCACTACCGGAGTCACTTCCGGCCTCACACATCAAATCTATAAGTTTCACATCTAACTTATGATGTTCTCTTATCATATCCAAGAAATCATTGTGCACTTGCAACTTACCTAACATCACACAATTCGTTGAAATCTCGCAAACCATGCTCAAATCTCTGAACTGCTCAATAAGCTCCATCTCTTTTACCATCAAAGCTGACATATGAATTACCTTCCTGCTCAGTGCATCTGCAACCACATTCGCTTTCCCTGGGTGATAACTCAAACTGAAATCATAATCTTTCAAGAATTCCAACCATCTTCTCTGCCTCATATTCAACTCTTTCTGATCAATCAGATACTTCAAACTCTTGTGGTCGCTGAACACCTTAAATCTTGAACCATATAAATAGTGTCTCCAAATTTTCAACATAAAAACAACCGCAACCAACTCAAGATCATGAGTAGGATAATTCCGCTCATGCACCCTCAATTGTCGCGACGCATAAGCTACCACTTTTCCCTTTTGCATAAGAACTCCGCCCAAGCCCAACTTGGACGCATCGCAATACACCACAAAAGGTTCACATGGATTCGGTAACACCAACACCGGCGCTGAAGTCAATCTCTTTTTCAGCTTCTCAAAACTCTCTTCGCAAGCAGCATCCCACACAAACACTTAATCTTTCCTCGCCAACCGAGTCAACGGCAAAGCCAATCTGGAAAAGCCCTTAATAAATCTTCGGAAATAACCAGCTAAACCCAAGAAGCTTCTAACCTCTGTTACTGTCTTCGGTGGTTCCCATTGTAACACCGCACTAACTTTCGAAGGGTCTACTGAAACACCATCACCCGAAATAACATGCCCCAGAAAACTCACAGTCTTCAACCAGAACTCACACTTTGATAACTTAGCAAACAACTTGTTATCCTTCAACACTTGCAAAGCAATCTTCAAATGTTTCGCATGCTCTCCCTCAGACTCAGAGTAAATCAGTATGTCATCAATGAACACGACAATGAACTGATCCAAATAAGAATGGAAGATACGGTTCATATATTCCATAAACACACCCGACCCATTAGACACTCCGAAAGGCATCACTGCATACTCGTAATGTCCATATCGAATTCTAAACACCGTCTTCTGAATATCACCTTCCTTAACTCTTATCTGATGATAGCCCGACCTCAAGTCGATCTTACTGAACACACGAGCCCCCACCAATTGATCCATCAAATCATCGATCCTTGGAAGAGGATACTTGTTCTTGATGGTCACTTTGTTCAACTGACGGTAATCAATGCACAACCGCATGCTACCGTCTTTCTTCTTCACTAACAACACTGGAGCTCCCCACGACGACACACTTGGCCTGATAAACTTTCTATCCAGTAACTCTCCAATTTGAGATTTCAACTCGGCCAATTCCACTACCGACATCCTGTACGGCGCCATAGAAATAGGCCTCGTACCAGGTACCAGATCAATGCTAAACTCAACTTCTCTCTTCGGAGGGAATTCTGTAATATCATCCGGGAACACCTCCGGAAACTCATTCACCACAGCTAGCTCATCCAACACCGCCTTGTTGTCAACAGACAGTGATGCAAATAAAGCAAACACCTGCGCTTCATCTTCCAACAAGGTTCTCAATTCCTTACCGGACAACGAATCTGCCAACGCTTCTTCCTCTAGAGTCAAAAACAATAACACTTTCCGGAAATAGTCGATGTAAACTCGGTTGAACTCCAACCAGTTCATACCCAGAATAACATCCAACTTACCAAGAGGCAACCAAATTAAATCCACGCCAAAATCTCGGTCAAAGATAGTCAGTGGACACTTCAAACACACAAGCAAACTAGTCACCGAACCAATCGAGCGAGTCTCAATAGTCATCCGCCGCTCAAGAGTAGTCGGCACCAAACCTAACCTCTTCGCACAATCAACAGAGATAAACGAGTGGGTCGCACCCGTATCAATCAAAGCAGACAAGGGAACATTATTGATGAAACAAGTACCTCGTATAGAACGATCATCACCAGTAGCTTGAGTTCCTACTACTGCAAACACCTTGCCGCTGGTCTGTGGCACCTGAGTCGACTTCGGTTTCCCACAATGAGTACTGATGTGGCCTTTCTCACCACAGTTGTAGCATGTAGGCATGGCGACCCAACAATTAGCTACCACGTGGCCTGACTTGCCACACTTGAAACACTTTTTCTCTTCAAGAGGACAATCAACGGCACGATGACCCAAGTCACCACACCTAAAACATTTCCCTCCAGCAACCGCTCTCCCCTCTCTTGGCTTCTTATCATTAGCACCTTTGAACTTTCCCTTACCAGTAGGAACACTGTAAGGAGTTCCACCGAACCTTTGCTTACCCTTACGGTCATTAGCAGCTTTGTAATGCGCAATCCTTGCCCGGTTATCATTGTCATATATCCGGCTCCTGCTTATCAGCTCAGGATAATCCCTGATCTTCTGACAAGCTATTCCCATCTTCACTTCTGGACGCAATCCATTTTCGAACATCAAACATTTGGTGGTCATCGCTCCATCAGTATTGTAGTGGGGACAATACTGTACCAATTCCTCAAACTTAGCGGCATACTCCGCCACCGTCATATTTCCCTGATTCAGTTCCAGAAACTCAATCTCCTTGGCACTTCTGATATCTTCAGGGAAGTACTTATCCAGAAATCCAGTGCAAACAACATCCCAGGTAATCGGAGTCCCAACAGTCTCCAACCTTTGGCGGCTGTTGTCCCACCAAGCTTCAGCTTCGCCCTCTAACATGTGAGTACCGAACCTCACCTTCTGCTCATCGTTGTAACCCATCGTTTTGAAGATCTTCTCTATCGCCTTCAACCACTTCTGAGCAGCCTCTGGATCCAAAATTCCTCCTTGGAACATCGGCGACTTGTTGCTTTGAAACTGCGCCAAGTCTCTGAACTGCGCACCTGCAGCGTGGTTTTGATTAGCAACCACCTGCACCATAGCTTGCATAGCCGCAGCCAACGCCGCGTCATTCCTCCCAGCCATACTGCTTCACAACAAAAATCCAGGTTAACAGAAAATAACCAACTCTATCCTACAGACAGACTCAAAACCCTACACTGGCCGGACGGACCGACCTGCTCAGATACCAACTTGTGACACCCCGTTTCCCAAAACAAAATAAAACACTTAAAAGTAAGTACATATCAGAGTTTCTCCCACTTACGGGATGTCACAATTCACCACAAAATTCCACATATCATTTTTTTCAAAAACATTTTCAGTAACATTGCAACGGAAAATAAGAATTAGTCTGTCATACACCTCATAACATGCATATATACATACATATACATATATATATATATATATATATATATATATATATATATATATATATATATATATATATATATGTATATATATATATATATATATATATATATATATATATATATATATGTATATATATATATATATATATGTATATATGTATATATATATATATGTATATATATATATATATATATATATGTATATATATATATATATATATATATATATATATATATATATATATATATATATATATATATATATATATATATATATATATATATACATATATACATATATATATATATACATATATACATATATATATATATATACATATATATATATATATATATATGTATATATATATATATATATATATATATGTATATATATATATATATGTATATATATATATATATATATATATATATATATATATATATATATATATGTATATATATATATATATATATATATATATATATATATATATATATATATATATATATATATATATATATATATATATATATATATATATATATATATATATATATATATATATATATATATATATATATATATATATATATATATATATATATATATATATATATATATATATATATATATATATATATATATATATATATATATATATATATATATATATATATATATATATATATATATATATATATATATATATATATATATATATATATATATATATATATATATATATATATATATATATATATATAAAAGTCGGCCAATTGTCCAAAAGCATGTATATCCATCATGCATCATCACATATTCACAAAAGAAAGATACGCCATAGGGGCACACATAAACAATAAGTGACAACAAACTCCCAAAAGCCCCGGTGTTACGTATTAGAGCATGTCCTATAACGACGCCACAATCGGAGCTAGCTAAACACCTGAAATGTCTGCACTTCCGAAGAAGCACATACCACAACAACAACGACAACAAAGGGGTGAGAATCTCGATCAAATAATAACGGTATAAACATACATGAAATAAAAGGCAAAAAACAATAAATCAATTATTTCATATACCACATATCCGGACCTACTGTCCCATCATTAACAATCACAACACATACACAACTCACTATGCCCCACCAAGCAATATGATCAACCCCTGCGTCCACTTCTTTTCGGAGCCTGGGTTTATTTCATACGCCCCACCGAGCAGTATGATCAACCCCTTCACATGCTATGCATAACACAATGCACCACAACAAATAATAGCACACACGATGCACATAATCCATAGATCACATCTATCACATATCTCAGGTATCACATGCAACAACTCAAGGTTCCCACACCATATCACCAGCACACATAATACCTATCACACACTCAATCAACTATACGAATACTGCGAGGAATCACGTTCCCGCGTTCACACATACACACAGCAGTGCCCTGTTAACTCTCAGAATCACCCACGACTAACAGAGGTCTAACGATACAAGCACGGAACAACACAACAAAAAATTGCCCAGAATTCTGTCATGTTCGCTGCCATTCGCCTGGCGAAGCCCCGCAGCAAACACTCGCTGGGACTCGCCCGACGAAACCCCTAGCGAAGTCAAACAGAAGCAAAAAGGCAACATTCGCTGCCCAGTTCTCCTGGCGAAGGCTCGCCCCCATTCGCCCAACGAATGCACGCGAATTCTGCAGAAAACAACTCTCAGCTCAGAGTCGGCAACACACTCCGAGCTCAGCCGATTCTATTCCCAAGCCAAACCCCATCACACCAGTAACTTGTTCCACCACCCGACTATAACATCTAACTCAGTTCTGCTCGGTAACGCTTACATCTACGCAATTACCAACTTCCGGTATAACTTCGAATCCACCCGAAAACCCCAACTGCTCTCAAGCGACTCTCACAGCCACATGCAATTAAATTAACACAATCCAACACGATAATTACAGCAACATGCAAGTTCAATCAACATAAAACAATAGTTATCTATGGGGATTAGGGATTTTCCCCTTTTCTACCAATTTCATGCATAGACCAATTTGATCGATTAATCCCCCCCTTACCTCAAAATGCAGATTGATGATGATGAAGCTTCGCGATTTCACCGCCTTGATGATTTCCTCAAGCTTGCTGAACCGTGTTCCTCCCCTTGTTCGTTCTCCTCCTTCTTCCGTGCTCTTCCAAGCGTGCTTCTTCCCTCTTCCAATTCTATTTTCACCAAAAATACCAAGTTGCCCTTAATCCCAAATAATTCCTCATTTTCTTTTATTCCAGTAATATTATTTTTCTTATTCTCTTATGTCCATAAATTTAATTTCCACAAATATTTTAAATATGATAATAATAATAATAATAATATTAATAATAATAGTATCAACACTATTAGTTATCATACCATTATTATTATTAGTCATATTTTCTAATATTATGGAACTCAAATCCTCGAGCCAATTCCCACGCTTAATCCACCGAAAATAAAGCAATACGGGAAGACTAAATAATTAAAAATGGGCGTTACAAAACTCGCCGGACCCAACTTGTAAATAAACCTATAAATGTATTATCATTAGCTTGACTGATGACAACATGTAAGTTGTAAACAGAACTATCCAAAGACATATGCTATTGATTAAACAAAGGTGAAGCATATTGTCTTCTGCATGTTATAATTTACAGATAGAATTGAAGAATTGAATCCCAAACTACTCCAGAGCCATTTCCTTCAGGAATCTGCCAGTGTGAAATGAATAAAAAAATGTGACTATATTGTCCGATTCCTACCAAATATCATTCTTGTACACTAGAGATAATATAATGATGATCGATAAAATAGATAATCACATATTGGTATTAATTGAATGCTATTTTACCTCAACTACACTAGTCACATTAAGTTGAGGATGCAATGTCACATCAAAGATGTTAACAACAGAATATGTGTTGGTTTTAAATAGTTGAACAATTCAGTCCTGCAAATGTGAGAATTTAACTATAAATAACGTGTTGCTGTAGTTGTTGATACATGAAAGATTGTTGCTGGTTGGACATAACTGCCATTTGCACTGAAGGTGGAGTAGCCATTCTGAAGGTGAGATAATACTTAGAAGGGGGGTCGAATAAGTATGAAAGATTAAAACTTAGAATTAAAACACAAGTATTTTTTATCCTGGTTCGTTGAACTCAACTACTCCAGTCCACCCTTCCTAGAGTGATTTGCCTTTCTCAAACAAGGACTTAATCCACTATTTAATCAAACAGATTACAATAGTAACACCTAAGAACAACTGTTCTTAGTCTTCTCAAGAGCTACTGATCCCAACTGGATCCTCTTAAGGAAATCTTTTACTATCAATGTAAAACTATTACAAGAGTAAGAATGCTTCTAAAAAGCTTTTTATCACAACTGTGATATTTCTCTTAAGTTTAAGTACAATGAAATAAATTCTTAGAAAGAATATGAAAGTATGAGAGCTTGAATGTTTTTAATTTTTTTTCAACAAAACGTCAACTGAAGAATTTCGTGGAGTCTTGCTTTTATAGGCAGCTGATCCAAGGTGAGCTTCACGTTGAGAAGAGTGTCCAAAAGGTCTGAGCCTTTTTGTCTTCACATCAAGTGACCTTTCCTAGAAGAAGAAAGCATAGAAAAATCCTTTTTGTCTGTGTTCTTGTGTCTAGCATAAATAAGGAAAGAGACGTTTGATTTACTCCAACGGATATAATCTTTGAATATTTCTTCTTCAGTTTTCAACAAATTCATCAGAGTCTAATTGGGTCAGAGTCTTCTAATGATGATCAGAGTCTTGCTGAATCAGAGTCTTCTGCAGCAGGTGTGCTTTCAGCGTGTTTAATATTAGAGCATATTTGAGATAGAACTTCAGTACTGGCAGCTTTAGTACTTTCAGAGTCTTCTGTAGAAACTATGCTTTGAAAAGCTCTTCATACAATATTCTTCTTTGCTTCAGATGCTTCTGACTTGCTTCAGATTCTTCTGGAGCTTCTGCTTCAGATCCTTCTGGAGCTTCTGCTTCAGAATCTTTTGGAGGCTACGCTCAGAATCTTCTGTTGGCAGTAATCAGAATCTTCTAATGAGTGCATCTGGCGCTTCAGAGTCTAGCTAATTTCTCGTGTTCAATTCTGATTTGCTTCTGGAGTGTTAATTCCTTTACTATCTGCAGTAAAAACTCTCAAGCAAATTTTAGAGTATATAATTCTTAAATACAAAATTTCATAATAGTTATCATCAAAACATATAGATATTATTAAGAACCAATCTGTGTTCTAACAATCTCCCCCTTTTTGATGATGACAAAAACATCAGAAATTTTGTTTAATTGAAAGTATTAAAATTATAACTCCCCCTGAGATGATGAATCTCCCCCTGAATTAAATACAGATAAGGAATAGAAACTTCCCTTTTGTCTTAGGTAATTTTCAGAGTTAGATCTTGATTATTCTTTTAGCATTTGAAAGTCAGAATGTCTTGCAAATTTCAGATTCAGAGTTTGATAATAGTCAAATGATCTGAGAGACTCAGAGTTTCTTTTATAGAGTGTACTTATCAAATGTTCTGAAATACCCAGATTAAATGTTAGATAGAATAAATATGTCTGAAGTTTTATTCTGGTGAAGTTAAATTAAACAGTTCAGATCTATATTTTCTCCCCCTTTTTTGTCATGAGCAAAAAGTAAAAACTTTAAAAGGACAAATAAAAGGAAACAGTAAATGAGATAATTCAGTGGAGAAAAACTTTGATTCATTCAATAAGTTCAGATCAATAGTACATGCATCAGAAGATATATCAAAAAGTACAATAGCAAACATCAGATGCAAAAACATCAGAACGATAAAAAATGAAAATCTAAGAGTGTTTTGACAAAAGCATCTTCAATAGATCTATAAACTCAGAGGAGGACTGCTCTTGCTTGGACATCCACTTAGCCATTGTTTCATTCTTCTGGTCCTGCTTTGACATCCACTCTGTCATGTCTTCAAATTTCTTATTCTGTTTTTCCATCCAAGACTTGATCTCTGATTGACCAGCTTCCAGAGCAGCAATCTTATCCTCAAAATCTGGATGTTCTTTCTTTATCTCAGATGAAGAAGTATGATCAGGTTCTGGAGCTTGAACAGAGTCAATTTCCATGTGATCTGTAGAGTCTAGAGCATTAGAGCCAGAAGGAAGTTCTACTAGAGTCATGGCCAACGGATTGTCTTCAGATGCAAATTCAGTAGTTTCTTCTGAAGGCGGAGGAGCATCTGTAAGGAGCAGTGGTTCAGATCTCTTGACGGTCCAGAACAAATTTCTTGCAGCTTCAGCAAATCTGAGCTTCGCATCATCAGAACATATGTTCTTCAGATTTGAGACCACAGAGTTGAATCTGTTGATGAATCCATTCCAGATGACATCAGATTCTTGGGCATCCATTGTTGCTGAGCATTTCTTCTGTACATTACCTAAATACAACTGTATTTCTTGCAAAAAGTTTGAAATAAATGATTAACATTAAGTCTGGGCTTAGGATGTAACAGAGTTTCCAGTGTTATTGGTTTTGGTTGGGGAGTTGGTGGAAAAATAGATTTCTGAATGGAGATCAGAGGAGGAGGATAGTATGGAATGAAAGGAATTTCAGGGGCTTTTTCTGGTTTGGATCTGTTTAAAGCATTTAACAGATTTGGTTTTGCTCTGGTGTGAAAGGGAACCACATCAAAGGGTTTATTTGAGTAGGGTTGGAATGCAGATTTTGGAGGTTCATCAGAAACAACAGTTTTATCAGATGACACTGGGATAGCTGAAGCAACAACTTTGTCAGATTTTTAGCAGAATAAGATATAGTTGCTAATGAACCTACATCTGACATGGATTGAATGTAGGTGAGAAGCACAGATGGAAGGGTCATTGTGAGTTTGGGTTTCAAAGGGGTGATAGGGTCAGATGGTTCAACTCTGTCATAAAAATCTTTGAGTTTGAAACCATATGCCAGATTGTGAAATAGAGATGAAACTTGTGCACAGGAAATAGATGATCTTGGGTTAGATGTTTGGTTAGGATTTGGGATCAAGATTTCAGATGCTGGATTGGGTGTGGGAGTAGGGTCTGGAATAGGAACTTTTAATGATACATGAGGTTCTGGTTGGTTTACTTCAGAATCTCTGTGAGAAGGAGAGATTAGAAAATCTGGGTGAATGTCAGATTCTGAAGAGTTTGATGAGGTGGTTGGTGTGCAGGAGGTAGAAGATACTTGAAACACAGTTTTTAATGGTGTGACATCAAGAACTTCTGTCTCAGGAATGTTGGGTTCAGAAGTAATGGTTGGTTCTGAAGGAATTTCAGAGGGTTTTGATGGTTGTTCTGAGGTAGGTGGATCAGATGGAATTGTTATTGGTTCAGATGAAACTGGAACAGATGTTATTTTTGTAGGTTCAGAGATAACAGGTACAGATGCATTGGGTTCAAATGATTTGGATGGTGGATTATCTGATGGTGGTTGATGATCAGAGGCTTTTTCTAGTAGGGTTTCAGATGATTTTTCTGGTTGTTTTTCTCGTGGGTGCTTTTGTTGTTCAGATGGTTTTTGTTTAGATGGTTCAGAGGATTTTTGTTGAGCAGATGGTTGTGTTGTTTGTTGTTGTTCTGTGGGTTGTTTTTCTGATGGTTGTTTCTGTGGTACAAATTGTTTGATTTGAATTTTTGGTTGAGTTGATTGTGGTACATAGACTTTTGGTTGACTTGTTTTTGTTGTTATTGGTGTTGGAACAGATGATTGTTTTTGTGGTGATGTGGAAATTGGAGCAGTAACAGATGTATTTTGTGTAGAGGGTGGTTTTGGAATAGACTTAATATTAGAATCATTTAAAACAATAGGATTTGCAGAAGATACAGAAGATTTAGTACCTTTGATTTTGATTCTTTTGGCTGGTACAAAAGGAGTGTCTCCAGATTCTTTCCTCTTTAAGAGCTTCTGTGGCTTCTCAACAATCTTGATCTTCTTCTGAGGAGATGCAGCTTCTGCTTCTGGCTGAGTCCTCTTTCTTTGTGGTTGTTCTTCTTCTTCTTCTACAACAGGTAGTGGTTGTCTTGCTAGCTGTATAATGTTTGCAGGAACAGGCTTTCCTTCTTTCTTACACTCATCAATATACATCACAACAATGTGCCTTGGTTCTTCAGCATAGAACAGAGGATAATCATCTATAGGAATTCTCTTACTCAGTTCAGAAACATTCAGCTTCTTGGGAGCTGTTGTGAGTTCATCCACGATTTTAAGTCTCTGAAGACTTTTGGCATTCAAAGGCTTTCCCATAATGAATTCCAATTCCTCTGTAACTCCAGCAGCGTGCAGAGCAGTGACCAATCCATTCTCAGTTAGAAGATCTGAGATTAACCTTCCAAAAGGAATCCAGGTTCTGATCTTCTGTCCTTTTTCTTTTACATACTCTCTAGAGGCATTTATATGATTCCAAAGATGCATAAAGAGAATATATGGAAGATCTACCTTGGTGCTCTGACTGAGGCAGTATGGAAGATCTACCTTGGTGCTCTGACTGAGGCAGTACATAAAATAAAGCTGTTCATTATTGACATAGTTTGGAGAGTTTGTTGACTTCCTATGATGAATGCATCCCATGAAGATCTTAGCCCAAATCTTGTAGTTAGGCTTCAGATCCTTGAACTTGTTAGAAGCTTGACCAGCAGTCATCACTTCTTCATACACTTCATCCATATCCACACACCCAGCTGGCAAGTGTGAAACTCCATCTGTTTCCTCATAGCCAATAAGTTTTCTGATCAGATCTTCTGTTATTATTATTTCTTTGCCTAGAACAAAAGATAGGATAAACTTAGGGTAAACTGAAGCATGGATCCAGAACTCTTTCACAAGAAGGGGGTAAACTGGTCCAAACAGTCTATCAAAATATTTCACCCATCCTTGAGCACCTATGATTGAG